>JABFEA020000029.1:19279964-19307034 GCA_019775915.2 Cyphomyrus plagiostoma | reverse complement strand
CCCCCGCCCCCCCGCTACGCGCCCCCCGCCGCCGGCCCCCCCCCCCCCCCCCCTGTTTTTGCCCCCCCAACATCCGGGGTGCTTTGGCGTGTGGTTTTGGGGGCCCGGGCTGCAGGGGTGGTGGTGTGGGGGGGGGGGGGGGGGGGCTTGTGTTTCGTGCAACCTCAGCCTTAGATTAGGGAGCAGGCAGGCTGCCCGCTCTCGCCATTACCTGAGATTCGTCGTGGCACGTCACTGATGGCAGGGAGTCCAGTGCCGCGGGTCGATGACAATGGTGCTGTAGAGTGGATAGAGGGTGAAGCCATCTGGCTCAGATACGGGGGGTAGGACTGTTCATAGGACCAGGGGGGTGAGGATTGAGCTTGTCGGGCTTCTGTGAAGATAAGACCAAGGGAGGAACCAGTGAATATATAATTATAAACCTTAGGGTGGGTATTATAAAGTACCCCTGTCTCATACCCTGTGCCTCCTGGGATAGATTCCAAACCTACCATGACCCAGTGCTGGGATAACTAATATGAAAGATAGATGGACGGACGGATATAAATACTGTAGCATAAAGATTTACAGTTATTTCGGTTTTCGATTTATATAAATGAAAGGAGTTTAGGTTAACAGATCTAGACGACTCTGGTAGGGCACGTCGACCTACGAAGCAGCACTAATTTACTGCGCGCTTAATTTTATCACTCCTCTGCCTGTGAACTTTGGATATATCGAGGTGGCTATTCAGAAAACAAAAGAAGCTTGCATGCCACGGTGTAAATCACAAGTGCTCGATGCGCACGTCTTGAAAGTGCTAAAGGGTTATTTACTTTTTGTATTGAGTGTCAATTAAAATGATCAAAGACAGTGCGTTTAAAATTAGAGCGTAGCTGAGAGGGAAGGTGGAGTGCGTGGATGTCCCAGGGTGGAGTGCTGTCAGGTGACAAACGCATTCATTCACTTCACGTGGGCCTCTGCACTAATCACCATAACAAGTGCCTTTGTTACTTCCCCTAAGAACGTGCTGAGACTGATGCTGTACCTGATGCACTATTTCCCTGCGTCTTACTCCCAATTTATAACCATACGTTTCTCATTAGGCTCTGTTTTCGGCCTGCTCCTCCCTGCTGTTTCATTAAGCAAGTCTCCAAAACAAAAACCCTATTCCTTCCATCCGTCGTTATGTGAAACTGATTCGCTCACCCTCCATGATTAGGGAAAGTTTAACAGCAGCACAAGATGAGTATCTCAGAATACTGAATCTACAAAAAGGTGCTTCGGTTATGCAGCTGCCCTGATCCTAATAATCTGATCTTGATACATTTTGCTTGATAATTTTTAAAATGGACTGTTTAGTTTTACCGACGATGTACTAGCAGACACCATAGCTGTAAAAGCGATGTGCCGAAGCCAAATGTAAAACATGCAGCGCTGATAAATGGTGTGCAAACAACCTAAATCAGCTTTTACATTGTATCATATACCGTACATCTCGGCGCCCCCAATATGCAAATACAGCATGCAAACATCCCCAGAGCCAATTCTGTTTCCTGTTTGTCTCCTACACTCATAAACAAAGTGCCTGAACTGACTGCATTCCTCTCTGAATCTGGCCTGGGAACGACAAATAGACACATTAATCATTTGAATAAAATACATTTGTATATTTGCCTTCCGTTGCATTTCCAGTCTGAATTACAGTTGCCAAAAACAGTTCTATGTAAAATGAAAAAAAGGAAAAAGGTCAGAAAGTCATTGACGATTTTAATTTTTACCATACTTAGGTGACCTACGTTTGGGTTACAGCTGTGTAAAAATTACAGCACTTCAATGGAGATAATCTTCTATGCCTTTAAATTAGGTATTTAATATTACTGGTAAAATACTACACTAATAGCTAGCTAGTGTATTAGATAATCACGGTCAGACAAAACTGCAAGGTCACATAACAGTAGTGATAATTCTGATGTGATTAATAATACTTTTCTTCTTCTTTACAATGTCACCTCAATAACTACTGACTTTATATAGGCTTCAGTGTGCGCTGAGTGCATAAATCCTCGCAATAGCTACTAAAAGAGCGACAGCGGTCATGGTGCCGATTGTAAAACTTAGGAAGTGTTTACTTTAAACAGATGCGTGTGACGGCCTGCTCTCCTAGGCCATACCACACCACACTCAGCCATATTCCAGACCACGCTTGACCTTAATGGATCCCCCCAACTGACGTGGGCCAAACGTTTAATTTAATGATCACTGTTACACCCATAAGCCTGTAAGTCTTTTTTTTAAAGGATGAGAAGTGGCCAAAGTCAACCGCAGCGCCATGCGTGTTTAAGAAAACTTTTCGGGGGGGGGGGGAGGACGTGCTGACAGTCCGCCATGTAGGCAATCATATCTCTCTTACCGGATATCTGAGTTTGTCCTTGAGGATTGAAGGGAGTTGGAGCAGTGTTGAGCGATGGACGGGGGCTTTGCGTTGGTACGGCACCCCTTATGGTCGTTTGCCTGAGGCGCTCCAGCTCGCTAAGCCTCTCAGAAAACAAGCCGGGCTTTGGCGGGTCCTCCAGCTTCTGTCTGTGTCCTGCCCGATCAAAAAGAAAACATCATTAAGAAATGGGTGAGATGGTTTAATACTGCATAGCTGTGTGATGATAAACAGGCATCGCAATAAGAATCCGTCGCATCGGTTACTGATGCTCAGGCTATTGGTAGCATGATGTCACAGTGTAAAAGCCTATGCATGCATGAATTTTTGTGTATGTGTGTATAACATTAAAGAATTTATATTTCAATATTAGAAAATGCTTTTGATGCTGAAAAAAATGACATGACCATGGCAAAAAAAACAGCAAAACACAAATAAATAAATAAACACAAGACAGAATTCCTTGATTTTGTTGAAATGACATGTGATTTCCAACCAACTCAATCAAATTAGTTACTGGCGAACCTCCAACACCTGAAGAGACCAAATATTTAACAATTGTGTTGTGTTGTTCGTTGTATTTACTGCATTGTAAATGGCTCCTGGTGACATCAGATAAAAATTTGGAATACAATGTAATTAATATATTTTCCTTTGGATGCATAGCTAACCCATAAATAAAATGAACATTTGTGAATGGGATTGCCGTAATTCCACTAATATAATCGTCTCCGCATAAATTTTAAACACTGTCTATAACAACAAATCATATACTTTGATCCACAACCTAAAATTTCCACTGTATTTTGAGACCTAAGCTTTCCCACATTTGGAAAAAGTCTGTTCCTGGTGAAAATTTTCTCCTAAAGATCTTTAATGTGGCTAAACTGAAACAGCATCAAAAACAGAAAAAAACAGAACAGAAAAGCATTTTTATCCCTGTAATGAAAGAAATGCTTTATTTTATTATTCTGGATAATGTATATGTGTCTGTATAAATATGTTATGTGTGCCTATTCAGGGACGTTTTTCCAGCTTTGCAAACTAGGACTCTTGGCCTGTTTTGCTGTAGAAAAAACGGCAGGACAAAAGCTCAGGCCAACGAAGCAAGCAGGTAAACCTCTCTATTACCGATGCTTTAGATGTTTAGCCAGAACTTCATACGTAAAACTGAAATCTGTCTAAATGGATGAACTGCTACCTATTTGAGACAGCAATTTTCTACGTAACACTAATAAAAAGCAACCGTAAACCACAGATGCCATGGAGCACAAATGATACCATAAATTCCACAGAAGCTCATAACCTCGTCTGTCCAACTTTTATATTCATTTGGGAGGAGAAAAGAAGGAAAATCAAGGCTCGAACTTCTGGGCCTTTTCATCACTGAAGCAGCTCTGTCTGTCTAAGTGATTCAGTTCTACAATATTTTAAATAACAAACAGAAGAAGAAGTGAAACAAGCTCTCTGAAGTTCACAGGCATCCAACTAGAAAGACTAGACAGGCAGTCATCAGCCCTGCAAAACCTGATAATGTTCAACAACTACTCCACACAAATTCATCCAAACTGAAGTCAGGTGTACAAAAGAGTTTGGTGAAAGGACAATTGTAGATGCACCACAAAGGGTAAATTAGCCAGAAACACTTGAGCTCTTAAGAAAATTACCAGCTTACACTTTGCTAATTACTGTAGTGTCCAAGGGTGTGGGATTGGGTATGGATGGTAAGTACATGTGCCTACTACTGAGGCAGTGCCATGTGTGTACTTAGCGGGCGGGGGTTTTGGGGCTGACCCTAACCCTACCAATGCTGAAACCAAGCCGATAATACTTCATTATTATTCATTATTCAGCAGTCATTATAATCCATTATAGATACCTTAATAATAATGATATAATAATAATTCTAATGAGATATATACCTTATAGATACCTTCATAATGCATTATAACGCATTCATAAAGTATTGTACACATGGCTATTTAAATAAAGGCATAACACATTATAGCAATGTTTATTATGCATTATGAATTTTAACTGTGGTTAGTGTATACGGCTTTAACAGTGGGTGTATGGTCTTTACTCAGTGAATGACTAATGACTGCTTAATCATTTAATAATAGGTCTTTTTACAGAAATCCCCATGAAAGAGAGGTTTCAGAAGGAAAGCTATACTTGGTTTCTGTAAATATTGCTATTGGGTTCTAGATACACCGACTTGCCACCTAATCGAGCCGTATATATTAATACCCATATCAGATATCAGAGCTAAGAAGTATCGGAATAACGAGCGAGTTCACGTGCTTACTAATTCCCTGTAAAAATCAATACAAATCAAAAATCAAGTTACAGTCCATTACAGTAGCAAAATTTTATCAACATTTCTTTTTCATGTTGGTTTCATTTTTTAAATTCTTTTACATAAATTTTACTACTAAATCTCTGTTGCTACTATCTTGAAACATAATGCATGGCACTGGAAAAAAGAATACACAAACTGGATACTTACACGCCCAGTGCCACTTGGTACGTTGTTCATTTCTTATGTTTGCACTATGTTCACTACTGTGAACAATGTACATTGTGACTTCATTGTCCAAGCACATTATCCCACTTATGTATCACAGTCCAGCCCCTAATCTAATCTTGTATATTATTTTTAATTAAATCTTTATATGTTTCATATTTTTTAAATGTTATATCTTCCTGATTGCCTTAGCACATTAATGGTTATTTTTACTTTAAAATTCTTATTGCTGGCTCTTCTTACTCTATTGCTTATTCATTTTTTGCACTGTCCAGGAGTGACTCGGGTAAGACGCTTCACTGCATAACGTGTACGTGACAGATCCTGAATCTTGAACCCCATTTTATGACCTGATTAACAGTTCAGTTCAATTCAGTTCAATTCAGTTTATTTTTATATAGTTACAGTTCAGTAATTAAATAATTTGTATTTAACCAGACCTCTATCACGTTCAAATAACTATTTTTGAGTTTTAGGGATATTATTGAGGGATTAAATGGTGCTTCCTGAATAGGCCTGGAAGGGATTATAATTATACAACATAAGAAATAATGGAAATTGCAACCCCATACTGCACCCCACTTTGACAGCTATCTGAGGAATCCATTACACTCCGGTAACGGGATATAGGTATATATTCTATATCACATGTGAAAGACTTAGAAAATAAAGGGCAGAAATCCTCTTATCTATAGCTGCCCAAAATATACTAATCAGTTTCTCCATCTTTCATCAAAAAACCATAATAATTACCTATTCACAATGGAAAAAACCATCACACATATGCCAGTCTGCATGACAAACAAGTGAAACATTACACCTATGAAAATTTCACGATACTAATTGATACTTAGTAACACAATATGCAAAAGACGAGTCAGTAACACTAAAAATATGCATATTGCACATTTTGTTCTTTATGAAATTAAAAATATAATGTGGCATGTTTCCATAGCACATACTAAATTAACTTGTCGGAGACATCTAAATCTGGAGATGCTTCAGTAGATTTACACTGGAGATTTATAATATTCAGTCATTATGGGACTGAGAATATAATACAAGATACTATGAGATAATGATACGAGATGATGCGAGTCCCAGGTGCGCTGTATATTACTGTATATCGCTGTCAAGAAACATGCAACTACAAGAAGTGCGGAATGTCAATCTTTTTGAGTAAAGTGCCAAAAGAGTAAAATTACTGGTCATTGCCAATGGATGTGCATTAGACCTACATTATGAAGTTTAGTTTCCCATTAGCATACATTCTGATGCAAAAATATATACTGGTTTCATTTCAGGGAGGCTTCACATGAATTGAATTTTTAATAACTGCAAAGTTACAGCCCCATTCTGTGTGGGTGGCAGGAGGGCTATTGCAATCCACAACCATAACCACAACCATAACACAAGCATCAGACATGTTATGGCTAGACCAGGTGTTGATCCGGATCACATTAGCGCTCGGCATTCAAAGCCAAATCAGGAGACAGGTTCGAGTTCAGATACACACACAGCTTGCGCAGTTCACATTAAACGTAGTGCTTGCCGATAAATGTGAAACGTGAAGCGTCATGTGACCTAAATTGCAAAGCCTTGACAGGGACAAAACAGCCATCCTTTCATATTACTATGCTGAAAGTGAAAATACCATAGCAACAAACTAATATAAAAATTTATAAACAAAGATACATGAATAGGGCAACTGTCGAAAGCTTCTGATTTATTGGTTTACTAGTCACAGAAGACTGAAATGAAACAGTGAACTACTTGAATTTTTCTGTATAGCTCTGTTATATGATACATGAAAATGCATGAAGGGGAGGCCTTGATCGACCACTGGGGGATCTAAAGATGAAGAAAGGTGAGTTAGGGGGGGAGAGAGAGAGAGAGAGACAGAGAGAGAGAGAGAGAGAGAGAGACGGACTGTGGCCTGCAGCCAGAATCCTGTGTGGTCTGCGTGTTCCAGGCATCAGAGAGCTAAATCCGGCCAGGAGAGGGCACACACAGCAGCCGCAGCCTCACCGATCAACTGCCCCCCCCCTTCCCCACCCCCCCCGCAGGCAAACTGCCGTCGTGCAGACTGGAAACTTTTGTTTCCTGGAGTATCCATGGAAGAGCCATTTTCCAGTACGACAAGTTTGATTTTGATTTCTAAACGGGAATTTCACATTCTCATGTCTTTACTTTTTATAACTTTACATTCACTCAATTATTTTGTTGACTTTTTGTTTAGGACTAAAATCATACATTATCTGGGCCTGAAAATTAACAGTAGTAGTAGTAACAATAATAATAATAATAATAATAATAATAATAATAATGTGCTTATATTACTGACAGTCTCACAATAGCTAATGTTCTACACTGAATTCCATTCAGCTGGAATGCAAATATTTTACTTCTTTACATTTTATATTTTACTTCTCCATAAACCAAGAGAAAGGAATGCATTGGGATAAGCAATCTCCCCCAGAATAAAAAAGTTTTCTGATTCTAATATACAGAGGGATGAGGAAGACACAAACACAGGAATTCTTAATGCAAATGTACTCAGCAGGCGGGCAAGAGGCCTGACGGCATATTCATAGAGGCATTTATGATATTTTAAAAAGAAATAAAAAGGAAGCCTGCATTTTTATCACAAAACAAAAATTTTCAGCAATCTTCTGAACTAAATATGAAGAAATATATAAAATTAAACTCATTCCTTTGTGATTCCAGCATCTGTATTTACAAATAAAAAAATTTAATGGTGTTTGGCAAACAAAAGTTTTTGGGTATAACGCAATAGAGATGGGTGTGAGTCTATGGGTGTGTGAGGTGATTAAATTAGCTACAACACAAATATATATTTTTTTGTGCTTGACTCCTCTGACACTAATCTTTTGCTTGCATTGTTGCAATGTATTTGCATGCAGGTACCCCACCCCTATCTATTAATTAAAAAAACCCCTATTAATGCTTCAGCTAATGACATCAGCGTGAAACCAGATTTCCCATGTAGTGTCATACCACATATAATCAGGGCCTTTCATTTATTGCACAGCGACAATGGAAAACAATTCCTCCTTGTGCTAGAAATGGCAAAGGCCTTGTTAGCTGACACTGTTTATGCATTCTGGCAAAATACAAGTATATAGATTCACTCCACATATCTTTTTTTTCCTTTTCATTCTTTTTTTTTCAGAGGCAAGGAAGCAACGCAAAAGCTGTTTTATGCCAAATGCATGTGGCAACTGATGAGACAGGAGATATTCAGTTGCACCAAGGCAAAAAAAAAAAAAAAAAAAAAAATATAAAAAAATATAAATATAAAAAAAAATATAACACCAGCAAGAATTTTACCTAAAAATAAAAAAAAAAAAAGCGTTAAGAGGTTTATTTGGGGAACATAAACGAAAGTGGAAATCTAATCTCTGAGATTATAATAAAAGCACATAAACATTTTTCACTGATTGCTGAGAGAACCAGCCACATACAAGAAAACAATCTGCTTTGTATCCCAGCTGAGCATACATGTGAGAAAGCTCACTTAGAAACAATCCAGGAACTGTTACCAAGCAGAATATGTTACTCGACAACCACCGACCTAAAAATAAATGGTCGTTGAAGTGTGGCCCGGACTATCGTCTGTGTCTTGGCCGTTCATCAAGCTAATGTAAAAGTGCAGGATGATGGTTCCTTTCCAAACTCACTCTTAAACCTGAACGGAAGCTCGCTCTCATCATGACCAAAGCCTAATTATTTAGGCTTTAACAGAATGAAAAAATACTAATGGTGTTTCCTGGATTTCCGCTGGGTACTCCGGCTTTGCCCACAGACCAAAGACATGCAGCTAGTTTAAGTGACATTTCTAAACCGCCGATAGTGTATGACCATGTGTGTTTGTACCCTGCAATGGACTGCCATTCTATAGAGGGTGTACGCCAGCGATCTGCACTGTCCTACCTGGGATAGGCCCCAGACCTATCCACACCCCTGATCGAAATAAGTGCTTAGAAGATTGATGGATGGTTGGATGGATGGATGGATAGATGGGATAATTCATAAGACTTGTAATAAGTTGGGTGAGAATATTATTTCAGCCAGGCTGCATGAAAAACATAAGTTACTGTGAAAAAGTCTTAGACAAAGTTTAAATAATTAAAGCTATTTATCTTGGTAGTAAGTGTACCACTCAGAAAAAGTTTAACATTAGAACATATCTGCAAATTAGTGAAATGGGAATTTCTTCAATTCTCCAAAAAGTCACTGATATCTTGCTGGATGGCTGGTGAACACGCCTTCAGTTGCCAAACCTCTGCTCAGCGGCCCCTCGGCCGTCCCATGTATTTGTTGAATTTAAGCACCAGCTCAGTTAATTAATTTAATTACTTAAAAAGACAAATTAGGAGGTACTGATTAGCCATAAAAGGTGTGTTAGCAGTCGAGTCAAGAAATTCATGGGTGTATTGGAGGGTGGCTGCAAATTCTGGGGTGATTTTGACGGAGGTTTGGAAATGGCTGAGCTGACACGCTTCCATGGACACTATACCTTAGACACTAAGATAATTTAAACATCATTTTCTTTGGCTGCTTAAGACTGTTGCACAGCACTGTATATATGCAAATCAATCATTCAAATTCATTCTGCAGGCACTTGCAGACCTCAAAATTTGTTCTTAATGTCTTCATGACCAACATATCCAGGACAGTATATAAGGGTTTCACTGGGAAAAACTGCCTAACAAAAAGGTTATAAAATTTGGCAAAACTGTCTGGGCCTATGTGTTAATGCATCTGTGATTTGAGAGTGCCTGACTACTGTATGACTGTATACCGGCATGAAGATGGAGTTATTCCTGGGATGAATTACAGATCTTGGGCTTCTGCACTCCACCCCCCCACATTAATAAATTACTGTTTAACTCCAGAACAAGATGTGCCATAAACGAAGAAAAGAACAACAAAAGGAGATTATACCATTATAAAACATATACAAGCCCTTTTGATTCAGGGGATGATAGCTTTAGATTGTTTTTCTGAGATCATCTGGACGCATACACTCGCGGCCCTGTGTTCAGTCTGAAGGAATGCGTAAACAGGCAGTAGCAGCCTCGCAGCAGGCTCACAGCAGCCTCGCAGGAGGTTGCACAATGCAGATGCCTCCGCGTGTGTCATTTCCTGCTTGGCCACCTGCCTGGTTCATAGCAACGGCAACAGAAGATCGGGGAGGTTTGGACACATGATGCCTAGAGCTGACATTTTTTGACATCTTCCGCTAGTTTTAGTGTTTATGTCTGGTAATTTACCCAATTTATCTGCCAGTGTGTCCACTGGGCGCCTCAACGGGTTTCATTCTCCGCCGAAACATAGCGGAGATGACAAAGCATTAAATAGGAGGGATTCCCATTGAGCGGCGCGGGTGCCTGGAAAGTCTTCCGCCATTTCCTCCAGACAGATATGATGAATCAGAAGTGGGTTAGATCAAAAGCAGGGAATATCGGTGATTCCATGGGATCCTTTTAATCCAGTAATGAAGGATGAGCTCGGGCTAGTATGAAGCGACTCCAGTTCCTGGTGCCAGATGTGTTTATGGAGAGAAGAAAAAAGTTGTTTGTGATGTGATAGCATTGATTCGGGAGCCAAAAACGGGAAAGGCAAATATATTTTATGAATAAGAAACATCTGGGAATAGGCCGACGCCAGACCAGTTGGCATGAAGCAATATCATAAAGCTTTTTATTCCTGTTCATATAAGCCCCATTAAAATGAGCTGATGGTAGCTCTACGATAGGCAGTGTAACTCTGGAACAATATTTTCATGGTCCATTGGGTGGAGAAGGCTGTAATTTCTGACTGGGAAGTGAGAAGGGAACAGATTTAACACCATAAATCCCCTCTTTTCATTTTCCGACATCATGGACGCCCTTCCACTATTCTAACAAAATCACACGATTTTGCTCTTTACCTACATTCTCTGTATGGATTTCTCCTCCACTGACCATCATCCTCAGTCAGTTACTGATTTTTTATTCCTGTTAGCGCTTGATTCAAAACCGTGCAAAGACGATGCACTATGATGTACTACGGTAAACGGGTACAGTAACAATCGAAAAATACCATAACAGTAAATTAGCAGCGACATATCATTCTTTTCTCTGCCTCTTTTCCCTGGATGTTTTCAATTTTAATCGGAATATTTGCGGTTTGACTAACACACAGTACACATGGGACATAGAAAAGCAATAGATGCATATGTAGATGGATTATTTCAACAAGGATGAAATGTGCTTGACTTCCCCACACCATAATATTGATGATGACAATGCAGTCATATTTCTATACATCCCTTAGGGTGCCATAAATAACCATATGATCGGCAATTCTTTTACTTTATGAACCTCAGACATTTTCTGGGTGTTATTGGTGCTGGTATTTGTAGCAGACGAATACCATCTGTTTGATTCAAGAATATATGGTTTGTGCATAAAGTTATTGTCTGACCTGATGTTTTTAACAGATAACATACAAAACGCTAAATGGTAAATTAAACGAAAGTTATTGACAATACAAACTGTGAACTAAAGGCAGATACTGAGAGAATAAATTGATATCCAGCTTGTATTTTAATGAAACATAGCTGAATAATATTTATATGTGTGGTACAAATTACTACTGGCTGCAAGAAAACTTAATCAAGTATGCAAATTCTTCACTTTGTTTGTACTGTCTCCTTAAGAGTCATAGGAGCCACATCAACGTCAACAGCACCTGCCTAACATCGAAGTAATTCAAAATAAGAGTTAACGCTTTACGTCAACTATACCTTCTTAATGCCTTCAAAATAAATTCGTAGAACATTCAGTGCACCTTCATAATGCATTCACAAAACATTCATAAGTAGCATATACTGTAAGTATACCTTAACATCCTAACATACCTTAACAACTTTACTCCCATCAATAATAAACATTATATGATCAGAACAAAAATTATAATTATATAATTAAAAAATTATATACGCTAAAAGCATATTAAAGCTGCTAAGGTATGTTTAGATGTTAAGGTATACCATCAGTACATGCTGATCATGAATGTTCTGTGAAAGCATTATGAAGGTGCACTGAATGTTCCATGAATCCATTATGAATGTACTATGAAGGTACACTTAATGTAAAACGCTACCAAAAAGTACTCACAGGTGAATTCAGGTGATACACATGCTGTAGACGGGGTGGAACTCCTGGTACATGAGTCTAAGGGTGCCATAATATTTTAATATACCTTTTCACTTGCATGTTATATGTTAAATATTTTTTGCAAATCATTAGTCCCGTCTTATCAACATATTGAGGTCATACTGTAGTCTTGAGTATTTTTTTTTTGTTCTTCCTGCAGGAATGAGGATTACGTTTTCGACTCATTTATTTACACATACAAATGCTTCAATGTGTACCCACGCATAAAACTGAATCCTTCCTAGGTAAAATAAATATTTAGCTAATATCACAGGCTATAAGTCTAAAAGACAAGCACGCATTGTCTTAACTTGACATCAGCCTGCAAATTTTAAGATAAAATCCCATACATACATAGATCCACAGACATTACTGTTATTTTTCTTATTTATGTTAGTGAGTATATAAAGTTTTAGGTGAAATTTTCCTGATTGCAACCATACTAAGCGGAATCTTTTTCATACGTTCGTGACCTTATTTTCAGTTAATACTGTGTTTCAGGGTAAACATTTACAGTTCCAATGTGATACAGAGAATGTTTGTCATCGTTGTATGACAAACGAAGAAGAATGTATGAGAATCGCATAAGCTACTCAGTTCACAAAACAGATATGCAAGACGCATTGCTGCCACATTACAAGATGGGATGGTGTGACATGGCTGCACAACACAGGATTCTGAATAAGATACAGTTGCTGCTGTACATTTGTTGCATTTTTGTTACTATAACGTTTCATTTAGAAACATTTCAGAAATGTCCAGAAAAAAATTATCTCCGAAGAATGACTAATTACCAGTCTAATGAAATAATCATCGCATAATCTGGATAATCCAAAAGCAGAATGTACTACATTAGGCTGGACAACAAGGTATTGTAGAAGAATGCCGAAGAAAGCATTGAGAGACTGGGACACCTTGCATTATACATAGCAGGTAACTTTGGTTTAAATAGTCTGAACGTTTGGTACCATCGGCGCCACCTGATTGCCTGGTTCTAACTCCAGTGGAGACAAACCCCCCCCCTCAAAAAATGGATTAGGGAAGAATAAAGGGCTTAACAATTCACATTCTGTTGGCATCCCCATCTAAGGGTGTGTAATGTAGTTTATGCATCATATTTCACAATGAGCCTTTTCATTATTACTCTTTTTTGGTCTTTGTCATATTTGTAAATCATACAGGCTGAATGACGAATGGCATGTGTTACGGAAGAAGAAGGTCTGCCTAGATCCGGACAGCATTCATTCCAGCCGTGTGCACTAACATGCTCAAACCTCCATAGTCACTCTGGCACCATTGCCTCCCCCATGTGTTCTGTTGCTAAATGTCTTGTGTTGCTTTCACAGTTCCCACTTTTCATAACGCAAAAGAACGACACAGAACGTCATCGTAACAGGCATTCCCAGCTCTCAAATCCCCGATTCTCCCTTATGTGAACAACGCAGTAAGAATAACACTTTACATTACTATTAAATAACACAGTTGATTGGGGGGTGGTGGTGGTGGTGGTGGGGGGGGGGTGATACTCACTCCTCGGCTCACGTGGGCCATCCACTGTGACTTTAATGGCTCTGTGGTAGGTTGCCACCTGTGGTGGGTTTGTGAACACCGTGATCGTCAGAGTGAAGCTCTTTCCTGTAAACACAGAGGTTGAAAACCATATTAGCGCTATACTCAGCAGCATAGAAACAAATAAACAAAAAATTTGGCAAGTAATGGTTACTGGAGTACTGAGGAATGAGCACTATATGTTCAGTGTAACTCTACTATATATAAACCCTATTTCATGCAATAACAATATTAAGAGAAAACTCACATGAGAAGGAATCATATATCACTTGAGAAGAAAAGGAGCTAGAAAGTTTTTTACAGCAAATATAGTGTAGTATAGTATAATACTGCAGTTACTGCATAGCAATAATAACAGCATTATTACTGTTATAGTGCCAGTAAATTTGTTATACTTTTTAAATGTTCCATCCATAAAGGACATACAATAAAAGGAAGAGCTTATCTTCCCATTCAAACCCGTTCCTGAAAACAGCCTCAAAGCTGTTCAGTCAGCTCACATTTTACACATTATGTCATAAAACAAATACTTGCTGTGTATGTTTGTCTTTCAAGCTTGAAACCAAGAGCCTTGGCAAATAGCAGCTATGCCTAAATCCAACGTTTTTTAAAAAATAATAATAAATAATAAAAACAATAATAAAAAGCTACAGCCAGTTTGCACAGTGCTGTAGTGTGTGATCAGCTGGACTGTAGTGTTGATAATGATGAACAAATTTGGGGAGTGGAGTAAGCAGAAACAAGCACTTGCACTGGTTTCAGCTTCTCCTGGGTTAACCTTGTCTAGTGTGGGTGGAAGCCTTTTATAATCACAGTGTCCAGTTACAGTAAGCGAGCCATATGTCTTAAAAACCATGGGTACTAATCTAATTGTCTCACAGACTAAAACTTAAACAAAGTAACACCCATCAATGGTATGTCTGTGTCCACAATTGTTATTAAATGTACTCATCAAAAATGTATTTTAGATGAGGTATACTCTGTGTCCGTTCAGGTCTAGGTACGCAACGTTTTTTTTACAAATTTTTTTATCTGCAGCTGCGCTACTCGCACGTTGATTTACTACATTGGGTTAAATTGGGTATAGCTGCTAGGACCTTTTGATAACTTGGTGGGGCAGCTTACTCAGCAACTGTGCTAATCGGTGAAGTATGCGGACGGTCGGCCGTATCCCATGCTCGGGGCCGTAATCGCTTCCAGAGACAGGAAAAGGTGGGCGGACGCAGTGACTCAGTGAAACGAGCAGCCCCACACATCTCAGCCTGTCTGTCAGCCAGCTCAGCTGTGCATACCGGACCACGACTGTGCCTCTTGTCTGTTGCCATCTTGACTCAAAGTAACCGACCTAACAGGGCAATCGACAAAGCAGACTGCCACTATAATGCCACTATAATGCCACTATGACCTGCGCAGCTTGCAATGCTGTAATTATACACACCCGCTCTGCCATTTTCTGAAACTAACTGTGCGGTATCCCTGTCAGCTAGAAGCAGTATTAGTGACTTTTAACACTAATATTTATTTAGCTATAGTCTCAGAAGTAGTATTATGACCAATTGCCATAAAATGTCTGAGTGTGGTCGATTGCTGTCATGTTCTCACACCTAAAAGTTTACCGTGGGCTATTTTTTTCAGTCGGCAGAATACATTTAGTCTTGTTGTCATACGGCTCTAAGCTTAAAGTGTTACAATGACCCTGCACTTCACTGGAAAAATAGCTTGCATGCAGGGCTAATCTGATCTTATTCTGGGATGCCAATAACATTCAGGGAGATCAGTAATGTTATAATGCCTCATTTAATTTCTACAGTTCATTTGAACAGTGAACCTGTCTAGCATGAAAAACAATAGTCCCTCTAGTACAACCCCCTCCCCTTTTGGTAATGCAGTATTCTGAGTTATTTGTGGTATCTAAATAGAATTATTCCTGGTATTTAATTGTTTAGTGAATCGCTGGCAAAGGCTCAAAGTATTGGCACTAAACATACTAAAGCTAAATTAATAGTTTTTTAGCTAGGTATTGTTTTCAAACTTTCAAAGACCTTATTTGGCAAATTACATCCCAAGGAGATTTGGAAATAAACATAATAAAGAGTATTTTGTTGCAACAGGTCCATAATGCTAGCATTCTGGTACTGTTGAACATTCCGGGTTCTGAATTCCGGGAACTGCCGGGAGAGGGCAGGGGAACATGAGTCTTCTTTAACTCTGCAACGCATGACTCAGTTCCAAGGATCTGACACATCAAGTCGGGGAACAAGTCAGGACTGAGCGCCCTTTGCCCGTCCTGCCTCTGGCATCATACTGCCTGGGATTCAACATATACAGCTGCCTTCAAAGGCTCAGAGAGTAATGGAGAGCTTGGGATCACAGGGAGTGGGTGGATCAGTTTTGGACATAACAGCTCTCATATCAAAAGAGCCATTCTTTATCTACTGTATGCATAAACACCATCTGCACATGCAGAATTAATTATTTTTGCTGACAGGCTATAGAGCCACTAAAACAGACTGTAGCAATTTTTGATTGACGACTGGCTGTTGTTCACTGTTGACTACATTCACCTGATTTATACTTTTATGTATGAATTGAGTCTACCTTGTGTATCTTATTTATATACACTGCATGCTGTAGGTAAGCAAAATGTAAGCAAAAAGATATATAAAGACTGCCGCAAACTACAGACACGCACACACGGGCGTGAGATAATTGCATAAATGCATTTTTACATTTTTATATACTGTGTACACTTTTGATACGCATTTGGATATGGATAAGACTTTATCATCTTGGAAAACTGTATAAAGGAAAACCTGGTGAAATACTAAAAGATCCTTAATTTATAGAATAAAGGGTGGCATAATGAGGTACATAAGTTTATACCTGACGTAACACATTCACAGATTCTGCTTACTATAGTGTGTCGCTCTGTACTTATTCCTGTTCCGGCATTTGTTGGCTTCACCGCTTCAGTCATTGTGCGATATTTTATGAGCCGTGATTTTGACCAAGTAATGCATTATAAAAATGGATGGTATTTCATTAGGCCAGCTGTCCATAGCCATCTTTTGCAGCTGTGGTCTGTACCCAACCTTAATGGATAGAGAGTCTTAACAGTTACGTTACAGTTACTGTTATTAGATGACTGAAGGGCATAGCCTTGAAAATCTAAATAGATGTAGCTTTAAATGCCTTTTAAAAACATGCGTTTCTTTCAAATGAATACAATGTTATAGTTATCAGGTTTGATATAATGACATAAGGTTGGATAATTATGATCTAGATAATGCCAGCAAAGAGAAACTGGGACTTCCCCCTCATGCGAAAAGGACTGCTTGATTCAGAGGAAAATTTCAGGTCTAGTTCTATATATACATAGAGCTATTTGGATATCACTATATATACATATCCAAATGGCAAATGATCTGATGCATCTATTTATGTGCTTAGCTTGTATCCAGGGAAAATGGGACTGACATTAAGAACCTGTTTATAGAACCGCTTAGTTACTTTAAGGTACAAACCAGGGATTTGTGTGCCACTTAAAGGGCCAGTGTCCGTTTCGGAATATGAACTTAGAATGACGTTAATCATAACCAATAAACTAAATTTAGGAGATGATTTCACCACAATCTGATGTTTTGGAGACATCAGGCCTTTTCGTTTCAGAGGCCCCATGGCCCTTTATATGGTATATCCCAGGGAGGCACAGAGAATGACGCCATTACATACTTCATCGTAAGTCAACATAACTAAGTATACGCTGGACATATGATAATGGTAAAATATTGATGAAAATGTCACCTGTAACTGGCTTGTATGTTCCTGCTCTCTAGAGGCACATAAGGCACAGTGAAGCTCACAAAAACATCCACATACGCTTATAAGATCATTCCTTATATTCTAAAACAATATCTCAAATCCTTCCAACCATACTTGCCATTTGCTAATGTTACAAGAAGGTGTAAGTAGTATGTATACTGGAAGTATAATGGTAATCTGGAGGTGCATAAATGGCAAAAATTTTGGCTTTCTTAATATAAAATCAACGCATTTACTTGTACCAAGACCCTACTCAACTCCTATACGATTTATATAAATACAACATCCATGCTAACCTTTCATTCTACAGCATTCACTCCAAAAATTACACCATAATACACCATAATAATATAACTATCCCAAAAAAAGATATGTAACTATACATTAGCAGATAATCAAGTCAAGTGATAGCTAATTTTATGTAACAGAAGACTGCGTGAACTGCTGCATTGAGAAACCTAATACGGTCGGTAATATAGTATTATACCCCCGAGGCTTCAATTTTCCCAAGTTAGGTTAACTTTGAAGTTGAACAGAACAATGAATGGCCTGTAGAGGAGGTTACACATGCATCGTGCAACCTGTGTATTTAATTTAATTAAAATGATCAGATTATACGTAAAAATTGTTTCTATTTAGTGTATAATCATTCTCCAGAATCTAGTATTTTTCATACAGTGATGGAGTATGTTGTGCTAATTCAAAGTTATTTCTATTGTATGTAAATATAGCATTAAAAATACATTTTTGTTTCAAATCAATATATTACATTTCCTGAAAGATTTCATATTTATTTTTTGTCTGAAAATAACTTTAATGTTACATTAATAATTGGAATACATTTTGTTAAGAAAGGGACATACTTATTAATCAATAAGAAAAAATATAACTTCAATGGATATAATCAATATGCAGATAAATGACACCAAATGAATCGATTTGCATGCGCATATTTCTAAATCTATTTGCATGTTAGCATTGTGTAACATTAAACGTTAGCATAACATAAGAATATCAACTTAGACTTGAAGCTCAATGAAACTCCCAAAATGGCTTCTGTGTGGAACCCCAATTAACCCCATGATCTCAAAATCAATAAACGACCTACCTCTTCCACTCCGCCCCACAAACCTGAGGTCATTAAAACGGGCCACTTGGTTCTTCATGACGGCTGAGGCATTTCGAAGCTCCGCTGAGTAGTTTTCATCATTTCCAGCCATTACTGTTACAACTGTCCCGTCTGGCACCTCTCCCAGTGCCACCACCTTCACGAAAAAGGTGTACATGCCGCATGAAGAAAGATCAACACATAAACACACACACACACACACACACACAAATTTGGCTCAGCTTCTATGTCTTAAGCCCAGTGGAAAAAACATACTGTTATGACTTTGTTAAAGTTGATTTTGCATTATGAAAAGGAAAAGAAAAAAACGACTTTCAAACTTATTGATACATATTTGTTGCAAGAAGCAAGAAATATCACATGTAAAACCCATAATGAATTTAGACATTTTATAAATTACACATATTTTACACATCATTATGTTGCTGAATCCTCTTAAATATGATATATACACTTATACATGAAAGAGAGGATGAAAGATTACGTAAAAATACAAAACTTATGTGCATATTTTTTGTATCTGGCCTATATATTTAGCTGATGAACCATGCAATAGCATATTGAATGGGTTTTCAGTTTCACACAATGCAGATCCATAACAGAGACCAGTAAAAGATATGCAAGACACATACTAGCAAGCTAAATCGTTTAATAATTCAACTTAGCAAAAATGCAGTCAAAGCCCCTTTAATTGTTATTAATACTCTGTCAAACAGGTGTTGGTGACTAGTCAAACTTACAATGTTTATTCATACTTTTACATCAAGCAATTACTGCAGCAATTAGGAGGCGGTATTTTGTTCATAAGACCAAAATGGTCTCAGTGGAATTCGGGTTGGTCAACAGGCTTCAGATTCAAGGTTTTTTTTAAGTCCCTCAAGACCCTTGTAATAGTCTTCACTGATCTGTTTACGTAATTTGCCAGGATGGAGTCTATTTTGTGAACCAATTTAACGTAAAAATGCATATACTGGATAATCACCCTTTTGTCCATCATAAAGCAGAGTTTGCATTCTGATTCATTGCAAAAGTACAGTTGAAAAGAGGCAAGATTTCTATGTAAAATTTACCAAATAATGCCAAATTCGCGGTTGATACCACAGGAACACTGCAAAAGTTTCTTTAAAATTCCCCGTACTCTTCATGTTAAGATTTTCTAATCCTGTCCTCAGTGCACAACAGACAGCTGGAAAAGGTCTATGCCTCGAGTATAGTCTGAATACAAGTAGGCCTATGTAAGTATATAAAAGGTATATGACAAACTAAACACATATGGAAGACAAATTCATTAAATAATATATATT
This sequence comes from Cyphomyrus plagiostoma, assembly GCA_019775915.2. NCBI lineage: Eukaryota > Metazoa > Chordata > Actinopteri > Osteoglossiformes > Mormyridae > Cyphomyrus > Cyphomyrus plagiostoma. The sequence continues at coordinate 19,287,044 of JABFEA020000029.1, read as the reverse complement.
TGTTTATTAGGGCTATGTATCTATTCATGCATTTTATAACCTATAACTTACAGTACATTGCCCAGGGCTAATTCTTTGTTCCAAGACGTAAAGCGTTTAACCACTTTAATACTAAAACTTTCATTATTGTTAATTTATATGTACATCACGAAGGCACATACAACAGCCGTACTTGATTAATTTATCAAGCTTGATTAATGCAAGCTCATGAGAACTTGAGGACTGCTCCGTCCTAGTGAAAAAGTTTCAAACACCGCCTTTCAGACATCACCCCTTGAGTTATTCAATAGCAATCTAGCTGTGAAAACAAGATGCGCATTTGTGTTTTGCTTGTAATAATAGTACCAGTTTTTCTATTATTTAGTCACCCGTGTGCAAATTATTAAAGATGCATGTGATCGTAGCTATGAATAGCGCGGCTTACTCGGATTTCAGGTGTCCCAACATTGCGGTAGGCATGTGAAGTAGGGCTTCTATTTTTAAACGCGGACTATGCATTTACCTGCATTAAAGCTAATTGGGTACCTTTATGTGCCATGCATTTCATTCAGACTCCTAATGGAAAGTCGCACCTAAAGTCATCAAATTTGTTACAGACCGGGCATTTACAAAAAAGGAAAGAGAAAAGAAGAAAAGTTTCCAAAAACGCAATCAAAATTAACATAACACAACATAGGTTAGCGTTCAGTATTTTATTCAAAAAATAAAAATGTGGGTATGTTTACTGAATAGGCAGGACATCAGTGCGTACCTCGAAATGAACCGTAAATAGCTTACCTTGAAGGCTACGGGCAGTGTTTTATTACACCTCCAGTGAGATGGCAGGACGGAGCAAAGGAAATTAGGGCTGTCAGTCCGGACAAGTTCTGCGGGGTGATCGGCGATGATTTCCACCATAGTGCGATTATCGTGCGGCCGGAGTCTGGGCATTGCTGGACTCGCCTCTTGCTGCCCTGTAGCAGAGCTCAAATCGTTCATTTTTCCAGGGACCGGCTGAAGACTACTAGACGGGGGACTGAACCTCCGGCTGGTGCTGGGATCTACGGGAATGCGCATCACAACACTATATATTAGTAAAGGTAAAGTAATTGAAAATATTGCAAAAAAAATCTGTTTTCCTTTAGCGGAGAGCCTCAGTCCCAGCAGACGACGCAAGAAATATTTCGTGCGCTTACGATAACAGGAGAGTGTTTCAGGACTGCGCAAAAATAAGGAATGTGTATCCTTTCAGTCGTACCCAGCAAAACGCAACTGTGAAGTACTCGCTTTCCGAGTAACATAATTCATATAAAGGCTGCTTTATAAACTACCGACGCAGTTTGCGCCTTAATTCTAAAATAAACTGATTTTAAAATAGGTGTTCTAAATAGTATCTGAAAATAGCTCCAGAAAGGTTTCTGCCTTCGGTAACTTAATCGGCTGTTTTATCCAAAAAAGAAATCAGACTTTTCAATTGAGTGTTACTCGTAGAACTGCTGTGGAAAATCATTTAGTTTTCGAAATATCCTCTGTACACCTGGAATCCAATTGGCCTACAGCAAAATGTAAAAAAAAAACATATTTATATGTTATATATATATCATAATAATAGGAAAAGTTCTTCAGATGAATCAATGGGTTATGCAAATTATCAAAAGCGCACTAAACTCTTTTACGTAAACATCATAAAGCTGTCCGGCTTGAAATTGTTTCGTAGTCAACCCCGCAAAAAATGAGGCGCCTTTAGTACAGGGTTAAAAAATCATCCGAAGAATTGCGGTTGGTTGAATGAAGGTGGCGAAAAAACTCATGTTTTGTGTCCAAAGCGTGTGGTTAGTCTTTGGAGGCAGGGTCTTGTAGTGCTCTGGTTTTGTGGTTTATATATATACAGTACTAGGCGATCATTATGCTGATGAGGCGCAAGCACGTGGTGTCTGAGGGCAGTCATCATAGAGCATTTAAAATAAATAAGGGTGCGCCTGTCCTGAGAAGTTCTCATCAAATGTCTTATCTTACTTATCATATCGTAATCTCAAAAATTGACTTCCTACTACAAATAAATGTCAAATTAAATGACGTGGTATCTCTTATAATATATTATTTTAAAAATGAAACCGGTCATATATCGTTACGAATAGCGTATCCCACGTAAAAAGCCGAAGAGTTACAAACACATATGAGAGTTTTGCGAACACCATTTAGAGTACAATACACCAGGTACTTTAATTTAAAAGTTATATTAATCGGAATTTCTGCGATCTGTTCTTTTTGAGGTAGTTCAGTGGAAATTAATGAATGATGAATAGTATCATTCTATTAATATCACAGGCAGGTTACAGCAGCATACATGTTTGATGTTATAATTCTTTTGTAAAGTTTAAAGAATAATCCTCCTTAGTACGAGAACTCAAAGAAATAGCAACCTAAAACAGCCGAGAAGCGAGGAGATATTAATGACTCACTTCCTTTAGTCTCAGTCTGGTTTACAAGAAAAGACAAGAAATATTTCCATTTGGTCGGATGGGTGAGCTGTCGCACAAGTACTGCGTTATTTATGTAAAATAACAGATGAGTTTCGAAGATGCAACATAAAATAAAGTTACAAGAACAATTATCAGTACTGTTGCTGTCATTATACACTACAGTATTATAGTACAGTAATATAAATTCTTGTGAAATATTTGGCACTGATTATTGATACTTAGTATTTTTAAAGAACTGACTATTAGGTGAATCCATCGGGTGGATTTTAACGGACAGCGTTTATGATTATTAAGCTTGGCAGTTCAGAAAAATATATTCATAACCTACTGTGGCGCGTGAATAATAGTTGACAGTAACTCGCGCCAATTCAAAATTTTCACAGACACGCAATTTCAGTACAAACTGCTCGGGGATAGTCCGCCGTCTCTACAGGATGAACGTATTTCAGTGTGCGACAGAGAAAACGAACTACAGAGCATGCATTCTGACGCCGAAGATAATGGTTACATAATGAATAAGAACTACAAAATCCAGCAGGCTGATGTACAACCGGAGTGACGTCAATACTGAGCCGCAGCTTCTGCATGTTTCAAGATTCAGTGGTAGATTTTTTAAAGGTGTTCGACTAAGGTAAGATTGTTATAATATTGTGGTATGGCAAACTGGTGTTTGTCTGCGACCAAGACTTCAGTAATGTGAAACGCTGTATAGTTACTTGTTAATATATGTATAACATTTCTAGTCAAACAGCACTGTGCAATTGCAAGAGGAATATGTAAGACCGAGGAATATGAAATAGTCAGGTAATGCCCAGCCAGTCCTGAGACAGCGGTGACTGTACGCTTACTCATATAATCTGAAGTAAAATAAATTCTAATTACATCCTAAAGAGTCGGAATCAACGTAATAACTCAGAGATTGCCTTCTGGTAATAGATAATTGGAAATGAAAAACCTAGGTTTGAAATGGTGAACTAACAGGGGAAGCGAACTCATGGAATAGTTTTTTGGCTACCGTTCATTTAGTCACCAAAATGTGAAGGATAACAGTGTACTTTTGGACAAACTTTCTTTTCCAAGGATGCATTGTGGAAAATCCACCGGGTTTGTGACTCCTATATATTATGTTGACAGTCCTCATTCCAAATTCGCCCATAATAATAATAATAATTTATTTTTATTACTTTTCAGATAGCATTTTAAAATGTTTTATATGCACTCTCCAGGAAAGTTTAATAATCAATAATAATTGACATTTAAAATCTGAATTTGCAGGTAATGATTTACTACGAGCAGGTGATAGGATGATTGAAATGTGTATATATTGGGAACTCATTTTATTTCTTTAGAGTTTAAATAAAAGTGGATAATTGAGGGTCCGTTCTCAAGGATTTTTTTTGTAAGGGAAAGTGCTACTGTATGTGTTGAATAGGGTTGTTTTAAAGGTAAGCATATTGCTGTTATGTTTAGATTTTATTTTACTGAAAAATTATGAATCAAATGTGTGTAAGACGTATAATATAGAATGCATTTTAGCTCAATTATGTAGTTGTCTCTTTTTTCCTTCATCAGTCTTCAAGGAAGTGATATTTCAAGATAAGCAGGCACCAGATGTTTTAGCTTCTGTGCTAGGTACTTATTGGTTGATGACACATCTTTTAATGCAAACTGGCATCTGTAGAAAGAGAAATTAAGAGTTAAAGCTCCATTAAAGTGTGTAATTATAGAGGAATACGCACTAAGTAGATACTACACCCCTATTCTGCTCAATCAAGTTAAGTGCCGTTTTAAGCCTTCGCATGTTGAAGTAATCAGCTTGTCGCATGAGCTCATTTTATGGATATGGTGACCATCTGCCTTCTCAAGCCAAACTGAAAATTTTGCCCGGCAAATGTGCGATTACAGGCAACTATTAGATTTTATGTTCAGTGTTTTATTGAGTGCCATCCCGCGTTCACAGCATTCCCCCTTTGTATGTCCATGAAAAGGGAATTGGGACACTCGCGTTTCAGCACTTTGAAGTATCAAAGGATGCGTTTGATCTCAGCCTCGGAGCAGGATGCAGGGAGTCGGAGTCGCAGAGCAGGAGGGACTGGTTGTCCCAATTATTGTTTTGTTAGTGGTGCAAAAGCTGGATGCCCACCTATGTGAGGCGATCTGGTAATCAGATAAGGGGCTTACCGTAGGAAGACAGTGGTTTCCAGTTCAGCAGAGCTAACAGTCATGGAACAGGTAATATTGTTCAAATGCAGACGGCTGAGCGTAATCGTAAAAGTAACTTAATTTCCAAATGTAAATGTTTCTGTAGAGGTCAGTAGTGGGTCTTTGATTTTGATTGGGCAGGTGGTACAGCATCCTGTTCTTACTTCCTGAAATCGGGTACCCATGAAAGACAAGGACTGACTGCATGGTTTGAACTGTAAAGTGTCTTGTTGAACATAACATGTATCTGTCTCTGTGTCATTTGTATGATTTATTGTTGGCCTTAAGAGAATCAAAATGCTATTGAAATTAGATGGATATAATTTATTGCAACTAGTGAAGAAACGTAGATAAAAAATCCGTATATATTTAGACAGTGTTTGGTTAAAGTTATTATTATTAATGTTTGTATGATATGATTCTGTTGAGCTTTTGTTTAAAAAAATTTGACAGGCATGCATTACGATCTGAATATAGTGAGTATCTAAAGGATGTTGTAATGCAATGCTAAGTTTGACTCTGTGAGGATTTATGCAAGTGACAGCTTTTGGAAGATTGAATACAATCCACCCTTCGTTATGATGGTCATGCACAATGTAACATTAAGAAAACATAGTTCTTATTCATTCCGTTTCGGAATTCAGGCTGGATTATAATAGACTGTCAAGGCCTGTGGAAAAAGAATCGTTCAAAGAAGGGGGGAACCAGGTCTTTGCAATGGTTTACTTTTGCTTCTCCTGTTGGTGTGGGGGGGGGGAGGGTGTTAAAAAAACTAGTATACGCCTTAATACAGAATCCTGACTTGAACTTTTAGCATGCTTCTAATATTATGGTGTGTAATTAACAAAAGGATGTGTCCAAAATATATATTTTTTTTAAATGTTGATAAATATGAAATGCTGAACGTTTTGTTGAAATCGGAAACTTTTAAAATTGTTTTGTCGTTTAGGACTGGTACCCTGAAATGAACGCCAATGGTACTGATAAATGATTAAAAGAAAAAAAAAAACGTGTAAAACAGACTTGTTGCGTCAAACACAGCAAATATGGCCCTGGTAAGAGTTTTAATGAGGTGTGTTTTCAGTATTAAAACGTAAATACATCTTGGAGCCCCTACGTGTAAAATTTGTTTAATTGGGGTTCTCAAAAAATAAAAATATTTATTTAGTTTTGGGTCTGGATGCAATATGCTGAATACTTACATAAAACCAACTAAAGCCTGCAATTTGAAATCGTTTTCCCTGGATTTTGGAAAAGTGGGTAACTGAAGTCCGGCGCTATATATTTGAAAAACTGGACAGATTTATGGAAATAGAGCAATAATTTTCTCCTTTTGGAATTGAGGGGGCGTGGTGCTTTGTGTCCAAGTGTTGTCCAGTGATCAGTGAGGCAGTTTACCTTAATGGCTTGTTGGGTAAGCAGTAGAGCACGTATTAAACATGTCAAAATCAGCCCGCCCCCTCCAAGCTGGATCATAAAACAAGGTGATCTGATTTAGCAACTCAAGGGGGCATCTCTGTCACAATATGCCATAGAATGCATCTGCTTTTGTACAGCACATCGACATTCATTTAAAAAAAAAACAAAACAATAATCATCATCGGTATTCAGTAATAATGGTAACAAAAAGCATCATCACCATCAGATTGATTAAAAAGATTGATTTGGGGTTTAAAGTGAAGTGCTTTTTCCAGCATGTGTTGAAAGCACTTGTATGAAGTAGTTTTGTTAATGTAAATGTTGTCTTTTTTTTTTTTTGTTTATAAGTTTGTGTGGCGATCACTTGAGCGCTCTTTTGGTATTTGTGTGACAGATGAGCATCAATGCGTCCAGTCCCGTGTCAGGCGGTGCCGCCTTGAGTGCAGCAAGGCCTTCTGGGAAACCCATAAGCTTCATTCCTGAACTGCAGAGCATGATGTAAGTACCAGCTTGTTTTCAATAACTGTCTCTCCCTTTCATGTGTCTGTATATATATTTATATACATCTATAATATTTATAAAACAGTCTGGGCGCTGGAGCTGGATGCCTTAAAGTAAAGTTTGGCATCGAAACTTTATTGCATATAAATGAAATTGTAGGAAACCGTTTTGAATGTTTTCATTTACGGGTTCCACATGTCTTTCCAAACATGTATGTTAAAAAAATGCGGGCGCCACCTCTGAAGATTATGCAAGAATACATGCAACTGGCCTGCAACTGGTCCCCACCCTAACCCAACACACCCGCCAGACACTCGCATTAATGTTTACAGTGGTGTCAGCCATGATTGCTGAGATCGGGGGAGAATTGGGGAGGAGGTGGGGTTCAAGGCCGGTGGTCGTCTCTTACCAGGAGGCAGACCTTAGGACTCCACGCTGAACAAGTGTGGAATGTGGAAGCCTTCCCACCTCCAGAGCTCTTGGGGGGAGTGGCTGT
>JABFEA020000029.1:19264178-19279864 GCA_019775915.2 Cyphomyrus plagiostoma | reverse complement strand
CCCCCCCCCCCCCCCCCCGCCCCCCCCCGGCGCCGCCCCCCCCCCCCCCCCCCCCCAAGGGTGTCACGCACGACTCTGAGTGCCATATGCTCTCAGGATATTTCAGACTCGCTGGTGCTTCAAAGTCCTCCAGGAATACATGATCTAAAGTCTTGGCTGTGAGCGAGATCAGGAAGATAACAAAGTGCATGGCGCCACGGTAACAGGCTCAGTAAGGAGCATGAGAGGAAAAGGGGCGGGGCTGCAGCGCTTAATCAGGTGTTGTGCTATTTGGACAAATTAGTGCAGGCTGACTGTAGTTTTTGTTATTGCTTTAGCACATGGAGCTCACAGAAAGAACGATGTCTTAAGAATTTGCTTAATTATGATCTTAACAGACTTCAATGTCCATTAAAGTTAGGATTTTTCATATACATTATAGTTATTTGCAAATGTATCCATATAAATTCCTCAAAATCCATATTTTCCCATTAATGTATCATAATTGAGTTGTTTTATATATTTAAAGTAAACAATTATATAACAAAGTGAACAAGTGCTTTTTTGTATTATCCCTACAAACTTTGGTTTGTTGAAACGAGAAGTACATAAACGTAGGAGTTTGGAATGAGTTTCATTTTACAGTCTTATATTTTGCAAGACACTTAATTATAGCTTTATGTGAGGAACATTTTGATGGACTCTTCGAGCCTTCCAATTTAAGAGATTAGTTTCCATCCTTGGCAGGCTTCGTCTAGCTCAAAATGATACAAAGAAATCCTATTCCTCACTTCATCTCAAAGGCCGCACAAATCTTCCCGTCTCCGAATTTGCCTATAATTTATCGTAAGTGTGTAATTATTGCTTTTCATTAGCTTGTTTGCGACATGTACGGTGATGGGAGAGGCGCCTTCGATCCGGCACTCGCCAAGCGCAGCCATAATTTGTGGCGCGAAAACCTGGCGGATCCATTCCAGTGCGTGACATAAAAAAAAAAAAAAAAGGGGTATCGCTGCAAAAAGTCTGCAGGAAACGACCACAGTTAAGGGAGAATGAAAGAACAGCAGTGACATTTTTTTATGAGGTTAAAAAAAAAAAGGTTTTTGGAGTATGTGTTTTTGATGATGTCTGCTTTCAGCGTGGTAGCTCTGCCAGGAAAACCGAGGAGGAAAATGTAAAGACAATTTCCTCCCGCTCTTATTGCCATGACTGTCTGCCGCCATTTGCCTTCATGGAGGTCCCTTAATTGAGATCACTTGTACTTATAAATAGCAGGAAACTTTGTGGCTCACAAGGGGGGTTGAAAGGGGAATGGAACTGTGGCCCATGCCCCTGAAACGAAAACAACCAAAAATGCTACTGTTTCTCTTTTTAACATCTAATTGTCTCCCTACGTTTTCAAACGTGGTGAGGGTAGTAACCCTCGATGATGCAAACAGTCTTGGTGAACTGGCTTCATTTCATGATTTGGGATTGGGATTGTGTTGTCTGTCTGTTTAGCGTATTTATTTGTGAAGGATCATTTTCCCCCACGTAGTAGCATTGTCAGAAATATCTAATATGTGATACTTCTGGTCTGGGTCAATCAGACTGGGGTCACAGCTACAAATTTGAATTAATGAAATAACCAAAGCTTGAATGGGATATGCGTACAGCTGGGAGCCTGCAGGGAGGTGCCAGCGATTTTGCTTTTCTCAGCCCGGAGTGAAATTATCAGAAGCTGTCAGGTGTCTTTTCTAGGTGCTCAAGGTGTCACGTGGCGGGGATGAGACCTGGGATCTTAGACGTGCGACTCTGTCAGGTTCACGCTGAAGAGATAACAAATGATGATTGTCAGCCAATAGGTGTGTTTAAGATTGGGTCCGGCTTTTGCATTGGCTCTCAACATCTCCTGATATGTAATATTCAAATATGCGCTGAAAAGTGCTTATTTTGGAATAGGGATCCTTGGACTACACACATAAAGTGCTAAAGATAATACAAGGACTCAGAGAAGTCCAACATTATGCTTTACACTCTTCCTTCCTCAGTTCCTACCTTCTCTCCCTTAAGCTGCGCGACCAATTGAAAAATATTTATAGTAAATCGGTAGGACAAGGAGCTCTGTAGACGTGAAGACTGTCAAGTATTATTTATGATCTGAGTTAAAGTAATATCAGGTTTATGGAGGGATAAATTTGCCAGTTTCATTTTACTTGTAGTTCTCCTCTTGTCATTTTCCTCTTGCAGAAAGCAGAAATACTTTGTGAAAGAGACTCCAGACCGACAGGTCTCTGTAGCACAATCCCCATAATGCGTTAAAATGCTTAATTCCTTTCCACTGTGTGCAAATAATCCACCAAAAAAATTCAAATGAGTAGCGACGGAGCAAACTGAGTTTTCCGCTTCTCTTCAACCTGGACATTAATTGTTTAGTTATTGAACTGCATATACAAGAATATACAGAAGAATTTGCTCATAATTTGATATTAAGCAATCAGTGCTTTGTTACAAAGCACGTTTACTAGGTGAGAGGAAATGGGCTTCATTCAGGATTCACAGGATTATGTGGCGGTGCTTTTCCTTATTCTTTTGCTGCTGATTAAGAGGATCTCTTTAGTGCACATGTGGCAGAAGCGGGTGGCGCCTTCCCCATCCTTCGGAAGTGCTAGGAGACATTCGCAAACACGTGGCTCTAAATTGCAGCGTCCGTTTGTGTCTCCAGGCTGAACTCCATGCTCCGTCTCCACTGTGGTTTCTTGGGGCCTGAATTCGGTCATATTCCAAGTCACTCCAGCGCATGTGTGTCTGCTCAGTAACATAATTAATGCTGCAATATACTTAATGTGTTGCTTTTGCTTATTTTTTTAAAATGTTCTTCTGTGCAAAGTGTTCACCAATTCTCAGCATCCTCCCACAGTTATTTTTTTAATATCTAAGACATAATTTGGCGGATAGATTAATAGACTTGGGGATATTTATTTGTGGCCTGGTGTAAGCGGTTTGGTATGTGGGAGGATGCAATTTTCACAAGAGGGGGCTTTTTGGGTTTTGGGGAGAGGGCACTCTCATTTTTTAACCTTTCTCATTGAGATGGACAGCATGGAGCCTGTTAAAGTGTCACCCTCACTCCAGTAAGGGCAGTATTGACTTGTACAATTGATTTAGGCTTTAAGGTGTGAAGCACTGCCAAAGCAGGGCAGAACTTAGAACATTTCAGAATGCATTGGTGGGAGGGGGTCCCCAGTCATAGGTTGTTATGTGGGCTGTAAAGTCACAACTTAAGACTAGAAAAACGCTGTTGCTCCCTGTACCAATCACTGGACATTACTGCTCATGCAAATCAAAATGGTTACAGAATAGAGATTTAGAAAAAGAGCCTGCAATTAAAGTGAGAAACAGGTAAGCTGTATGCGTCTACATTGTAATCCAGTATTAATTTTTTATTGTTACCTTTTTTTATTTTATTTTTTTTTTATTTGAAAAATAGATAGGATTTGTTATCCTGACTCTGCCAAATGGTAATCACTATTGCACTATTTATTACTATTATTTGACTTTTCACAAGGGGCACAAGACCCATTTAAAATCAGAGCAAACTGGCATAAATAGGGAAATTCTGTAATGCCCATATCGTAATCATTATACATGATCGGTCTGTGTTGCCACGTATTTAAGAGTTATAATAAAACATTTTCTCTCTTCTCCGAGTTCTGTTTTATTTGCAATAGTAACAGTGTTGCTTTCCATGTTTCGAAATGTATTTGTGCATCTTTCGATAAAAGACAGAGGCAGGATCACATGCAAATTTTATTTTGATCACCTGAGGTTTTCCTCCTGCAATCCAAAGAAGTGCATTTCTTTCCCTTGGTATGTCCTTGTATATGTGCGTGTTTGTGCCCTTTGATAGACTGGCATCCCATCCCAGCTGTACCCCAGCCTTGCACCCACTGCTGCCTTGGATAGGCTCCAGACCCCTCGAGGACACTGACTAGGGTTGGTGGCTAGAAGATGGATGCAATTTTGCAAGGCTGTTTTCAGTTTTAAAGTCTGGTGCCTGAAGTAGAATGAGAATAGTTCGTCATAGTGTATTTTAATAATTTTGATGAACTCCTGCAGTACTGTCTCGCATATGAGTAACTTGGAAACTCATGCGCTGCATTTGTTGTTTGAGTCTGCTTTGTAAGAATGTGTTTGTGGTTAGAGTTCATGCTATTTTCTGTATGATTACCAGAGGATTCCTAGCTAGGATCCCACTTTGTGATAATTTTGCCAGTTGAATGTTGCAGCATTGTTTTTTTTGGCATGTTTGCTGAGGACCTGGACCAGACAAATCGTGTAGCTACAGGGAATGGAAGTAGTTACCAGCATCAGGCAGATGTCTGGATGTTAAACTGATAGAAGAATGTAATATGTGTCGGTCACACTATGCGAAATTCTGCTGCATGCTACTTTGATACTCAATAACATTTTTAAAAATCTTTTGGTTGACTATGGTAAAATCTGTACAGTCCTCTAGTCATTGAAGGTTTAGAAACTAGGGCAGAGTCATTGTTCTGTTAAACTTCTGTTCTGTAAATTTTGTCACGTATATGGTTGCATGCATGAGTAACTGGTATACACATTGCATATCTGTTTGGGCAAAAAAGTAATCAAATGATGCAAATATGCAACAGACCTTGTCATATCAGCATAAGTTGTATTGCTAATCATGGATTCCACTGGAGGTTTTTTTTTTTTTTTTTTAACTACAGTAGACATTTAGAAGTTCCATTAGTTTTCATTCTGTTTATGTGTCAGTGTTGTAAATATGGTAACAGGTAGCATATCGGTTGTGATTTGTTATTCTATATCCTTAACGAGCATGACCTCTTGCCCTTTTATTGTGCCATTAAGAAGGCACTTAAACTACTTGCCTATTTGAGAATGAAAGGCTTGTAACATAATGAACTGAATAAGTATGCAATATGCTAATTTATGAATATATAATTAATACCATAAAATTTCTACCATCAGCAGAATTAACTAAAATTTGTCAAGCATCATTGAAACTTCAAGTAGAAGAGTGTCGTATTTGCCGTCTTGGATATCAGAAGGATATTGGATTGTGTGGGAGGTCTTTTGGCATGAAAGTCTACTTTTCAGCATCTTTTTTTTGGGGGGGGCTTGTGGTATGGTCCCGAATTTGAAACCCTTCATTAGTGATATTCCCCCCCCCCCCAGGAGGTTTAAATATACTTGCATAAACGACATTTTATAAAGAATTTGTGTCGTCAGTAATTACAGGGCAATTATGGTAATGCTTTTCGTTGTATGCGCAGCCTTGGTATGTTTGGCTCTGTGTTGTATGCGATTCGCAGCGGGCTCTTCTGTGCGATGTAGGCCTTCCATTTTCAGCTTATTCGGCAATTATGTTGATGAGGGAAGCTGATAGGTTGGTGTTGAACTTGAAGCAGAACCTGAACTTATACCTTAACATTATATATTAGGAACAAAGAAAAGGGCTCTAGATCGGAGTAAAGAATACACCATTATTTACAAGGTGAAAATATAATTTTCTGTGCTTGGGTACTTAGTCATTGACCGCAATACCACTGTGTAATTGTGCTATATTTTACGACTCTTCGTTAATGAAGAGTCTGTTTGTTTTTGTTTTTTTTTTTTCTTTTCTTAAAACAGTTTGTATTCAAGTATGAGAATGGGCTGTCAATATGTGCCTTATTAAATTTAGCAATTTTTTTTATATATTTCTGTGATATTTTGTGCTTTATACTTCACTTTGTTTTTCAAATCTTTAACAGTATCAAGTAATGTTACAAAATGGATAATATTTTTACCCGTCTCTTTGTATCTATTCATATATTCATTCAACAAGTCATTTTTTTATTCATTTATTTAATCGATATATGTACTGTATATCTGATTTTATCTGGTTCCTGTTGCTATTTGCTGAATTTACTGACTGAACCTCGATCTAGCCCTAGATTGATCTCTGTGTGTTTGTGTGTGTTTGTGTGTGTATTTATGTGTGTTAGTTGATTAAGCGCCAGTGTCAATATACAGTAATTGTCCTATCAGATCATTTTGAAGTAGCCCTGCCAGTTTTCTCCCCCCGGTATGTTTCTAGTTGATGCTACTGTCTTTATGGCCACATAGCTATAGCATTTTTGAGCTATAGCATGAACTTTTCTCATTTTTAAAGGCCCCCTGGATGTTTTTGTAGAGTTCGGTTGAGAGTCAAATTGGAAACAAACAGCCACAATGAGCTGGCTCTCGGACTTTCTGGTTAACCAGACTGTAATTTGGGGCCCATGAAGAACGTCTCATCACCATTGAGTATTTGTTTACCAGAAAGTTAAACTCTACTGTTTCTGCTGAGGCCGCATGGTACCAGAGGAGCCTGCTTTAACCCGTAAATGTCTCCTACAAAATTTTCCAGGGATGGTGAAGTTGATGTTTAGCAAAGTACGCATGTTGTTCTTTCCCTGCATAACCACTTTTTTTGCATGTTTCGAACGGCTTTAATTTTAGCATGCTTTATTTAATTTTAGCATGCTTTATTTAATTTAAGCATGCTTTATTATATTTCACATACTTGCCCACTTGCATAAGACATCAATTAGCTTAAGATGGCATTATAGATACTTTGACTTGACTTTGACTATATAAGGCTTTTCCATGAAAATTATCCTTGTTTTTTAAAAATTTTTTTAGTTTGAATCACCAAACTTTAAATTGTTCATGGATAAAACTGAATGTAAAGACTTTGACATGTCACAGTATTTTGGGCCTCAGCCATGAAATTTTTACGTGACATAAGGATATGATAGAATGATGTTTAGCATTGAACAAGATTCTATAAAAAAGGAGCCAAAAGCAGTCACAATTTGAAGTTATTTTCATTTTTGTGAACAAAACATTAAGAAATCTTTTTTTAATGAGTATGTGGACTATTTATTTGAGTTCCCTTTTAAATGCCAAAAAAGGAAATAATTACTGTCAAGTCAATATAAATACCACACATTGTTTATTGTATATACTTATCTGTTCTTTTTACACAAAGTAGCTTACCTCAACACTCTTTAACAAAGCGAAATCTTCAGGAAAACTTGGATACCTATTTTGACACGTTTTTGACTCGTCCTTCGCTCTGTGCCTGCCTGGCTCTTGATCATTTAACATTCTTCCATTTGTTATAAAATCATGTTTATTAATAAGGGCTGTAGCAAAGTTTGAGGAAACTACACAAGGAGCCAGATTCTCGTAGTGTTCAGTATTTGTCAGCAAAATGGCAGCCTCTGTGCGCACACACAGGATCTCTCGCTGCACACAAAGCTCCGTCTATTCATTTCACGAAAGCTATTCTTCTCTCTGTGAACTGCAGTTTTTGAGTTATTTACAAATCTGTAAGAAAAAAAAAGTACACGACACAAAGAATCCTTGGTTTCATTTAGTTTCTGAATGGGTTTTTTTTTCTCCACTGCTTTTTCTCTATAGGGACAAAAGTTAAAATCAAAGAGGAAATGTTTAATAGATACTGTTCCTTTGGTAGGCCTCCTATTAACTTTTCTAGTTTTGTTAACTGGCGCAGAGAACCAGCAGATTAAGCAGTCCCACTATAGCCTTAAAAGACTTTTTAGAGACGATAAAATAGAAAATAGAAGAAAATAGAAAAGTTAGAGACAATAGAATAACAATAGAAGGATTTTAGCAGCTCTGACTGCTGTCATTTTGTTAATCAGGAACGTAAACAGTGTGTCTTTGGTGGCTGAAATCTTTTTTTATTATTATTATTGTCACCAAAGCTCTCAACCCACGGCCTGAACTGTTATGAGGGACAGAGGGAAACAATGAGATTTGAAGTCTCAGTTCCCTTGGGCAAAGTAAAAGTAAGAATCACCCTATCACCTTTTTTCCTGTTTGACAATTATTTTTGCCTTTTCTCCTCCCCCATAGTGACAGGAGCTCACTGTGCAGTACATTCAATATCATCAATTAATGTAATCAAATGTTCACTTGTTGGACAGTAGCTTCTGCAATCCACCATATTATTTCCTATGAATTTTTTCCAGTGCATTTTTTGGTGGGTGGGGTCTCGGGTATATTTCTATATTAGGGTTGTTGTCTTTTAATTGTATTCTTGTGACAAAGTGTTTGAAAAGACAACCAATTCTTTTCCCCCGGGAGGTGACTTTTATCACTCAGGGTGATAACATGATCTAGAATTACTCACCAGTCGGTTATTCCAAAACGTCTATGATTTTGATAAGCGTTTTTGCTTGCTGTGTGGATTTGAAGGATTTCTCACTGATGTCATTGTGATTCAGGCCTGTCTGATGACAAATTCATATTAGTCTTTATCTGACACATAAGTCTGTTCGCATGAAAAATGATAAGATTTCAAGATAGCCCATCTCTACCACTGTGGTATTTTCACCTGTTGTACCCATACGGTGCCCAAAAATCGCAAACGGATATCTTTTTTTTTACGTGGCGTCGTCATCATGGTCATGTTTCCTTGAAAGCCTGAGAAGGCTTGCCTTGTCTTAGCAACAGCATATTTAAGTTTTCTTTTCCCGTTAGCTACACACGAGATAATGCTGATTATTGTGGTTAGTGAGTCTCTCTTTGATTTCCATTTGAGTAAGGTGACTGCGATTGCATGGTAATTCGTGGGTACCTACCACTGAGACTGCTTAATCACCTCCTCTGTTTCTTTATTTTACAGATGCTCCTAAGCTAGCCCTAAGGGATTGCTTTCACTTCCATGAGGCAATTAATGTTTAATTTACGTGCGCTGGGTAAAGTCAGATGCAATGTCATCAGATAAAACGGTGCATCCATTATTACAATAATGGCTTTTAATTCTGAAATGTATAAGGTTTAGTAATTCATATTCTTTTGATAGTATTTTCAAGGACTTATTTTATAGAAACTGCAATTTAAGGTCACAATATTGAAGCTCCAGATCAAACACCAATCAAAGTTGATATCCATGATGGCCAGTAACTTTTTTGTACCAGTTGTCTGTTGTCTTAGCCCCTTTGTTTACCATTATCTGAAGGACCCAGAATTTGTACAGTGAAACCTTTTAAGCAATGGCCCATTTCTACCTGAGACAGACAAATTCAAGCCACAATTCAGTGTTATGTTTGTTTTGCAATGGTCACGGTTTTTCTTTGTAATCCATGTTTATCTTTATGCAAATTTTAAGAAGAGCCCATTTTACTTGCAAACTTGCCAGGATGAATAAAGTTTGGCAATACCTGTCAAGTGAGCACCATTTCACCACTGTTATGCAAATTATCTTAATTAGCTGTGTTTTTAACACCGGTTGAATGAATAGACTTTAATTTGTTTTATTTTAATTAACTGATATCTAGGAAGGACGGAAACGTTGAGGTACTGATGTTTCAGCACAGTATGGCTATTTTTGGAGGCAGATCTTGCTCCTTATGTTTTTACATTCGGGTGTAGCTAATAGCTTCTGTGTGTGTGAGTTTGTGTAGAATTATAAATATTTTCAGGACTGCGCCTCAAACCCAACGATTTTCAGAATTCCTGTGAAGGTTAAATCAATAAGCGTGAAATATTTGGGCCTGCTTCTGCTCTGGGCAGAACAGGTAGTACCTTGTTTAGTCCTTGGATTGCTCCTATAGAGAGCCAAAGAAGGTAACCTGCCCCCCCCTCCCAATTCAGTCCTAGATGTTTTTACCCAAAAATTCCAGAAGCGCTTGACAGTTCTGAGGCACTGGCCTGGACCCCCCTGTGTGTAAATTGTGGGCATAGTTTGCGTTTTCTCTTCAGCTCCCAGGATTTGTGTATCTTAACTTGGGTTTAATTGGCATAGAGTAATTACCTATTTTTGACCTTCCAGGCAAAAAAGAAATTTACAGTGACACGAGACGGTTTTAACAAGTGTGGTTTTAGCCTGTGATTTTTTTTTCTTTTCCTGAGGTTTTCAGATGCTTTTTGGGACCACTCCAGTGAAGATGCGTGCGTAGCTTTTCACCAAAGGCTCAGACACGAGATGTAATTTAAGGGTTGAGGTTTTTCTTGATGTCAAGCAAAGACAATTCACTTCCAGTCAGTTGGATATTAAGTCCTGTGCAGAACATGGGACTTTCTGTTTGGCCGTCAGTAGTACTTAAAATATACTTTTATTAATATCTTGCCCTCTTTTTAAATTTCTCTTTTTTTATTGGTCTTCCATTTTTTTTTAAGTATGGTAAATTGATTAGGTATATATTGATTGGATAGCAGTAACTCTAAGGGGTATGAAACAAGGGAATCCAATATATTGTACAACAAGCAAAAAGTACATAAAGAACATAAAGCGAACAGTTATGCCCTTAAAAATGTGCTGTAGACTGTAGATGAGCTATATTTGGTCTTGCATGTTGAAGGCAATACACCAACCTGTGTCCCATTTTACCCTGATATGATCTGAAGTAGCCTTTAAGCCGGGTGAAAGAGTCCACTGACACTGAGTGTGCGTGTGCGTGCGTGCGTGTGTGTAGCGCTCAGAATAAGGGCGTAACACAGATGAGCTTTGTTAGCATGCGACGTGCTAAAGGAAGCTGGGGCATCAGCTAGCCTTTTGATTTACAAGCTGGCGTTCATTAATTGTCAGTGACGTTCTCTTAGTTACGTGTAACACTTGAATTCTTTTAAACATTCTTCGCAATTTCGAGGGATTTTTGGTGGGGTTTCCACGCTACAGGAGTTCTGTTTCTTTGCAATAGATTGCTATTTATTGTTTCCCAGTTGTTCAGCGTTTTGTTTGGCAGGATGTGGCCCTTGAGTGAAGTGGTAGATTATTTTAAGAAGCGCCTTCCAGATTCGCGCAGGACATCAGTGCCTCTGGTTCTGTCAAAGAACACATTTGAAACGCATGCATGTTGTTGTTTTTTTTTAATGGGGCAGCAGACCTATTATATATATGTCATAATAATAGCTTCCTTTAAGTTATTCCTTTATAAATCAGTGTAATGAATATTAAGCTCATTTTTACTTTCCCATAAGGAGCCAAAATGGATTGTTGAATACCAATAACTATTTAAAATGTGTTTCTGAACCAGCAAAGAAACAACATAGACATCGATGTGATTATTTTAGTTTTTATTTACTCTCAGGCTTCGTGGCTATTGGGTTCTGCTTTTAAGGAAAGCAGAGAGGCTTTGGCAGTTGTGAGCCTTTTGTTTGCAGGTTTTCTCACAAAGAATGTTTCCAAAGCAAACTGTTACAGGAAGGTGTTCCACTATAAGTATATAATAGCATAGTCTTTAAATGAAGTTTCTGATTGGCTTAAAATGCGTCAGCATTTGAATTGTTGCCACTTATATCTGTGGGGAAACAGCTTTCCTTATGAGAATCGCATAGCTGCTTTACATGAAATGAGCCTTACAGGAACATTTTATTCCACCCTAGAATATCCCTAAAGTTTTTTTTTTGTGAATGACTTCTGTTATTGTCTGGAGGCTGGGGCATGAGACGTAGGTGATGGATTACAATCGCTGGCTCCCAGAATCTGCAGAAGTGACCAATTCCACTAGAATTGTTATCCACGGTATCATGAATTGGATGTTGAGAATTATATAGCTAAATGTTCCTATTGTCTAACCCCAGCAATGACACCGATTCGGGATACGTCCCTACTTACTCTATATATAAGAGAGTAAATAAGTAAAAATAATGCTGACATCCATTTCATATTATGGTGAAAGACATATGCATATTTGCACCATTTTTAAAAAAGGTTTCCTGTCTGACATTCTGATATACATTTTGAATGATCTGCTTCTTAGCTGACTGGTATACAAATGCATGACTAATTCGATTTGTGTCATGCATGGTACTCCTAAAGAAACACACGTCTTAAAATCTGAATATTTTTTTACAGTTTAAAGACTGTTTTAAACATTTTAATATGCTTATATAAATATGCTTTCCCAGTCAAGTCAGTTTTGCCAGAGAACTAATTAAGTACTTGCTAGAAATAGATCTATTACTATTCTGTTATTACTTTTTGTGCTATCATAACTTCTGTTTGAGGCTATAAATGTATTCAGGTAACTGCTTTTCTCACAAGATAAATTGTCAGGACAAAGCTGAATATCTGCTGCTCTAACTAGTTAATAAAATATACACATGAACCAAGGTATTAAAAAAAAAGTGTGTTTTTAGAAATATTGGTTTGAGCTAGCAGATGTTAAATCTATCCTGGAAGATCATGAGCTTGGATGGATTTATACTCATTTGGCTATGTGCCTTTTTGTTGGACCAGAGGTCCTGGGTAGTCAACCAGGATTGGTGAGCCAGGGGCAGGGTATGAGGCGTGAGCCACCTGAAGACCTGAGAGACGTGGCGTTTCTGCAGTTGTCAGTCCCTCATTGCCTTTTGTCGACAGGCCTGATTTTCCGTTTTATTGCGTTCTGCTTGGTTAACCTCTGACCCGGCCCCTAAAAATGCCGGAACCTTGGAGGACGCGGCATGTTCTCCTCAACCTGGGCACACAGGTTAGCTTCCCTTTATTAATGTTGTTTTTCTTTTACCGAGTCGAGTTGTGATAGCAAATTAAAGGAATTAACCCGCGCGGCTCGACCACACTTCAGACCACCGGCGTTATAAATTAGAAGCACATGGACTTCAGAGTGAAAGAACAAGTTTGTAATTGATTAGCGATGGTTTAGGGTTCTAGGGAGCGTTTGTAGGACATCTGTACCCCCTCTTGCAGGATTGCAGATGTTATGAACGCTTTGAGTTCCCTATGCCAGAGGAATCTTAGAATTAGTTTATCTGCCTTTACCGTTCATAGTAATGTAATTTTTTGTAACAAAAAACGCCATATTTTGATACTGAACAGGAGAGTGTTTTTGAAGTGATTCATGGTTGACAACTTCAAAATGCTGAACTTGGCAATTTTCAAAATGTTTTTTTTTTTTTAAAAAAAAGAAATTACATAGACTTAATGTAAATTACAGGGCTCATCGCTGTGACTAATATTGACTGTTAGACAGTTAGACACAGGGATGTTAGTTGGCTGAAAACTATTTAATGATCACATTCCATGGCCAAGAATGAAAGCCTTAAAGTCATAAACATTCAAACAATCGAAAATATTATGCTCTCGTTTTTTTTTTTTTTTTTTTTTAAATTAACAAAGGTATTTCTTTTTCTACCAGAAGTATTGGCATTTTACCATTAAGTACCATTTTTTTAAAAAAAATATATAGTTAATATAGTTAATGAACATGAAGAGTTTGCATTAAAGCTTAAATGATTACTGGGGACAGGATTGTAGCATCTCTCAGCTACATTACGGCGTCAGGATTTCAGTCAACATTTGGCAAGGACAACGATGACAAAAAAAGGAGCAGCCAATTAAAAAGTAGAAGCAAAAGTGGCAACCGTATGTTTTTACCTACGTCGGCTTACTCGCGGTGCAGCATAGGGAAAGGCTCCTTAACGATGAAGGACATCATTGAACGAATGCTGTAAGTTCAATCATGGTTTATTTAAAGGGTCCCTCGCACATTAATGATTTTGCATGTTGAACTGGAGCTTTGCTTATCTACGCAATAGGAGTGTCCAGTAAAGTTGAGAGAGTCTGAGCGTCATATTTTGTGGTGTACTAGTCTGGGGGACACGTCACACTCTGCGTTTGTTATATTTCGTGCTCTTCAACATTTCACTGTTCTTACATGTCGCTAATTTTACTTATTAGTTTTCTGCCGCCGTAAAAGAATGTTTTTTGATTAAACATTTTTCTTTTTAATTCCGACGCGTAATGTCTGTTTTTGCATTTTAGATAAATAGTGTGTTCCTGTTTAAAAATGTGGTCTGTGAGATTTTCTCTACGTGTGAAAAGAGCTCTTTGCAGATGTACCTATCAGAGTGGAAATCTAAAATAAACCAGCTTGAAACGGCTTCCTGATTTTAGAGGTGCAGGGCATGTGTGTGAAAGCTGAAGGTTCAGTATTAAGGTAGTCTCCAAGTGGCCAATACGATAGCCGGGCATGTAAATACTGCAACACTACATAAAACACCAGTCTTGAGACTTTTACCAGACTATAATGTACAGATCCAACATGAAAAATCAAGTAATTCTTACATTCCTTCTATAAGAAACTTCTCCCCCAAGCACATCTTGTTTCAATGTAAATTCATGGATTGAAACGGAGCAAATGTTTATTCTTGCAAAATCTCTTGCTCACTTTTCATCGTTCTACAAATGTGGGTTTAAGTTGAACAAACATGTCATCTTCTGGGTACGACTGCAAGCGTAAACACATCGGATTGTAACGTTTTTGAATTGGTTTTTTGTTTTTTTGCCCCGCAGAACATTATGCCCTATAATTTTAAACAGTGAATATGACTTAAGAGAATTCAACGGCTGTTAAAAGTCTCCACATAATTTTGAGCTTACACCAAAATGAATCATATTGCACACTGAATTACATATAAAAAAGGCTTTAAGTAAACTTACCCCAGTAGAAGTTCTGTTGACATGGTGCCACTGAACTAAAAAGGCTGTTTGATGCCATAGTCACTTTTGGTGGTTCTTCAAAATGTTCTTGCCCCTTTGATTTTGATAACCCTTGAAGTTCTAAACTGTGAAGACAGACCATATTAGAGACAGGGAGTTTAGGAGGCATTCACACAACACAGGCAGATGAAGATGAATTTTGCTGACATTCTGTACATCCTCAAGTAACAAGCAGGTTGCAGGAAGACTGCATAACTACTTGTTACTGGTGTTTGCAGCGTGGATGGGTGTATTTAGTTGAGTTGTGGTTAGAAAGTACTTACGGACTTGTTCGGTCTCTGAGGCAGGAGTTGACCTGCGCGGATTAACCATTTACACACCGAGGTCTCCCTTCTGTCGTCGTGCAGAAAATCCTGCACCGCACTTGTGGTTCTGTGGTTGTTTGTGGGGCGAATGAAGCATTCACACAATCCAAAAACGCATTAGCTTTAAAACTCTCCTTTTTCCCTTCATGTGCTGTTACTGGAGAGGCTGGGTCATGTGCTCGTGACATCAGAGAACAGGAGTTAAGTGGGCCAGCCTCCTGTCTGTCTTCTTTCTCGACAGCGGTACAGCAGCTCTTCCTGGCATCCAGCTTGGTGGGGGTGGGGGGGGGGTGGGGGTTGCATCTTTTTAATTTCTGCGAGCCATCAGAAGGGCTGTGCAAATGAATAAAACCTCAATCTCATTCACAGTCTGAGCGTATGGAAATCGGGGCTTTTTCTCCGATTCCCTTTTTGATCCCGGTCCCTTTTAATGTTACCGTTCCGGCTGTGGCCACTTATCCGGTTTGTTATCGTATCAGTGGAATTGTGGTTGGCAGCGGTGTCAGTGTAAAAATACGAACAAAGGTGATGAGTTACAGAAAATCGCATCCCACAGCTGCATGAGTCTGCTTCAGATTTGCCGGCTAGATTAGTTTTTTTTTTTTTATTTTTTAATTGTCCTCCTCCTCCTCTTTTTGTAGCCCCTCAGCCTCCGTCTCTCCTCGCCCACCTTCTCCCCCTCTGCTACGCTCCTGTTGCTTGTGATGTGACGGGGCTGTTCCTCCAGCTTCTGCTGGCCGGGTCGCTGCTCTCTCCCCGCTCCGTAACTGCCTTGCGGCAGAGGCGACAAGTCTGGGCGTTCCCCGGGGGGGGGGGGGGGGGGGGGGGGGGGGGGGGGGGGGGGGGGGGGGGGGGGGGGGGGGGGGGGGGGGGGG
>JABFEA020000029.1:19234175-19258793 GCA_019775915.2 Cyphomyrus plagiostoma | reverse complement strand
CTGATATTCAGATCGAGTTCTAGGTCAAACTGGTTTGTTCAACTTTCAAGAAATTTGAGTTCTAGTGAGTTCGAGAATCGAGGTACAGTACCACTGTATTTGGAAATACTTTGTTTCAGATAGATTACATACTTATTTTTGCTTAGTTATCTTCTTTGACATGTGACTAGTTTAATGTTAATTTTGGCAAGTAAACATTTGGATGATATTTTTCATGGAGTACTTGCATGATTGTTTTCCTTGATTGGATTGTATTAGAAATTGAGATTTGTATACATCACAGCTGGATTTTAGTAAAATATGCTTGACATTTAACCTGTATTGAAAATAATAGTATGTCTTGAAAAAGAAGCCTGTAATGACTAGCATTTATCGTTTTTTAGGAATTAAGAAAATTTTATAAATTTTCAGTATATATATATAAAAAAAAAAAAACCTTCAAAAGGCAATAGAGTTTGTTGGTTATAGATTGGATAATCTGGAAGAATGTAAAAAAAAAAAAAAAAAAAGGAACAGAAAGATTAGTTTGACTATTCAAGTTTTAACCACTGAAATGCTACCAGCAGTGTGTGATAGCAAATCCTTTCTGCCTTGTTTCAGTTTAATCACTTCCAGTGATTTGTTTTAATTGCTGTGTTTAAAAAGAAAAACCTGTCACGATTTCAGTTCCCTTTAATCACGTTTATTCATGAAAAAGGATGCTTGCTTGTTGTTTTCCCGAGCTTCCTTTCACTTAATAACGCACTTGATGCTTTTCTCAATTGCACTGCTTTGCACGAACATCGTTTAGCATTTGTTGTTCAGTTATTTGTGCTCCTTGATCTTTTCCTGCCTTTTAGTTGTGGTTGTGGATGTTTTCAGAATGCAACGGCAAAATGGACCTATAAAATATTGCAAGGAATTACTGTGCTCTATTTTTAATTAATTCAATCATTTGCTTTGGAACTCAGTTGCTGACTTGTTTCTATGTTATGTGCATGTTTTTCAGTACTGTATGTCGGCTGGTCTTGACAGAGACTCTGCAGGGCTCGCAAAATTTCTAAATCCCTGGTATCCTGAAATGAATTTTGATTGGTCCAAATTTAAAAGGGCTGATAATAAAAAAAACATATAAGCATCCTACTGGGAATTCTTATCATTTCAAGTTTGGCAAACCAGTGCCTATGTATGACAGAGGGAACATTTACTGCCACCAACAGTGAATCTGGAACACAGCAGTCTGTTAGCATCACGGACATCAAAAGGGAAGCAAAAAGTAACCACTACCAAGTGTCTGCACCCGCATATCCTGGGAGAAATCCATCAACAATTTGCCATTAAAACACACTCACTTATGTACAAGCAAATCCAATTTGTTATAAAAAAAAGCAACATGCAATAGTACTGTAACATTAATATTAATCACAGAGCAACGTGATTGCTTAGTGTTACCATTACAAGATGTATTTAACCATGAATACCCCAAAATGTTTCATCAACACTTTCCTCCTCAGTTTTTGTATCCTGCCGGAAATTAAACATTTAGTCGCTTTAATTTGCTTCATTTGCGATATTTAAAAAAAACAGATCATTTATGATGTCCTCATATCAGACAACAAGGTAATGCACCAAGATGGCGATGGGAAGTGCTTGCACAGTAAATTGCAGCCCTCCAATAAACAAACGTTTTAAGCAAACACTTCCCAGCGGACAAACCATCATCATGATAAAAAAAAAAAAACTCAGTGGGCAAAGTTTTTCCTCCAAATAGCAGGTTAAAGTAGCTGAAAGGGAGAATAAAAGAGGGAATGTTATTTTACATAGGGGATAGTTTCTGATAGCCCCATCGGACCGGGTGTTGTTGCATTCTGGTAACCCGACAGGAAAACTTGGTGAAAACTTGTTCTGGGAGGTCGGGCTGCCGATTTTTGCGAGTCCAGCTCTGAGGATGGATATTAGAGCTCTGATGTTAAGTTGTTTAGTTTAACTTGGGATAGCTGGATGGAATTTCACAGTATGAGAAACCCATCAGTTATTAGTTAATCCTTTTTATTTTATCCGGTCATATCACATTGATGTATATATTTTTTATAACAAATAGAGTGCATTTGGAACTTGGAAAATACGTTTTTAAATTCTGACATTCCTTTTTATTGGAAATGTCTTTTATGGTTAATTACACATGGTTTTAATGATAATTTTTATTTTTGTCAATTTCCCTTCTGCTGCAGTTATTATTGACCTGATTCCTCACTCGTTAATAAAACTCTTAGATAAATTATTTATATAGTAAGATCACCAGTGTGAGTTTTAGGAGTTTGTTTATGCTTTTAGCTGACCACAGTTATATTACATAATGCACAAGTAATTTCTGAATAGCTTCTTTTATTGCCTCAAGCATTTTAAATCTTTCTACATTCTGGAAAATGTATTTGCTTGAGACTTTTAGATTTTCATCACAATTTACTTGTTTTTATGATGCATGTACAAATTGAATCGCATGCCCATCATTGCATCATTCTGTTAAACTTGTGAAAAACTACGTAATTTTCTTAAAAGTAGAGTTTGACTGATATATTGGTTGCTAATAAATGCATGCCTCTTACATTTACGATTAGAAAATAAGCCATATCACTGTAGAAAATGCTGCATACAATATTCTTCCTGAGTTATAATTAATTCTTATTCTAAATGTCTGTAATCATGTTCAAAGGCATACATAATATATCAGTTTTTAGTGATCAGCAG
Source organism: Cyphomyrus plagiostoma (assembly GCA_019775915.2). Classification (NCBI taxonomy): domain Eukaryota; kingdom Metazoa; phylum Chordata; class Actinopteri; order Osteoglossiformes; family Mormyridae; genus Cyphomyrus; species Cyphomyrus plagiostoma. The sequence goes on along the minus strand of JABFEA020000029.1, from coordinate 19,256,066 downwards.
GGAATGGAAAAATTGTATTACACCTCTCAAAAAAGATATTGCACATTTTATTTGCTCATACTTGAGTTCATTGTTGCTTTTTTTTTAAAAAAAACATATTTGTAAGATAAGGTAGCTTGTTTTAAATTTAAATTTCACAGATTGACAATCATATTAGAAGATAAAGCACTGATATATTGGTGTAGAATAATGATCTATTGGTGTAGAATCTGTTGGTGTAAAGTAATTGATAGGATAAAATTTGTATTAGTTGATATTGGTTTAGCTGACAGCTACTTAAAATACTGGAAACAAAGTTATATCGGCCAGTTGTAAATTAAAACATCAATATCTTTTCTCATGTTGGCCGCCATTAGCAGATTAGTTGTACTATTATTGTGAGGCGTCCTTGTTGCATTGTACCCCTTAATGAACTAAGTTCAGGGTCTATAAAGACTTTATTATGAAGTTATATGTTATATGTATATATGTTCATGGTAAGGATTTGGCCTGAGAAATTGAGAGGCTTGGTTGTGGAGATACGATCTTGAGGTTATGGTGATGCATCCAGGCTGGGATAGTTGCCTGATATGACATCACTTTGAAAGAGAGCCTCAGATATGAAGCAATTATGGTATTGTGTTCTGGCAGTATAACATTGAGATGGAAAAGACCTGTACCATTATAAATCGTCTGATCTTTATATAAGTTTTTTCAATTGATTGTCTGTTAAAATTATTTTAGTTTTAGAAATCATTTGGTTGATCACCTGATTTTATTGGTACAAATTAAACCATTCAGTTGTTTAATTTCGTTGGCATCCACACATGCACTGGTTTGCAGCAGCCTGTGCTGTTTGCAGTGATTGGTCCAATCAATGTGTCACTCTCCGTGTTGCATAGTAGGAACAAACTGTTAGGTCAAGGCTGTTATGTTACTGTAGACTGTGAGACTGAACTGAGACAACCATTATCTGTGGGTCAGTTTTGACAGAGATCCGTACCAAGCTTGCTGAGATCTAAGATTTTCCTTGCAGTTCCGAACTACTTTACACTGATAAACAAAATAAGCTATTTAAGTAACGTCAATTTCTCTCTTACAGGTTTTATCTTGTGCATAAACATAGCTTAACTCTAGATTGGTCTTGCATTCTTTTCCTGAAGTACTTGTTTCAACACTCTGACTATACTGCTCTTAAAGGTATTTTTTAACCCAAATTTTAAAATATTAGTCATGTAAGAAATTCCTGGTTCCAGTGTTAATTTTTTGTTACTTTTTAGTTTTTTTTGTAATTTTCCCTATCTATAACTTATTTATTACCACCTCTGGCGGCATGCAGTTGATACAACGTTTAGTACAACAACTTCTGCAAAACAAGACAGGAGGCACCCTCAGCTCAAAATATTTACTTTTAAAATTCATGCTGTTTTTAAGGTCTTGCAGAATTCGCCAGTCCCCTTCACATGCGGCTTCTGTATTTGTTTCCAGTGGCCCTGTGTTGTGTCTTTTGAAGTCATATTTAGGGACTGTTTTGCTGCTGTTATAGCAAGGACACTTAATACAACATCAGGAGTCTGAGGCAAATTAAGAAACTTACTGGAAGGCAAAGTCCCCTGTAAACACATTTTTTGTGTGTGTGTGTGTGTGTGTGTGTGGACCTCCAGACCCTCCGTAAATGAACAGACTGTAATTTGGGGTTTACACAATCAAGGGAAGTAATTCTACCTCGTCTTGCATGTCAAAAGTGATGCTTAGCACAGTAAACTTACTTTCTGGATGGAGAAAATCAGTGCATGCCACTTTGATACTCTTAAAAGAACAAGAATATCAGTCTGATTTTGGGAATATTCATACGGCTTGGAAACTTTCTAACGATGTACTGCAGCTTATCTGCATTATATGTGAACGCCGACCATTCTCTTATTCTGCCAGTGCATCATCTAACAATATAAAGGCACTCTGACTGGTGCAAACAAGTGATTCAAAATCTGCACTGCCCAGATCCTGGAGTCAAAGTCAGTGTAAACATGAGCAATGAAACGAGGTAGCTAGTACAGAATGAAAAGTAGGAATTTATAAGAGAAAATGTAATCAAATGTTATTTGATTACATTTTTAGCCTATCACTATGAATTTTGGATGGGGAAAAATAATGTGATAGCGTATAAAAATAGGACTATGATTATTGCATTCATTTTTATTTTGAGAGGAAACACTTTCTGGGTCTTTGACTCCACATTATTTTGTATGTGACTGTTTGTATGACCAGTGACCTGCACAACTTTGCCGTTCACTCTATTTATACTCATTGAATATTGCCATTGGCCCTAACTTATTTAATACTTGGGCTTGAATTTGCATGTGGTTGCTTTAAGAGGGACCACACTTGGATGTAATTTAGGTCTTTCTGTCTGCTTTCAGCAGAGTCTGGCAGTACTTGGAGGTTTTGGCACGTTTTCAGTGTTTTCAGAAGCAGCCTTCGCCCGGCTACAGTAAATGTATTGGGCCCGAGAAATGCTCGCTGTTAATAAAAGCAAATGGTGGCTTTGAGACTGCAGGATAACTAAAAACGATCAAATAGTCTCCAGGCTGCTAATGTTCTCCTTTGAACTCTGAAGACGTAGCCGGCTATTTTATGTCAATTGGCAGATACATTATATGTATAATTCAGTAACGTACAATCATCAGAACTGGTCTGTCTTTGCTGATCTCTAGAGTGAGGTCCAGACAGACCTTGGATCTCTTTGTGAGAGAACTGGAGTGTCAGATAACCTCTCTGGAAATATTTAGGATTTCAGATCCCCCACTTTTTACACGCAGCTTTGGAGATTAATCTCTGTGCACATGTGACAAAGCATGCGGCAGTAGTACTGATGTTTAACTGAATATGCATGCCTTTTTAATATGCAGGTGTATTGAAGTGACATGATGGAAGTAGTCTTATTCTCCTGAGGAGACAGCGATATGCGTCGATTAACTAGGTAGCCAAATTAAAGAATGTTTTCGAACGAAACGGCTGGGGTACATTTGATTTATATCGGCTTTCAGTAGAATGGTAACGAGTGACAATGCTTGTGTTACATTCAAGACAAACTTGGTGCTTCATGGTGCATGACACTCTTTTATATTATTTATTACTGCATTTGTGACGTATTTTAAAAACACAGGATATTTCCATGAGGAGTGATGTTCTGTTGTCATACTGGCTTTTCAGATTGACTCCCTTTGGAAAAGGTATATATTTTTGCAATAATTTCCATTAGAGCTTTTGTGAAGTCAGATCAAGATTTATTTTTTTTTTCTTTTGGTCATAGTTGAATCATCACTATAATTGAATGTTTTGGCAGGTTTTCATTGGCTTCCACACATTTATTACTTGTGGAAAAGTATTGAAGCCACTTGTGGCATGTTTGCCAGGGGCTTTATCTCGCTTACCTGACAATCTGGCGGAACAGGAACTTGATCATCACCCACAATGAATGGAGCAGAACTGTAACTTTGTGATGTCGTGGATGATTTTTCAAACTAAAACTATATGGAAAAGTAGCTTAATTTTGACCAGTTTTATTAAGTATATCTCATACAATGCATTATGATTACTTAAATTTAAAGAAGCTCCGCCCCCACCTCATTATTTATACCCCCTGAGCTCTGGCCAGGTTACACAGTTCTTGTCCTTGCAGGAACCCAGGTCAGTGTGATGTTTTGGATTATTCTCCACTATGAGCAATTGGCTCTACTTGTTCCCCATATTTGTGTAACTGCACAAAACATTTCTGTTTGTAAGTTTGAATAATAATACCTGACTTAAAGATTGACGTAAGAGGTAAAACATGTCACTGGGGGTGGGGGGTTCCATATACTAGAACATCTTCAAAGGTCCCGTTCAATTTCAACACTGCATGTAACCAGGGAAATCGACAGCTAAAGTAATGTATAAACAAAGATATTGTAAGAAAACTGTGGACTGGCCTTCACCCGCACGCAATGTTACACACAGCGTTTTGCAGATTCATTCAAGAGAACAGTATCGGAAGTCTATACGGTATTTGCCAATCAATAATTCCATCCATCTTCCATGATTTGTTGCCCACACCCGATTATGAAGCCTGTACCCTAACCCAGGAGGTATAGGAAGACAGGAATGGGTACCCTGCATGGAATGGCAGCCCATCGCTGGGCTCCTTCGTAAACTTAGGTCAGTTTGGTGGCTATTGAGAGAACTTGAGGAGAACATCTAAAATCCAGAGCGATACATGGAGTTCTGTGTGGGATTCAAACCCCATAACCCTGGAGGTGTGAGGCCGCAGGGTAAAACCACCCAGCCGGCCCCACTAACCAAAATAGGATAAAGACATTAAAATTCCTCTTCGAAGTCTTAGCTGTAATTTAGAGTAACGAATCAGCTGCTGCCCGCTGAGCTTCTGTGGCTCTGTGGAAACTTATCATTAGCAAAGGTGACCCTGGACTCTTCCATGAAAGGTCTGTGGTGAGCAGTAGTGCTTTTGGCTACTGGCCTGAACTGCAGCTAAATATTGCTATTAAATGTTTGCCTTTTTTGGGGAAAAAAAAGTCCTGATGTATTGATATTGGAATCGTTTAAGACGCTATGGAAAAACCTGGCATTCAGCCAGTTCTTAGGATTCAATTTTTTTTTTCCTTTTTTTAATGCATATATGTCTTGTACCTAATACTCCAAATCTGCTGGTCCGATAAAAGGGTTGAGGGAAGGAGCCTCCGGGAACATATGAAAGTTCTGGAAGTCGGAAAGTGTGCAAGTCACATCTTTTTGATTTCTGGTGAAATGAAATTAAATGAAATGCGTATCTCTTAAGTTTTTAAGAAACGGGTGATTGGGACATGAGATCATTTAGGAATATTTTCTTTAATTCACTCTTTCTGTGAAAGTTGGAGTGTTGATCTTTACTCACTGGTTATTCATCTGCTGATCGGTTTTTCACTGTCGATGCACGTGATTTTGCATTGGTCCCATTTTTGTATCGCTTTTAATCTTCCCCCCTTCCACCACACCTGCTTGTGTTTCTGCATACTTGCTGGTGGCATCTGTAGGTCACCAGAGTTCTTTTTGATCGCCTTTGTCACAGCTGTGTGTCCCCATTTAATGCATTTTGCATTTTATTTATTTAGTGGGCATTTTTATCCAAAGGGATGTACATTTTCGAAAAAGCATGATCCTACAGACCCTATTGCATGTAGGGTTAATACCATACAGTGAAATCACTCTGCTGACCCTAGGATTTGAACCGGTGACCATCCAATCATAGGCACACCATCCCAAAACCCTGATCCACACACCGAACCCAAGGTGCCTTGATCTCCTTGCTGGATTCTTACTTGCCGTGTGCCAGTGGACGTGTTTTCAGCCCCTCTACACCATAAATTGCTGTTTCCCTGTAGCCATTCTTCATCATCTACATTAGTGCCTCCAGATCCTCTGTTGCCACCATCATCGCCTAGCGGTAATCTTCTCTAACATTAGTGTTTCCATATTCTTCATGCTGCACTTAACAGCTCCGAAAGTCTCCTTTGCTGTGCCTTTAACAAAGTAGCCTTCTTTTCTTAATGGAAAACAGTACATGATTTACTTTCTTTTTTTTTCTCATTTCTTTTATAGCACAAATGATGATGAGGGCTTGGTGTATTCTGGTGGGAAAATCATCTATCTTATCAAAATAAAAACCCTCAATTTTTATTTTGTTGTATGGAAATCAAGTCCTATTTTGCCTACTGTTTTAGTTTCTAGTTTCTCCATCTGTAAACAGAGCCTGTGTTTTTGTTTATGACCATGGATTCATAGAAAATACTGAGAATTACTTATTTGTTTAGGGTGCATGTATTAAAATCTTTTTTGGGGAAGTAGATGGTGATGTGATGATTAGGGGATGATAAATATTTCTGTGTTTTGAATATTATGACCTAGTTAATGGTTTTGGGGGGGAAAGTCTAATGACGGCCTAGCAGCTTTGAACTTGGCTCAGGTAGTATAAGGGGCATCTCTCTGTGATGCATATTTGAGGGTTTTATTGGTCACTGTTTACTACACCAGGGTTTCTTTTAATTTATAATTTAATCAGATTCTGCAGTTCTAATTTATTCATTTACAGAGTTCGAGGCGTTGGACATTTGTTAGCAGAAAACAGAAAAGTATTTATACCTAAAATAACAGTGACAAAAAATGTTGCAATATGTATCCTCGTCGGTCCAAGGAAATGCACTTAAGCTGGTTATTGTTTTTGGTGAAAGCTTCAGATATTTTAATTACACAGTTAGGCACAGTATTTTTCAAGCCAGGAATCTTAATTACATGGAAGATGGTGGCTTGTTTTCACAGTCCCGTGGAACCAAGTGTAGTCTTTTGGCCATTTTTTACAATTGAAATTGTCTCTAAGTTGGCCGATATATGCATTTTTGGTCTATACATGTATAAACTGTAATACCCATGAACTGCAGGTGATTGGTCATATGCCATAAAAATAAATTTACGTTGCAGCTTTTTTCCCCCCAGTGAATCAGAATAATATTCAGTGATATGTAGTTTTTAAATATAATATACATATATATCTCCTATTATTCATTGCTAACTGTTAATTAGGTATCCTGGACAGCTGATGAAATTGGTCCTAATGCTGAATACTGTTAAAAGATCCCACGATTTTTAAATGAAATTAAAATTAAAGGAGTTTGGGTTCAGTTAATTGTATTTAGTATAACCGTCACCGTGACGTGTAGTTCTTTATCGTGTCCAATAATAGATGCCAATATTGCTGAGTGCAGTGAAGAGTGACTCCACTCACATTAAACATTTTCTGGTTTTTTTTTTAGAAGCAGTCTTTGTTTTATACACAAATGTAGCCAAGAAATTCAGTCTTGTGTGAAAGAATTTGGTATTGTTTAATACAGTATTTACTGAAGTACAGGTATTGTGCATGACCACGGAAGTAAAGCGATTCCTGCTAAGCATGCCCTTTCCATGATTCTTCTGAATCTTTCAGCAATCGCCTACATAATGTTTAAATTGCCCTTGAGTGATCAGCTGAAATCTTTGTAGCTAGCTATCTTGAATCATCCTACAAAAGCTTAGGCATTCTCCATTTGCTTTCATAGGAGACAAATGATTGCATTATGCAAATATAAACAAGGGCGGGCTTCCTTCCAGCAATCAAGTGCAGAATAAGCTCATTTATTGTGAAAGATTTCGCCTTTGTTCATCATCCCAGAACAGGGAATGGAAGCCGAAAGAGAAAAAAAAACAGTATTGGCTATTCAGTGTAAGATACTGCACTGTAGCGTGGAATTTTCTTGGTTTGGTTTTCTATATGAAAAGTAAAATAGCTTGAATGGGCCTCTGATTGTTGTATTTTTGAATAATGAATGTACAGTAGAAATTTAACATGTGTTTGGGATTTTTGAAGAGAAATGTTTTGTTCCCTGCCTGGGATACATTGATGTGCTATCCAGGGTGTTCCCTGTCTTATGCTCTGTACGTTCCAAGATCTTAATCACTGCTAAGGGGGGTAGCTGAAAAATGAATATTGGAAATGAATGAAAAAAGGAAGGATCGGATGAATGAATGAGCAGATGTTCTTAAATACCTCTGTTGACTGTTTCTTGGTGGTTCCATCTGGCCTCTTGGTAATGCATTCTTCGACTCCCTCATTTACATTGAATACTCTCATTTTGTCAGTACATTCTGGTCTTTCACGTATTTTTGGCCAACCGGTGCCTTTATGATCTGAGTGTGAATATATGGTCGGTGGAAAGTTGCTTCTGAACTTTTCCTAGTTTTGCTGGGAACCTACATTCCAAACAGAATATTTATTATGAAGTTTTACCTAAATGTCTGAGTGGACTCCTTGAAGTAATACATCTAGTATTACTCCTTGAAGTAATACTTCAAAATCTCTTGAAATGGAATGTGGATATAGAGATATGGCAAAATTTTATCATGAGGAACCCCCACTACCCGCTAGGCAAATTTTCTTGTTACGATTTAAAAATACTGGAATAGTGTTGCTTTTGAAAATACGATAAAAATACCGCACACTGCAGTGTAATGAAAAATTAGACATTGCTGCAACCTGATTTTAATAACTTACACAATATGTACAGTGTCATTTGGACATCACGATGGTAATAAGCAGGACTTACAATGATGATTTTGTCTTGGGTAGATGTGCTTACAGTTTTTCTAGCTGTTGAAAAAAATATATATGCAAGAAAGCTAGTAATTTATTTATAAACCAAGATGAATCAGTACTAATTAATTTCATTCAGGTGTAGTCAAACAAGTATTATGCATGTTTTCCTAGATCAGTAAAAAGTTTAATGATTTATTTTTCCCTTGATAGTTTCCCATGTTGCTTGGTTTAACTTTCACACCCCCACGTTTGTCTAGATTCAAGGAATCTGCTCACATCTGTTTCTCAAATAATGGCGTATCACTCTAAATGGTGGGCTGCCTTGAATTTTTGCTGATGAAAAGGAGCAAAAAAATAAAAACATCAGCCTTCTACTTAATTGGTAATCTTGGTAATGCATAGGAGTCCTTATTGTTGAGGAAAAGGAACGAGTTTCTATATGGTCACTGTTGTGGGTTTGTGGTTTTTAATAATTTTTCCTGGAGTTTTGGCTTCCCTAAGCTGTCTAGTCCATTAAGCTTGATCCATTTGTGTTGTAACACCCTATCATATATGTCATTTTTTAATATGCTGTCTGATGAACCGTTGATCTCTGGGGCTACAGCTTCGTCCCTGTGGTCTCCTTTGCGCTTCACATACTCTGCACAGCTACTGCACTTGTATTCAGACATTTCCGTGGCTGATTATTGTTCTCCAGAAGCCTGTTTTTCCCCTCATAAACAATTCCCACTCTTTGTATGTGTCACCCATTCCCCTGTTTAGTCCCATAAACACTTTTTTTGTATGAGTATTTGCTTTAATATGACGAATTGTTCCAAATAAATACGTAACTCCTCTTTAATGGTAATTTCACATCTGCCTTTAGGACCGGCCGTTAACGTTTTTCCCCCTATTTTTGGCATTGTGATTACAGTAACTGCTGATATACGTAATTGTCCTTTTTTCTTGTTAAACTCAATTTAAATGGATTTTAATTAGCCAGGACCAATTTAAAATGCAAAAATTGAGTATATAGTCAATAAACTAGTTAATCTTTTGTCGTAATTATGATTGTACCGCTCTTTGCTGCCAATAAATCTTAAGCAGAATTGTGCAGTAGTGTGTCTTGTGTTGGCCATCGCCACTGTTCACTGAAAGAATTAAAAATGCTTTTACAGTGGTGTTTCCCAATCCAGATCTCAGGCACCCACAGCCGGTCCACGTTTTTGCTCCTTCTCAGGTCTGGGTCAGGAGTAAAAATGTGAACTTTCTGGCGGTTCACGTTTTTGCTCCTGACCGGGACCTGGAAGGGAGCAAAAACGTGGACTGTCTGTGGGTGCCTGAGAACTGGATTGGGAAACACTGCTCTACAGCATTTCCTAGAGAAGCTTGTAATGTGAGGGCTGCTGGGACTTGAACCCCAGGTCTCTCACTTCTTCAATCAGATACAATTCATAATGTTCTGAAGCTCAATGAGGTAGCAAATTCGCCGCCAATTTCCATGTCCCTCATAAAATGCTGAAGTGTGCATTTGCTATTTAGATTTGCCGTATTTGGAGTAGGTTTTACTATTTGTGGTTTCAGATCCAACCAAACATTGTTGCTATGGTCTAAAGAATAAATGTCAAACAGCTGTACTCTAGTATTTTTAGAGTTTTTTCTGCTTTAGTTGAGTGTTGGTTTTGCCTCCCCAAACTTCTCTATCTGGTCTTGAATTGCTCTCTATTAATGCATTTCTGGTCACACCAATAATAATTAATATTAGTTTTATTGCTGTTGTAATTAGTATTGTTTATTGTTTTAGGCTTTCAGTGATTGATTCAGTATTAAAACTGACATTATGAATACACACACTTGCGATATTATAACTGACATTATGAATACACACACTTGCGATATTATAACTGACATTATGAATACACACACTTGCGATATTAAAACTGACATTATGAATACACACACTTGTGATATTAAAACTTCTAGGAATCTCACAATATTTAGGTGAGAGTGATTAAGGAAACATTGTTTTATGCATCTTTGTTTGTTTGATACCCTTTAAAATTCTTTCAGCATATATGTGTGAAGTTTGCGTTCCATTTTAGTTCTCGAATATATTTATTTAAATCTGAGGCCAGTTCAGTTTGCGATTTTGGCGTAAACCGCTGACTGAGCGTGAAACGCTAGCAGAAGCAGGGCCGTGCTGTCGGACCGAGGCTACAACCACCTGATGCCATCGATGCACCGGACCGTTCTGCAGCCTTGGCTCACAGAGACATGTGGCCGCTTGATTTTAGTCGCATCATTCCATAATAGGCTGGTTTCCACGTTGGCGACGATGCTGGCCGCATGACGAGGAGGTTACCACAATGCTCTGGACGCATGGGCTGGTGCCCGCCCCGGATTTTACTGACTCACAGAAGCAAGTCAGCGTGGCCCCTGTGCATATGGAATCACTCTGGAGGACACAGGAACAGAGGGACGGTTTGGATAAATTTATAAATGGGTGTTCTCTCAATACACAGACTTTTGGTGCATGGAACAAACAAAAAAAGCACATTGTGGTCTCAGATGGTAGCAATTCCTTCTATGGAAAAAGCTGCTGATATTCAGTTAATCAAGTGCATTTGATTAGCTACACCTGGCTGCCGCTTACCCTCTTAATTCCTATGGAAGCAGTAAGGGTGCACTTAATTTTTCACCCAACTTCTTCTGCATTTTGGCTTTTTTTTTGTTAAATAATGACATGGTGTAATAAGTAATGTGTTGTTCATCTGAGGTTATATTTACCTAATTTTAAGACCTGCTAAGGGCTGGATGATTTCTTTGTGACGATGTAAAACCCTCGAAATGACAATTGACTTTCCTTTTCACATAAATGTTTATATATTGTGCAAGTAAGAAATTTTTTGATTGTAAAGATCATCTCGACATCTACTGTATCACTTTCATTTGTTTGTTTGTTTGTTTTATTCATTTATTTACTTGACTTTTCAAAGTTGGGGGACCTCAGATTGTCCACGCTTTCACTCCCTCCCAGCTCCCTGTCAGACAGTTTACATTTTTGCTCCCTGTCAGACAGTCCACATTTTTGCCCCCTGTCAGACAGTCCACATTTTTGCCCCCTGTCAGACAGTCCACATTTTTGCCCCCTTGGGAGCTAGAAGGGGACAAAAACTTGGACTGTCATGGGGTCTCTTAGAACTGGGTTGAGAAACACTGCTTTAAATTTTCCATTTCTGTGCTGTCCTAGTATATTATACAAAATACTTTATTACTTTGTATGCTATCCTGATCTCTGCTTCTGCCGACCAGATCACACTTCATTTGTCCACGCATTCATTATTATTTAGTTTTAAAATTAGTATTATTATTATTAACCATTGTTCTCTGAGTTCGCAACTGTTTTCAAGACGGTGGTTGTATTGCATTTCAGAGGCAGGTTATTTGCATAACCGATCAACAAAGAAAGCATTTCAAATCCCACCCCAAAGTACCAATAAAGTACCCCACTGGCACTTTTGGTACTGGAACTTTTGGTATATTTGTTTTAATTACCCTAATTGAATGGCCATTTGAATGTTTCCTTTCTGTTGTCAGACATTTATATGCTGGTCCTGGCTCAAGGTATGTTTCCCTTTGCACTTTGAGTGTAATATACATTCACATTTGAGGAAAAGCAAATCATTGCAGAGAATCGTGATTACAATTCTAAGCGACAAAAATCATGATTCACATCATGTGAGGATCAGCCCAGTCTTTACAGACACGTGTGTCTGCTTAATCTGGCTTATAAAAAGTGCAGGCATAAAATGGTTTGGCTGTACTTAGTATGTATACAGAGGGATTGAGCTAAATAATTGTTTCTCACAGCAGATTGGCTTGCACAGAAATTAGCTTGCACTGTGTTTTCTCCTATTGGATGCGGTCAGATCAAATAAGTCCTTTGTCGGTATGATGAGGCAGCAGTATGTGCCATTTGTGGTCAGCCTTTGCAAATGTCATACGAGCACCTTTTGTCGTATGTTTTTGTTAGGTAAAGCGCTGTACTCAAATGTATAGGATGTATGGCTGGCATTAGCAAATTTTATTGCGAGTCTTTCATCCTGTTCATGGTACCAGCCAGGTGCTGAGCCACCTGCGGCTTAGGATGTGGTTTTACTTGGGTCTAATTTTCCGACACTGGGGAAGCAGGCTGTCTCTGACTATGCAAAGAGAAGTGGGCGTGGCCTTGCTGTCTCCTTGTCAGAGTGCCCCAACCTTCCCCAGTCAATCCAAACTTGTCATCTTATACTCAGCCACCCGCACCATATCATGAAGAATAACCGGCTTCTCTCATGTGCCCGTCTTCTGTTGTCTGGCTAAAGCACCCAGAGGTTCAGGCTCCATCCAGGGAGCAGTGTGCCTCTGCTGGTGATCGGAAGGGTGCAAGTTCGAATTCCATCCTCGGCAGAATGGTTATACATCTGTTGGGTTCTTGAGCAAGGCCCTTAATGAAATGCTTCAGGCGGGTGCTGGATAAATAGCCTGAAGCTATGCTTGGATTCCCAAGCTTCTCTCTCAGATGTACATATGTGTCTCTCAAAGGAGAGCATGCTTGGATATGTGAGAAGTAGCATGGCAGTGTAGCTATACTTGTGAAAATGGTAGATTTGAAGGAATCAAAGAACCAGCCAACTGCCTATCCTGGTCCCTCGGCCTGCACTGTCACTACACTGCAGCTTCAGACTGGTCTGTGTGGCAGCTGTGGTTCTGATGTGGCTGAGATGGAACCATGTCCAAGCAAGAGGTTTTCCTCACTGAAATACTCTTGCAGCGCTGGGAAGCACGATGCATATTTTCCTACATAGCTGCTCTCAGATTAGAACTGCAATCTATATGACTTTACAGAAATATGTCAGCTTCCTGCTGCACCAATAAAGACAGAAAATACAGCCATTTTGGTGACAAAGTGAGGGCAAACCCATAAGGTTTGGGTCAGGGATCTGGCATCCGGATCTGCATACGAGAGAATTAGGGCCTATACAATGTTGAAAATACGAGTTATACATTCGGGATACCAAGGCTAAGCAATCGAATCTGTGGCTGCGTTCGACTTCATGCAGCTGCTTACAGCACAACAGCAATGCGAACAGGTGTTCCGGGCAATTCAGTTTCCCTATGTTTCCCCTGTTGCGCACTGATTTGTACGCGGTTTCCCTGTTTTTTTCATGTCTTTTTACGAAGCTCTTGAGGTAAACAAGCCATATATTTTAAAACATCACAAGATTTTCGATGTTTTTTGTTTTTAGATAATAAATGAAAAGATTTAATTCGCTGGATAGAGATATTTCTTGATGAAAACGTTGTAGTACTGCTTATAAGACTGTATTATGCGTGACGATCTACTGTATTCACATGTAATAATGTACCTGAGTGATTTTCAGACATTTCACATACATATTCGCCTAAATATTAGGAGAAACATTATTTCCTGACATTTGGTTCCCCCCTGTTAAAACAGGTATACAGCAACTCTGGGCCTTGGTACTAATAACAATACAGTATTCACATGTATTAATGTACCTGAGTGATTTTCAGACATTTCACATTGCCCGGAACACCTGTTTTGACGTTTGTATCCCAGGCAGTTCCGAGGCGTTATCTATTTCTCCCAAATATCACGTAAAGCAATGGTTTTCAGTTCATTTCCCTGGTTTGTTTATTGTTAGTTACTGTAATGTTGCGCTGCTTTATTTGTTTAATCGTCTAGTCTTTGAAGAAGGCATTCAAGTAGGAATTGCATTGTACTCAGTACATGACAATAAAAACTTTGATTCCTTGAAATACATGTATTTGATCTTTTTCCTGGCATCTATCTTTTTGCACAAGGCCACTATACACAATAGTTTATTTTTTTCCACTGATCAGGAGTTAGTTATTACTAAAAGAAGTAATGTGCATGCAGGTGATATTTGTATAGATTTATCTATACCTTCCTGCAGTGCGGCCAATGCAGTCAGGTCTCGCAGACTACAAGTACTAGAAGTTGTCCGACTTGGCTGCAGTCAGTTTATACTCCACCCCTGCAGCCGTAGCCAGATGCTCTTGTCACGTCAGCTGCAGACAGACCTAAAGCCCAAGTCGAACGCAGCCACAGGTTTGATTGCTTAGCCTTGGTATCCCAGATGTATAACTCGTATTTTTAACATCGTGAATTTGGACCATCAAATTCCCGATGCATATTTCCAATGCATAAATATTCAATATTGCAATTTCAGTGGCATATAAAATTCAAATTCTGATGACACAGATTTACTTCCATACAATTTTTACATATGTTAACTTTGTTGCAATCACAGTACAAAAAAACCCATTATGGTTATACCCTACCCTTCAACCAGTACAGAGAATGGTATTGATAAAATGTGTCAGACTACACTTCGCGGTGTACTCCAAATCTTTTCTAATTCCTTTACAAAACTTTCTCCCAACTGAATCGAAATGTTTGCATAGAAGCAAGGGTTTAATTCTCTCCATTTTTAATTGGGCGCAATTGATTCATTAAAACTAAGCACATTCCTTGGTTTACAAGGATCATTTTGGAAAACTGCCTTCGTTATGGGGGGAAAATATGGTTAACGAACTTTTGAGCTAGTGGGACGGGCATGGGGGAGGGGGGCTCTGGGTTGACTCCTCTAAATGTTTCAGTAACAGAAGCTGTGGTCGATTTTAAAATGCTGTTTGTGCGTATTTTCAAAATTACGGACACCAACCATATCCTGTTATTGAAGGAATGCTATTTTTACAGCATTGTGACTGGGCCGAGGGCAGCTCTGCAATTCACCTTCCCAAGATCCCACTCGAAGGATGTGATTTAGCCGAATGTTTACTCATACGTCGGAGTGTTAGCGTTACCTTATTAACGGCATTGCCTCTGTGGCACAAGCGGTTTCTGGGCGTGGCTTCCTAAGTGCACACTAATTTTGCCATTTACTGTGGTCTTGTGTTGGTGTAACACAGCCTTGATGTCGGTTTGGAGTTTGCTATGGTATTTTTAAACAGCCCAGTTCACTGTTCTGCTGGGATCCGTTTGTGGTCATATTTTGCACATTAATGTACATTATAATTGGGACAGTTGACCTCTGATGTTTCCCAAGTATTAGTAGGCCTAATTATCACTGTGGGAAAAGTGACAAGTTGTGATCTCCCACATAAACCATTTTATATTTAGTGTGATTGATTAGAAATCCAAATATACAGATTAATGTGATCAAAACACACCTGAATTTCTTAAAGATATTATTTTTGGTCTGTAGCATTTTTTTCCACTCAATTTTGCAAAATACCATCATTTTGCTTCTTTGTTCTGGACTGTCAACCAGAAGTAGGATGTTGATGTGTAAGATTAATATTTTCTTTTAGGATTTTAGGCAGAATGCTTTTAATAGAACCCTTTTGATCATCCTTATGCAAATCACCTAGGCTTGGTCAAAGTGTGCTTGAATTGGTACCGTGTGATTCTTGTTAACAGATGTTGTTCCAGAAATTCAGAGATTGATTTTCTCTCTAAGTAGGAGTGATGTGCAGTTTGTATGGAACAGGAATATGGAATAAAGTAATATTTCTCAATTTCTGCTTCCGTGATTAAAGACTGTATAAATGATATTTCAGTAAAAAGGACAATTATTAATTACATTTATTTATGCTACATTTATCCTCCTCATTAATTGCATGTGGGGGGAATCTTGGAACCAAAATGTACTACAATAGCGTATAAACCCTTTTTGACAACGCTCCATGGCTATCATTAAGTCTGATCATTTGGGGCTATAGTCCCAATTATATATAGCCCCAATGCCAATCTCCCATTAAAAAAATAATAATAATAGTCAAAACTCAGGTAAACTTCACTTGGCCCCTGAATTTTTTCAATGGCTAGAAATGGTCCTGCTACACTCCATTGATTAGTTTTTTTGATGTAAAAAAATGTTCTCATGTAGCTTATTTAGTTTTACGTACTCAGTTTGCCATATATTTTTATAGCAGTGCTATTAGTCATTTAAATATAGTTGTATTTGTTTTATCTGTTGGTTCCAGGTAGTGTTACATGGTAAAAAGCTTAGAGATTAAAACCAGTTATATGTGTGCTTTTTTTTTATAGGATATAATTGCATGGTTTAAATGAAAGGTTTTAGCGTTAAATAGAGAAACCATGTAATGTTGTATTATTTTTTTTCAAAAAATCAAAAGGTCTCAAAACATTTCCAGTGTACCTGTCTCATGCTGTCTCTAGTTTGATTGCTGCTATGGAAGATTATGAAAGCATATCATCTGAATGTTAAAAATGGCTATAATTTCAAAAGGAAAACAAACAAACAAACTATTGTTTTCTTTGGCTTATGTTCGGCTTTTGCCACTTTTGTTAGAATAATGAAGCAGACAATTCTGAATTAGACCATGTTCTGTTCTGCTCCGCTCCACCCTGTTGGTGCCACATTAGCCTGGAAACTGTAACCGCAACTCATTCGGTGGCACACATTGCAGATACATTCTGCACTGGAAATGTATTAGGCTAGGAGAGTAAAAATAAATGTTCAATTAGCGGCATCGTCAAGGAAAGTTACCTGAAATTTGCTGTTTACACGAACCATGCTGTATGATGATGGTTGCTAGAATAAAAAAAAATGATCCTGAACATACATTTTTAAAAATATAAATTAAATATAAATATAAATTATACAAATTATACTAATATGTGTATATCCGTATTATACTAAAATTATACTAAAATGTGTATATCTGTATATGTATTGTAGTCTGGTTTATCGCAGTATGTATGTTACATTTGTTTGTGTGCGTGTATATATTTTGTGCCTGCATATCCCATGAAAAGTTGTCGTACAAGTAAGGCGAGACCCATGGGTACTTGTGCGGGGTGCACCATATGTGCACAATTATATTCCTGTTTATTGCAGTATGTATGTGATACACTTTTATTGTTTCTTTCCATTCTTTCTAATTGCATTTATCAAAGACTTTGATGGGGCTCTGAAATAGAGTTTCCTTTCGCCCTATAAACTGAACTTTATTTTGAAGGCTTTGTTGAGACTACAGGAAAACCTTTTCCTTATTTTTCAGAAAGGGAAAAATGATTGATCATTGTCCAGTCAACTAGTTCTAGAAAGACTGTTGTCTCGATAGTTTCCTGGTCAGAACTGAAGTTCTTTGTGACTAAACAAATGGAACGATTTATGTAACTGGATTAAATTATAGATTTTCCTCTGGAAGTGATTTAGATCTGTTACATTGAAATCTATTTATGTGAAGAACAAAAACGAAACTGGGATGTAATAAAAGATAATTGACAGGATTATGGGGGTGATCTCTGTGTTCAGCTGTAAAGTATATCTTTCATTTAGTTGTATTTTTCCAGTTAATATTATTTACAAGAATAGTTAGATTCTACTAGATGGTCACATCTGTGTTCATCCAGTCTACTGCTGAGAAAATGGTTGTAAAAATATATATATTTTATTATAAGGCATGTGTAATTATTAAATTAGATTGCTCAGTGGTGGGACTGTGAATTATAACAGAAGTACAAAAACATTTTGTTGGGCAATAAAAATAGTCACTAGGTCATTTTAGTGAAACGATAAATCGTAAACAGAGGCAAATAGGCACCATCTTATCAGCCCATGTGCTTGACAGGTTTTCCCTATAGGATTAATCTCCTCCTGCATGCAAGACTTTGGTGGCTGCATTAAAAATGGATTAAGCTGGTCCTGTTTCCTTTGTTTAGTGCTACGAGTAGCTTTAAGGGCAGCGTTCAGCAGGAGCTTGTTGGGAAGTGATTCTGTCTTGTATGTGGTTCCTAAGTATTTGGGTCAGCCGGTGTTAAAAGACTCTAATAGATCCAGATGCATGCGATGGCTTTGTTTCATGTATAGAAAACGTTTGCTTGCTCGCTGAATTGTTTTAACTTTTTTTTTTAAACATAATTCATATTTGAGTGCGCAACATTATTTATTATAGATAGACCATTTTCAGGAAGAAAAATAAAATGGTTAAATATTAAAATGTTTTGTATTTCCCCTAATGCTGGTGTAGAGTTATTTTTTATTGCTATAGACGTAAGATTTGGAAACAAATTTTCATTTTATTTTAGAATTAATTTAAGGGACACATGATGAATTAATAAATACTCTTGGCATAATGCTCTGGGTCCGGGTTATTTTATGAGTATTTTACTTAAGCGTAAGCTTCAAGTAAAACTGTTTAAATACCACATCCCACAAAGTAGCAAAATGAAAAACTGGTTTAATGGTTTTTTTTAAAAAAAAAAAAATTGTAAAGTCTTTCAGGCTGTTTTCCCTGAAGTGCTCGTCTCTAGGAATGCCAGGAACTGTCAATCAACCGTCAAGTTGGTTTTCAGGCATTTTTTTTTATTTTTAATTATTGATGTGTTCTGATACCCTTGGTGTCATCAATGTCAGAGGAAAGTGTCTGTGGCCTTGCTGTGGTTTTAGTTTCTATTGGATGCAACCACTGCACCCATAACTAAGCCCTCACACTGTGAGTAAGCTTGGCATGGTAAATGTGGGAGAAGTCATTAAAAAAAAAAAAAGCTGATTGCAAAGAAGAAAATGGGCAGCAGGTAGAAGAGACATTACAGACGTAGAGACCGTAGAGAGACTTGTGGTTTGGGTTCTAGTAGAGGCCTCTGTGTAGTGTGCAAAGGATATGACTTTAAATGTAAGCAGGGATTTACAAAACAGGTGTGCAAGTATACATTCGCCATAATAAGAGATACGAGAGGCAATTTCTTGTCGTAGCAGCGAAAATGCGTACTTTATATGCATTCTCACTATTTAGACAAGAAATCACAATGCATTTTAACCTAAAAACACCAGACGAAGTGCACATTTCCCATATAAAGGTTAAAATGCACGGAAATGTATTATTGCAGCTGAAATGCATATACAATGAGTATACATCTGCGCCTCACACATTACTTTATATGACTGGTGCGTACTTGTGTACCGGCTATGTGCGCACCTGAATATAAGTGCTAATATAAAAATATATTGTGACTTGTCCTATCAAAGCCTGAGCTGAATGGAAAAAATTTGCTAAATTATTAAATGTAGAATCTGTGTGGGAAAAGTGGATGATGCTCACTCACTTATTTTTGAAATGATTACCCCCAAAATAACGTTTCTCGGTAGTTTCAGCGATGTGGCCAAAGTAAATTTCAGTTTATAGGGATAAATCTCCTCTCCTTTAAATCCTTCGATAAATTCTTTGTGAGCGAAAGGAATTAACACCGGAAATGGTTCTTTTGTGTATGCAGGCAGCGGCAGTTTCGGGTTTGTGCTCCGCTTTGCACATTCTTTAATTCCAGAACCGGAGCCTGTGTTTATAGTGCATGTTTAGATCGCAGTTTGCCCATTGATCACCGTGTCTGTCTAAATTGGAATTGCTAGATTTTCATGTATTTTATTTAATATGAATCATTTTGGCAGTATTGATGATTTTGCCTTTTTTGTGTGTGTTTTTCAGGTTTGCTTTGGGAGATGCTCGCAGACCCCTGCATGAAACTGCAGCTTTGGTGGAAGACATTCTACATACTCAGCTTGTCAATTTGGTAAATAACGCAAATATACATTGCAAACCCTGGCGATGTTAACCTTAGTTTTTGTACATTTTTCTTGCTTTGCGATCAAATACTCGTTGCCTTAATACTGTAGGGTGGCGCACAACATGGCTGCTGTGCTCAGATTAAACGTATGCTGCTCATTGAATTGGTGTCCAGTTCAGCTGTACGTGGTGACGTTAGAACTCTGTTGGGGACTGTTGTGTGTCCCTGCCCACAAAGCGGAACAGTCTAGGTCTCTTTAAATAACAGCACGCAACCATATATGAAGCAAACCAGCGTACGACAGTTAGGCCTGATAAATAATTCAGCATATCCCCGTTTATAGGAAAACAATGAAGATTGAAACTGAATGGACTTGTTTACGAAGTGAATGTCCACATAGTTGTAATGCGAATAATAATAATAGCTTTGTTCATGTAGCACTTCGTTTTACTTGTACAACATACAAATTGCTCAAATTACCAAAATTATCAAAAAGCAGTTTGCTCATGTGTCAGATGAGTATGCATATATGCATGTTCATGTGACATAAAACTGAAAACATTTAACAGAAAACTTTTTTTTTTCTACAATTGTTGCATTAGTTCAATTAACTTTATAAAACTATGGACTGAATTTGAATAATTTCCTGTTTCAGGCATGTACATGAGGTTCTGTCCATTGCAAGAACAGTATCTCAAAAAGTCACTAAAATGTCATACCAATCTACGCTATATGGCCGGTGGTAATGTCTGTTCCATGGGGCCACCCGACTCTTTCCTCATGTCAAGTACTTTCCAGCTACTTCAGGGAGAATTATCTGTCCGAGGTCAAGTAGCAGGCTCTGACACATGTAGCTTGTTTAACCTTTGACCCTAAAGCATATCATGTGCCCTTGCTTGAAAGAAATCATCTCTTTATCATTTTGACCTCTAACATGTCGGAAGGTGGACTTCTTCTCTAAGAGTGGAGACCTTGTGTGTTGCACAGGAGAGCAATAATGGTTTAACACTAATATAATATTTGTATTTCCTTCTCAAACTGTTTTTCCCCTCTCACTCAGCATGATTCTTGATGTGAAACTTATTTATGGTGTTTTTTCACCTTCATAAAAACATCTCTGTGGCTTTTACGTGATTGTATCTCAGGCAGACTTCAGCTCCACGGAAACGGGGGCTTCCGTTGACCACAGCCCATGTGAAATGTTTTTCCTGCTCAGCCTGTGGCTGTATTGCATCATGAAACGAAAGTGCCTTGTGTAGCAGGCGAACCACCCAGCCAAATGACACACGAACAGCTGGACACACACCTTCATTTCTCACTGGAACTCACTGGACACATAGAAGCTCATAATCAAACATATTTATTGCTATTCAGTGTCAGTAGGCAGAATTTTCAAAACTTGTAAAGACTATTAAAGCGCTATTAATTATTAATACTAATCGTTTCCCTTAACTTACTCAGTATGCATAATTTTATGTAGAACTTGAGACGATATCTATGCATTGTTAGCAAATATAACCTGCTTTTGGTCTATGCAGTGTTTTTTTTCTCCACTTATACTCCATTGCCATCTGTTTCCTGATATTAAAACATTTAACAGCTGCTTCTCTGGCTAAGAAAGAAGTCACCATCCGTATATCACATGCGGAAGTGGACTCTCTTTTCTTGTTCACTTAATGTATGAATGTTAACTGTCATCTGGCCACCCTATATATCCTGACAGTAGTGGCCAGCTCTAGACAGATTTATAGTGGTGTTATTTCCAGTCAGATGTCGAAAGGGGGGTGAGTACTTCTAAAAACCATTCTGGGCCCCACTTGCCAAACGCTGGAAAGCTGGAAAGGCTGAAATAATTTACGATCTGTTCCCCACCGATGAATAACTGTTGCATGTCGATACTGCGGTTATGCACGGTACACTTTGACGTTTTATCGTAATGCTATATTTTGTAGTGTTTTTAATATGTTAATGTTCGATAAAGCAAGTTAGACCTCTGTGATGTATTATTAATAACAGTCATGCAGACTGCAAAAATGCATTTATCGACATTGAAATTTCTGTACACAGTGTATTTGAACTTTTACTTTGAATAATTTTTTATTTTTTAACTGTATCTCCAGCATTGGGTCAGGGATAGTGTATCGAAAGACAAATA
>JABFEA020000029.1:19220207-19231445 GCA_019775915.2 Cyphomyrus plagiostoma | reverse complement strand
CCCCCCCCCCCCCCCCCCCCCCCCCCCCCCCCCCCCCCCCCCCCCCCCCCCCCCCCCCACGGCCCCTGTCACATGGGTGACGCGGCTTTGGTGAATTATTTTCCTTCGGTAAACCAAAAATTTTGTTTTGCATTTACTCAGGTTGTCCTCTGTATTATACTAAACTTGTCTGTCTATTGGACACGATTATGTGTTATGGATAAGCAAAAAAGAGAGAATTATCGCTTTGTGACGGCACTGTATATGATAATCATAGGTACAGCACCTTCCACCCAGGCTTGAACTTTCTAATCACAGATCCACGTTCTTCACTCTCTAGATGCCTTGCTTTTGTAAGTGCGGCAGGTAGTTGGATCAGCATAGACTGGTGCTGAGAGAATTGGGAAGCGTTCAGTATAACCTGGACTGCCCTCACATAAGCTGGTGCCAGCTATATGCAGTGTGCAGACTGCAATAGTCTGTTCTTGTTCTAGCAAAGAAAATTAAAGCTTTATGTATTCTCTCTCCTTGAGGATAAGCCAGTTTTACTCATTACTAAGTCTTTGAAATGTACGATTTCTACACTTTGTGCATTACATAATTTGAAAGTGTACTTCACTGTATTGTCCGACTCCCTAAGTCAGCTGTGTTTATCAGTTGATAGAGTCCTTCCAGACACCTCTGCAAAAAAAAAAAAGATGATTCTCTAGGTAGCTTGTGGGGTGGAAGAAATGAGAAACTCCTTCATGAGATCATTACACTGACACCTAGTGTTCATTCTTGTCGTTACTCCAGTGGCGTCACTCATTAATTCTAGTGTCATACTATAGGTAGATTATGATTTTAGGGTCTTCCCATTGGATTCTTCAGCTTGTAGAGGTTAAGAGGCACAGATGTAGCATAAATGTTTCCTATGTGAGATTCTTAAAATGGAAATTAATACAATTCATTTTAGCAATTATCAGTGCATGGTAGTTCTGTATTGTGTTTTCTCTGCGGGGGTGTCTTTGTATCCACAGTTTTCTGAGCTGCCTCCATCTCACATACTTATTTTTGGTTGGTCTGTGCTCTTTTAATTCATTGGAAGGTTAATTGATATCCCAAAGTGCCAGTTAAAGATTTATCAAAAGTTCAAGGAAGGTTTGAATCCCCGACCAGCAAGGCACCCCTGAGGTACCCTGAGCAAGGTACTGCCCCCAAGCACTGCTCCCCGGGCACTGAATTAGCTGCCCCCTGCTATGTCACATTGTCACACATGCGTTAAATGCAGAGGACATATTTCATTGTTGTGTGCTGTGGTGTGTCAACAATAACAATTAATCACTAAATTAAATTAATTGTTGCAGTAATCTTAAACAAAATGTAATCATGAATGTTTATAACATCAATGTCAATGACAAGTCAGTATTAATAGTTTTAGTGACTTCAATATTAATATCAATATTCAATGTCAAGTCAATAGTTTACTGATAGATTTCAATTATTGCTGTGTCTGGACAGCAAATACAATAAAAAATCTGCAGCATGGTCAGTTTCTTGGTTTTTTAAAATCACACATTCCGGAATTTGAAGCACGATATTCTGGCCAGAATTTTATTTTTTTTAACCATAGTGTAACCATTTCATTGAATATAGCTACCTATTTGTCACCAAAAATTCTTCTATTTTCCTTTATTTTTGCTCTTCGGATTGACGAACTTAACTAACTAAGCTTGGGTCATATTTGCGTTCGACTGCTCTTAGGGTATCGAGGATTGGCGCTGCCTGGGTGAAACTGACACGCTCTGTATAGTTGCCGCATTCTCGGTCGACTGCCCATGTGCAGGCCACATGAGCCTGAGACCCGCTCCGAACAGGCATCATTGTGCTGCGTTCTGTCAGTGCATTATTACACGTAATTGTCCTCAACGTTAATCGGCCCTATTCTGAGCAAGTTGTACGTTCTCAGGTATCAACGCTGCTGCTTCCCTTTTCACTGAGTAAAACAACACTGGCCTGTTAGCCTTAAGCTGACATTTAATGCTTCGTTGCTCTGGAACGGTCGCCAGAATTAGAGTTCGAATACTGTTTAGACCACAGCGAATGATTTGAGTTTATCGCTGTTTATTAATAAAACGACATGTTATGAATCAGGTACTGGTTGTATCTGGACATTGGCTGGCCCTGAATGCTTTTGATTTCAGTGCAGTTCTATAGTGCAGGCCTCAGTTTGATTGACTGCTTACATGGCCTTGTGTAAGACTGAAACCCAAACATCGCACAAAGGGGAAAAAAAGCATTTTCATGACAAGCTACCATTGAATGACTTTGCTGGACTTGCCGCCTTTTCCGAGAATGCCAGGTGCAGAAATTGGCTTGTTTAATTTACCAAGTCTACTTTGTTTGGTTCATAGCTACTATTTATGCATGGCCACACATCTGTTCACTCTTTTAAAAATAATATTATAAAAAAAATATTTTGTTTTTTTTTTTTTTTTTTTTTTTTTTTTTTTAAAAAAAAAAAGGTTAAAATGCTTTCATTGTTATTTCAGTTCCTACTCAAAAATTGGCATTTATATTTTGATATTTTTGGAGGGCACTGTAACATAATGCTTGTTAAAAAAGGACCTTTTCTCTGTTGTATAACTGTTTAGACTTGAGAAATGTATCATAACCCAAAATCGAATCAGGAAGATCCTTGTCTGATGGACGTAAAGATGCTTTGTTAATATCCCCAATAGAATAGCTACCTAGGAGGTCACGTCAGGACATTGAGAAGAATATGGTCACCTTGTCTCCTTGCTGTTTCTCTTTTAACATCATGATACACAGATGGAGGTGTTTTAGACAAGAAGCCCTTTGTTTTACAGCTGATTTTATTATTACTAAAATTTTACTCCCTTTCCTCCATTTCCTGTATAATCTGATTTATGTGACGACTGCCTTTAATGTTCTAATCCCGTGATGCTCTTCTTCCAATAAGTTTAATTATCCTTCTCATTGGTATATTTTCCGGAACTGCTTATTGCACACAGGTTCACGGTGGCCCTGTGACGGACTGAGGAAACACGGGGCACCAGGCAGGGCGTGGCCTGGATAAAGGTTGCTTCGAATACACAGTCGCATACTATGGGGAACTGAGGGACACCAGTTCATTTAGTCGTGTGCCTTTGTACCATCAGAGGTGCCTGCAACACCTGGCAGAAACATCCAAATTCAGGGAGAACATACCAAGAAAACGCACAATTTGGCTTGTAGTCAGTCCCATGTCACTGGTGGGTGTGAAGCTACAGTGTCACACTCTGAGCTTCCACTCCAAGTTTAATTAAAACTGATCCCTTTTCCATCTCCTAACTAGTATAATTACTAGTCCAGTAAGAATGGATTAATTTAGCATGTCCCTGGTTACGTCAGCCTGACTCGAGTGTTCAGGAGACAAGACTAAAGGTGATTCGATCAGACTGATCTTTTAGAAAATACCATTCAGATAATTAATTCATCTAGGCTGAGCTCAGATGCCCCAGTCTTTATATTCTGGTAGCAAATGTTTGAAACGTGTAAAAGCCCGACTTTCGTGGCTCTTGTGTTTTACTCTGAGATTGACAAAAGCAGATCTGCAGTAGAGGGTCATGTTCCCATTTCAGAGTTAGCAGCTTTCATTTCACCTGATCGTTAAGGCTGCCACTTTTAGAAATGCCAGTAACTTTAGACTGGCAGGCGCAGCTCTGTCTAGGTGTCCTGGTACACATCTCCGCGTGAGGCTCTCATTTCCCCGATGTTGTACTGATGCCGCATCTGACGGGAAGCTCATTGTTTTGGATCCTCCCCTGTACAGCTATCGGGGACTCTGTGTTTCGAAAAACAGTGATAACTCCCCTCGACAAACTGCATCACTGAAGCCTCAAACACAGGGAAAATATTTTGTCTCTGCATGTGGTTTCACATTCCAGATTATTGTGGCAATGATACCGTTTTGTTTTTATTTTTTGATTATAAAATGCAAACCCTTTTTTTTTTTTCTTGATACTTGGCATTTTGGCTTACCTCCAGCTTGCCTCAGCATGCATCCAGAACTGTTCTGATTCAGACAGACTTTTTCTTGTCATAGAATCTTTACTTTCACCATGGTATAACTTCTCGATTATGGGCAGCTTGGGAAGCACAGTGGCTGGAGTTAGCAGATTGCCCGTAGGTGTGCCCGTGTCAGTGAATGGTGTGTGAGTGGGCCGTGTGATGGGTTGGCGCCCCATCCGGGGTTGTTCCTTGTCTTTCGCCTATAGCCTCCAGGGTAAGTTCTGCACCCCCGTGACCTTGAATATGATAATCTGTTATAGGAAATGGATGGGTGGATGGAAGCAGGGGACATCTTGATCATTGAAACTGATTGCCTGCCATGTAGACCTCTTAAAACAGTTATTAGCCTTCAGTAAACTTTAAAAAAAACTTTGTACGCTTATGTTTTGTGTTCCTGTTATTAGTGATTTTCATCTTTTTTTTTTTTTTGCAGTTTTCAGAAGGCTGAAAGTTGCTTATTTTAATGGAGCATCAAGTGTTTTTGGCTTAAGTTCTTTGAAATGAAAGTGACCAAATTCATTTAATTATTTTTTTTAAAAAATGGAAGGAATATAGGTTTCCCAAAAGTTTAAGCTGATATTGTTTCTGCACTTCTAGGAAATACCTTCACTGATGTTCGACAGTCTGTGAGCTGCATTTCCCTCAGCATGTGCTGTACATTTTCCTGAGACATCTTTAGACCTTATGTGCTCTCTAGAATGGGCCCAAATATATGTATAAAAAAATATAAAACGCAGTAATTTAGGAATATACAGACGCTCCACGGGTTACGATGAGGTTAGGTTCTGATAATCTCCTTAAAATATCTTAAAGTCTTAAAAATATCGTAAGGAGAAAATGCATTTTCATACGGTACGCCTAACCTAACAATCGTCAAAGCCAATTTTATAATAGTGTTGAAAATCTCATGTAATTTTTCGAATAATGTACCGAAAGTGAAAAACAGAGTGGAGCTGGAATACCCATCGTAAAGTGGAGACATGGCGACACGGATCATCATAACCCAGGGAGCGTCTGTAATTCAACTAATGTCACTTTATGTTAGATTCTTCACAATTACCTGGAAGAATGAACTTTGCTTCTCATGCTGGGCAGTGTTTATCTTGCTTTTTCTTTCTTAATCATGAAATAGCCATGTCTCCCCTCATTTAAACAGGATCCGTGTAATTGATCTGCACATGAAGATTGTGGAAATACCCCTAACCTTCTCATCCGCCTTCTTCAGCATAATTAAATAATGGATTTCATTTTAAAACTTCGCAGTAGCCGCGAAGGAGAAATTGCATTCAGATGACCTGTTTGTTTTTCTTCGCTGCCCTGCTGAAGCTTGAAAGTCATTTTTATTTTCTTTCCCCCCCCCCCTCCACTAACATGACAAGAACCAGCACATTGAAACCACTATCCCTTGGAAATTTGTCATAATGTGGAGGAAAAATGCTTTCGGTTAGTGTCACAGAGTGGTAAATTTCCCTCAGCACTAAACACCTGCTATTTCACTCAGTCATCGGACTCATTTCACTTCATAATCACTTCAGTCGTTTCCCAAAAACAAATTGCAAAATACAAAAAAAAAATCTGCTGTTGACATTGTGAATAATATGTTATGGGAAAAGCAAAACTCTTCATGTTTACGGTGATTCGAATGACTGTAATTAATTTACATTTTATTTTTTGCTAAGCACGGTTATCTGGTAAAACATTTTAACTTTTCAAATACGAAATTAAGTTTTGAAAATGCAATTATTTAGCTAGACTGTTAGATTAGGTAATTGTGTTGTGCAACAATCCTCCACCCTTAAAACTTTGTCCATGCGATAAATTACCATATGTATAATGTTCTTTAGTTAACGTGAATTTAGTTAGAATTGGGAATACAAACTGGATTTTCTGGAAGTGAGATGAGGAGTATAGGGACACTGTTTGTGGACACTGAACCCTCAGCTGCAAAATGAAAAGGGAAAAACACAACCCAGGATTTCTTAGAATTATTCAACAGGTTTGATAGCTGAAGCATTCCAGAGATGGTAAAACAGTCCTTCGTTCCGGAGGAGAGCGGCGGGGCTGCCCAGAATAGCCTGCAGTGATAGCCGTATATCCCATTTGCTAAACCCATGCTCTGTAAACAAGCTGTGTTCCTTATATTTTTACTCAAGTTGGTTTATTCTCTGTTCAAAATGATCGGAAAATTAGAACTTTGTGCAGCAGCGTGTAGTGCTTCCAGAGCTGAGTATTAGTAATCACATTAATTTACATTACTGTAATTTATTGCACCCAATCACAAGCCATCTGCCATCACCTGTAAAGAGCTGATTCTCCTCAGTTGTACAGACCTGACTGTCAGGAGGCTGAATTACGTTTTTTTTTTTTTTTTTTTGCAAAATACGTGCAGGCTAACTAGCTCGCTATGAGATGCAGTGCAGGCAGAGTAGTATAGGTGTGGTGAGAAGATTGCATGGCTGGACAAAGATGCCTAGAAGCTGGGCGGCCTGCCTCACTTGGACAAGCTGACTAGCTGGGAGAACCAACAGAAGGGTTACTCTGGTACAAATGGTGGACATTTTTGAAGATAATGAGAGTAATGTGTCACGACACACAGGGCATGGAGTGCTGTGGTGTATGGGCCTTTGTAGTCGCTGGCCAATCCGACTGCCCATGCTGACCCCTGTCTACTAGCTAAAGCACCTACGATGTGCATGCCGGTGTAATAACTGGACCTTGGAGCAACGAAAAAAGGTTGCCAGGTCCAGCAGCTCCTGTGTTCTGTTGCATCACTTCAGTAGTCAGGTACACGTCAAGCATCTGTGGGATGCGTAGAACCAACAAGTCCATACGAGCGGGGCTTCGTGCATTGTGTCGTGACACAATACACCTGTGATCATCATCAAAATTATCAGCCATTTCTGCCATACTAGGCCTTCTTTTGATTCGTACCGGAAGGGACAGCCTTCATGCGCCCCCCCGCCCTGGCCACTCAGCGTCCTGCCAGTGGTCCGTGGCCTTTCTCTCCTGGCACCACTCTCAGCAGATACCTAACGTGGTCCACCGTGAGCAGCCCACAAGCCTTACTGTTTCAGAGATGTTCTCGCAGTCGTCTGACTGTTAGCCAAAGTTACTCAGACTATTATCGCTGCCTATTTCTTCTAGCTTAGTTTACCGGCCAATATATCACAGACCTTGAAATGCACTATTTTTACAAGATAGATAATTTATCATTTCACATGGGGGTGGACGTAATGTTTTGGCTCGTTGGTGTATATCCCAGAGCTAAAAAAAAAAAAAGCCCTTTCAGAGTTATTCTGTCAATCAAATTTATATCTATATAAACTTAAGCTGAAAGATATGTTGATATGACCTAAAAGTAGTATTCATGTGATTTAAGGTAGGGTAGTTTTTTTTTTGTGTGTGTTGTGTTACTGTATATGTTTACTGTATGTTAATGTCACGTGTTTCTGCTGGTTATGATGTCATTGTTATACCAGAAAAATAACAAAATCACCTCTGTGTTACTAGGACTGTTACTTTACTTTCTTTTACATTGCCGTGACTTGACCATGGCTAACCCATTTTCCCTCTGTATTGCTCATCACCCATTTATTTATTTGTGCCCCCCCCCCCCCCATAAGGCCTTGTACCACCCTCTGCAGATGGTGTTTTAAATCAGCAGTGCCATTTTTGTAATGTTTTTTTTAAACTATTTAGTGTGATAAAATTGCTGGATTTGTTTGGACTTGCAAAACTTCCCCATGCCCCCCCCCAATCTAAATTTTTTTCCCTCTGCATTTATTTCTGTTCTACATAAAAAACAAGCCCTCCGCAGCTCTCCATCTTGCTATTTTAAATTACCTGCACCTAAACACACATGATTGTGTGACATCGTGGTCGGCCTAGTCGACTCCTTCACAGTTGTATATTTGTAATGTGCTATTTGCCTCGCTTGCACGTAGCTTTGGATGAAGGCATCTGCTAAACAGTGGAAATGTCAATGCCTCGTAATGACTTAAAAAAGGCCCCAAAAAGTTAGCCTACTCTGTATTGTTAACCTAAATCAAGTTCTAGTTAATATAACCTGGGGTTTGTGTAGAGCGAGCAGGGTTAAGCATCCGGTGAAAAGCTTGTGATCTTTCTGTAGGAAAGAAGTTGCTTCATTTTTAGGCATCCATTGCATTCAGATTTTTGGGAGGACAGGTATCATTTTGCAAGGAAGGTGACAGTGATAAATGAGGTGCGTCAACTCTTATGAAATAAAATAAGAGCAGTGCTTAGTTGAGAAGGCATTTGTTTTTTCTTCTGTCCAAACTGCAGGTTAGGACCGTTGTTTCCATACGACCTCAGCATCATTATTGGTACAACTTAATTCTGGGGGGAAAAAGAAAAAAATACGAATGCTTTTTAAAATAATGCAGGTTCTAGCTTTAGAGACTGTGAAACGACGGGAATCCATAATGAGTGTGGAGCCTGGAAGATGGATAGAACACCTAAGAACAGAGAAGCTAGCTTTTCCTGAGTGAACCTTTCACGGCTGGAGTCTGGTGATTGTAGCAACTGACATCTGGGTGTTTTATTTTTTTTAGCACCATTATCTCGAACCTTGGACGTGGATAACGGCGGCTCGGCCTGCCTGTTAGCCGGGTTCCACTGTCACTCTTGATTATCAGAGACGCGTAATGGTTTTGTAACCGTTAGTCCGTCGCAGAGGAAGCATGTCTCCGGCTTAGCATAATGATTTATGGGCCACATCTCATGCCAAGTAAACAGTAGCCAAGATGAAAAGGAATGCAACTTTTTTGCCCCCACCACCACCTCTTAAAGAATATTAATAACAACCATTGTTGATTTAGCAAATGTATCCAGGACACACTGTACCGACACGAGAGTTGAGACGAGTGTCAAACACGCATAAGTGATTCGGAAGCCAAGACAGGAGCAGGACGAGTAATTATATTTGATCAATATTTTCTTACTTCAAAAAACACGTTATAAAGAAAAATACACTCAGTCCATTTTGCCCATATCCATCAAAAGCAGTTGAAAAATTATGAAAAACAAACATAGCTAAACAAAATAGTTATTTGTTAGTTTTCTGAACAAATGAGCCTTCTGCATTATATGTTTTTTCTCTGTTTGCTTGTATTCTAGCTCCAGCAAGCAGCAGAGGTGTCACTCGTGAGAGGAGCGAGGGTCATCTCTGCTGAAGATATTCTGTTTCTGATGCGCAAGGACAAGGTGAGCACAGC
Organism: Cyphomyrus plagiostoma; assembly: GCA_019775915.2. Taxonomy (NCBI): domain Eukaryota; kingdom Metazoa; phylum Chordata; class Actinopteri; order Osteoglossiformes; family Mormyridae; genus Cyphomyrus; species Cyphomyrus plagiostoma. Next base: position 19,222,179 of record JABFEA020000029.1, on the reverse strand, counting down.
TTCACACACGTTAGACACCTAGCATCATTCATGCATATACATGCATTGTTTGAGTGATGCAGATATGTGTGGCGTACTGTTACGTGTGGCCGGGAGCACCCCACCCAGTGCGTTAATTTTGAAGTGTGTTACATGTCAGCTTACAGTTTGTAACATTCATGGTCTTAGTTTTTTTTTTCTTTATTTTTAGGTAAACATGGAAATAAAACAACCATGCATTTTAATGTCCAAAAATTAAATTGTTTGGTGTTATTTTTAATCTGGAGCCAGTGTTGTTTAATTGTATTCCCTCTTTTATGTTTCATAATATGTATTTAGAATTTAATTGTTAATACCGCTCTGAATTTTGTAATAGTCGCTAGTAAGTAGCTTGGATGGCTTATTGGCTATGATTTATCCCTTTATATTGTTACGACTCTTTTTTTCTTTATGCTAGAAAAAAGTTCGACGTCTGCTGAAGTACATGCAGTTCAGAGACTATAAGTCGAAAATACTCAAGACCATCGATGACGATGATCTGCTTGATACCGGTATGTGTTTCAAGTATGTTTAATTGAAATGGGCTTGAACAATTGTCTTATGGATTTCTTGCCCCCACATACCAGAACATCAGTATTTTTTTTCTGATCCTCAAAGATGCGTGCTTCAAATCTGCATTCAACATGCTGAAAGTAGAGCACTGTGCCATATTTTTCTATATAAATCGTGTGCTAAGGTTGGAAAATGTGTGTTTTAATGTTCTGCCAATACATTAATACTTAAACACTGCAATCATTTGAAGATCGTTGCGATCTTTGAATCCCAAATTTTCTGCCATTGTATCCATGTGCCAGTGCAGTCATTTTTTCCAGTCTGTCTATCAGGCCTCCTTGCAATCATCTTCTGAAGAACTTTATATATAAAAAAGCCCTCATGAATAGTTTTTCACCATGTCTCTTTTGGACAATGATACATAATGACCTGCGATGCAGCTGAGGTCATTTCATGTGTCGGGCTGCTTCTGCAACGCAGACGGAAGCTTCAGGGAAACTTTACAGTTTTTGTATAATGATCCACCACAATAAATTGTTGATCGCACCGAAATTAAGACTAGAGCAGAGTTGGGAAAAAAGAAGTTCAAAAATTAGTTGTGATTAATCTCTGGGATATTTGCCTCTTGTCCCAGTGAAACCTGAGCTATGGAATAATGTTAAATGCAGTGTTTAAAAGGAACAGTCTGGACGTCTGTTGCAACGGAGACTTTATGTCTGTGCATAATTTAGTTTTTTTCTTCTTTTTCAGAAGAGATCGTACACAGGCAGGCTGGGGAAAAATTGATGCATTGCCTAAATTTGCTTTAGTATCAGACACTCAACAGAATAAATATACGTTGATTAGCATGACTGCTTACATTAAGAATAAAGAACCGGAGAAACTTTAGTTTAGAAAAGTTGACCATTTTAGTTTAGAAAGTTGACCATTTTGTAACTTTTATGTTTTTATAGTGGTCTTGCTTATAAGATGTTATATTATCCATAGAAGAAATGCATTAATATTCTTTGCTTTAACATTACTCACATAATGATATTTTTTGCTGCTTACTGCTGCTTATTGAATGCTACCAATGATGAGGAAATTTAATTTTAAAAAAAAAAAGCTTCCCTTTGATTTTAGTGTTTTAAAGCTGGTAGAATTACAGTAATTTCCATGGTGGGTAGTGTGCAGAGTTGAGTGACTGTTAAATCCTTTATTAGGGTTTTGCGGATACAGACGAAGTGTGATTTATAAAAAAAAAAAAAAAAAATCAAATGATACACGGCAGAGAATTTGAGTCTGTGACAAGTGTCCGTCGTCATCCAGTGGAAGGTGCAGAGCAGCAGCTGCTTTGCAGGCTGTTGCTCTGCCTGGCGCTGCTCTGTCACTTCTTTTCCTGTGGCTTTATGTGAGAAGCAGAATGTCCCAGAGGTGCATCTGTGACGGGCTGCAGCCATGC
>JABFEA020000029.1:19201225-19220107 GCA_019775915.2 Cyphomyrus plagiostoma | reverse complement strand
GACTGCACTGGGAGGGTTTCACCTGTCGCTTCGTCTGTGACGGGCTGCAGCCATGCGACTGCACTGGGAGGGTTTCACCTGTCGCTTCGTCTGTGACGGGCTGCAGCCAATGCGACTGCACTGGGAGGGTTTCACCTGTCGCTTCGTCTGTGACGGGCTGCAGCCATGCGACTGCACTGGGAGGGTTTCATCTGTCGCTTCGTCTGTGACGGGCAGCAGCCATGCGACTGCACTTGGAGGGTTTCACCTGTCGCTTCATTTGTCACGGGCTGCAGCCATGCGACTGCACTGGGAGGGTTTCACCTGTCGCTTCATCTGTCATGGGCTGCAGCCATGCGACTGCACTTGGAGGGTTTCACCAGTGGTTTCGTGTAGAAAAACCCTCTTTGAAAATCATAGTATTGCGGTCGGTCCGCTTCCATACACTTCTGTGCCAAATAATAAAATTAACTGCTTTCAAAATCGGCACTGTTTCACTGTGGATAGTCAAAAGCTCAGAGATTTATTGGTTACATCACAATGTAAATTTTGATGTGTGCAATATATAGGTTGTAGGACTTGTATACGTAGGTGCTAGCCAAATTTCACACTGGATGTCTGTTGTTTAATTATCACAATTTTTTTTCAATATCAATACAGTCCTACAACGTGATATTAATAAGGCTTAATTATATTAAATATATGAATGCCCATGACCCAGACCAGGACCAGTGATTGAACGATAGATAGATAGGTGGATTATGGAATAGAATGGACTACTCGTATGCAATATTATTTGCGATTTTTCTATTGATGTTTTAGAAAGATGTCAAGTTGCATTGGACTTGGATAGCTACCATCAGTCTGCAGTGGGATCTGGATCTTCTTGCCATACATATCTCCTTTTTGTAGTATAAAGGTAAAGCATTTTTTAAGAACTTTGGTCTAATGCCCAAGATGACCAAGTTCCTCCACCCATCCGAGAAACAAAGTCCTTGTGTTTCTGTACACATTGAGAGTAGAAAGACTTCATTTCCATGGAATGCGGTGTTCAAAATGTGCATCTTGCTTCGTCTGTTTATATGATCGAATTAAAACGAAGTTCTTCTCTACTGCAGATTAGCGTTGTTTATTATTTAAGATAACCGAAATTTTCGGAGCTCTCTTATCCATGTAAACACCCCACTGCATTCAATGTCAAGTTTAGGATGCGCTAAAAACAAAAGCAAAGGACTAATTATGTATAACAAAATATTTGTGTAATTTTGAAAGGTTCCGTTTGTACTGACTGGCATTTTGTACCATTTTGATTTAATTGCCCTGTTTACACACAGAATCCGTAATTACAGCCCTTGTCAAGGTTGTGTCATCTGACGTCAACCAGATTTGAAAGCTACAGAAGTAGTTATTAAGGTGCCATAAATTCTCTGCCTGATGATTTTATTCTTGAGGAATTGCTGCAGCACGCATGTAATTTGCTGCCAGAAACCACTTTTTTCTTAGTCTTCTAAGGCTTTTTTCAATACGTTCTCTAGGTAAATAAAGCGACCTTGAGAAATGGTTCTTTGTACAGTAATAAGTCAAAAAGTGCGTCACTAACATATAGAGAAACATTTTGAGGGATTTTGGTTTTAAGGCAGGAGATGCTGCTTTTTTGTGGGATTAGAAGGAGTGAGACAGTATGGAGAATCACTTTTCATGCTTGTGCTGTGAAGTTCCGTGGCTTGATTGCTATCATATACAGTAAAATCTAAAACATTGAATAATACATTAATCTTTTCTCTCATTCATGCAAAAGCGTTTTAATGCAGTTATTTTTGAGCATAATAACCTTAAGCCTTGCAACAAAATATGGATCACATATAAAAAATGATTAGTTGTTTTGACCTTTGGCCTTCAAATCAGCAAGTTCTAATCTCCAGTTCAAGGAAGTTTGTGACATTTTACCCTGATAAGTACAGTAGTGACTCTGTACTCATCTAAACTAAGCCCAGCTGTACTGATGCTCAAAGTTTTAGATGTGACATCCCATTTTCAGTCTGAAGCTGTAACTACTGGTTACAATGTTTGTGTACAGAAAATCAAGTTATCTGTCTGGTTTTGCCACACAGTGATTGAACGGCTTGAACTGTCATTGACCTGCATAGTTTTAAAGATTGTCTTATGTGGTGTTACAACAATACATAATTTAATCCCCACATTGAGAAAGATACTCTGAGAATAGTCATTTGTAGTTAACTAAAAACCTGCCATTTGTAAATTGGAAGGAACCAGTTGAATTTCTTGTCTAGGCAAAACCTATATTAATATATTAGTTCATCAGCTGGTTAATTAAACTTTGAATTTCTCTGACAAATGACATGGGTTGACAACAGAGAAGTGGGTTAACCCTTAAATGTGTTTGCATAACGTTGGTGTATGTGGGGGGTCTTCGCAAGCTGGCCCATCGGGGGTAGGTGTAAACACTCACAGCTGCCTTACAGATGTGTGCAGACTAAAATCAGCTTTCCTTTTTGTTCCCCCTCTTCCTGTCTGCACCCACATATAGACAAATTCAGCAGCAGCAATAACAAAAGACAGAAGCTGGTCCAGGATTTCCTGAGCTCTATCGACCAGACAGGGGAGTTCTTGGCCCTGATGGATGAGGATGACATGGATGATGTGAAACAGGAACGGCTGGAGGTGGGTGCAAGGCCTGTGATTGGACGCGGCATTTAAAAGATTTATAAGAGCAAAGGCTTAATTTTGTGGTTTTGTGGCTTTGTGATTCATAATGCCCCCCCCCCCCTCCCCGACTTATTTAATTTCTATCTAAGACCCTTTTAAATCAGGTGTTGAAATTGTTTTATTGACCACAGATCTACCTCGTGCAACTGTCAGGGTAGCTTAAAGCAATATAATTATTTTAATTGCATCTCTGTGACCCTTACCCTCCCTTAGGGGGCGCTGTGTGGCTCAGCAGGCTAAGCCTCTGGGCCTATGAACAGAAGGTCACCCTGCCTCGGCAGCCGTGTGTGTGCCTTTAAGCAAGCCCCTTAGTGCCCAGTTGCCTTGGTGCTGCAAGGTGGCCCTTTGTTGTGACCCACAAGCTTACATTCACCTGCATGGAGAGCAAGAGGGGGTAAAAATAAGAATTTCCCCGTGAGGATCAATAAAGTGTGTGTGTGTGTGTGTGTGTATATATATATATATATATATATATAAATATACACACATACTAAAGTCCCACATCCCCCACAGAAAAATCACACTGCTATATGTCTACTTCGAGCTAAAGGTTTTTCAGTATGCACTCATCCCCACATGTATATAGTTTAATCTTTGATTGATCCGTTCTGATTTGTCTTCAGTTCATCACAGTATCTGCTTCTGTACTGAATTGCCGCTGCCTGTTCTGCCCTGCCCTCCATGCTTAAGACCAGTGGCAAATCCTGATAAGGGCATGGTGGGCAGATGCCCAGAGTGCTGTTTTCTGAGGGGGCACTTCTTGGTTGACAACTGTTATCGTCGACAACATTTCCCTGGAGCAGAGTCCTGCACGAGTCCACTTTTGGAGACCTGCACCTGCACTTACCCGCACAGTACAGCACAACACCCGCCCCTGCACCCCTAATTATTTCAAAGTTAAATCCGCACCCGCCCACCCATACCCGTGATAAATTACAATTATTTTTTCTATGCACCTCTCAACGTGACGAGCGCTAGGCCTACGTGAATTTTAAATTGAAACAGAAAAGTCTGTTTAACACAAAATCAAATCAGATAGATCTAAGCTATCCATACTGTGACAAGCGTGAAAAAGAGAACACGACGACACCCTTCAGCAAAGACTCAGACGTGTGAATGTTTGTTGAGGTGGTTATCTAATGGTGTGTTCTTTTTTCTCTTGGAACTCGGAAATTCCAAGTTGAGTGACATTACAATCTCCCGACAATCTCCCGTTCGAGCTCCCACATCTCGGAACAAACATGGCTGCCTCTGTGAACATGCTGCTGTGTGTTGTTGCTTTATATTTTAGCAGATTTGGAGTGAGATTATTTTTTCCAAGAGACAAAAAACACAAACTAGTCAAACCACATTAAAAGCTTTATAAAATATTTTAGCACATTTATAGCAATACAGTGGTACCTCGGTTCTCGAACTCACTAGAACTTAAATTTCTTGAAAGTCGAACAAACCAGTGTGACCTAGAACTCGATCTGAATATCACAAGTTGAACCGTGAACGCTGATCTAATATAAATTGTACGCGCCATGAGTCATGAGTCCTACTACAATGCAACTCTTACTTGAATGCCTTCTTCACAGGCTGGACGATTAACCAAATAAAGCAACGCAACATTACAGTAACTAACAATAAATAAACCACTAACTTACCTGTATTATTTGACTATTTATGTCATTTATTTAAACTTTATTTTACCAGATAAATTAACTGAAAAGCAGTTCTCACTGCTTTACGTGATATTCGGGAGAAGTAGCAGATTACGCATCGGAACTGCCTGGGAAACAAACGTTATGCATGTAACTAAACTCTTCAGCCAATAAGGGCAAAGGTGTCTCGTTCCAGAGGTGGTTCCAGTTTGTGCAGCCGGGTGAGAAGTCGCAATGCACCGAACCATTATGCATTGCGTCAGGATCAGAATGCGTTGCTTTAAGCAAGCTAAGCAAGTCTAACACACCCAATGATCGGACTGGGGAAACAAACTGAATTGTAGACTTAATACAGAGGACTAATGACAAGAATCAGAAACAGCTGATCACATGGGGATCCCACACGAGGTTAACGAGGGGGCGTGACACACGGAAGGAATGGATAAGCAGGGCAGGACAGGGGTAATTTTGGGATAAGATCTTTATCGTTTTGGAAGCCTTTAAGAAAAAAATGCTCTTCTTGTTTTATCCATTTCATTTTGTATTTAAATGCTAAAAAAAAAAAGATATTTAGGTATAATTTTTGGGGGGTTGGGAACCAATTAATTGGTTTTCCATTATTTCTTACGGGAAAAATTTGATCAGAACTCGAACTTTTCAGGATTCGGTCCGGAGCAGATTAAGTTTGAGAACCGAGGTACCACTGTATTCTTTTTTCGAGTGGCAAGCAAACTACAAACGAACCAAAGACACTAACAAGTCTGGTAAAAATCTGATATTGCATGATAGGATACTGTTTACGGTCATGATATGGTATTCTCTAAATCGAACACGTGCAGTTACATTTATAACTATTAATACATTTATCAAAATAAACATTTTTAAAGATTTATAAAATGCAGTTACGTTAAAACCAAGCACACCATTGTTTTTCTTGTGAAATTCCCAATAAGTTTGATGTGTCACATGGCCCTCTTCCTATTGAAAAAACAAAAGTTGGATCCAAAATGGCCGACTTCAAAATGGCCACCATGGTCACCACCCATCTTGAAAAGTTTTCCCCCTCACATATACTAATGTGCCACAAACAGGAAGTTAATATCACCTACCATTCCCATTTTATTAAGGTGTATCCATATAATTGGCCCACCCTGTAGAATTACGGTTGAGTGTGTAAGCCACCACGTTGAAATTACATCACAGGGGTAACTCAGACAGCAAAATCTTGTCCAACATCAACGTCATAAAAGAGGCATGTTTCCGACGGGAAGTGACATTTTTCGTGATGATTTCATCCGAGTTCTTACTTGGAGAGAAATAATCGAAAGCACCAAAAGGTACCCCCAACATACTGAACACATTGTGATGATGGCAATTTGTATATGATCTGTAATACACAGATATTTTCCCTTATATGTTATTTTTGCAGGCTACAATACTGTTTTGATTGACCTGCTACCCGCCTGTGTGTAATGAATTACCCGCCTGTAAAATTCCAGAACATTAAAATCCGCCCGTTTCAGCAACTATCTGCAGGTACCCGACCCGGTGCAGGACTCTGGCCTGGGTGGGGGGAGGGGGGTCACTATTAGTAAGTATTGCCTAGAGCACCACATAGGCCACAGCTACCACTGCTTAAGAGTGGAACCTATTCCATGCATCAGGGGCAACAGCCCAGCCCTCCAAAATAAACTGCTGACATACAGGCGCATAACAGACTCGATCCAGTATTTATTTCACCAGCCACTACTGGAAAATCAGCCAGTGCAGATCTGTACCGTGACCTAGGCTACAGTCTCTGCCTGGCATTCAGCTTCACCGGGCTCAATCATCCAGGAGCCACAGCGCCACCTATCTACATGAACCTTTCTCTGTTACAACTATATAACAAATAAAGGTCCCAGAAATGAAATATGTAGGCTGCTACCTATTATTCAGCCTGCTGTAGTTGTGTGGAATCAATGGTAGCAGTATGCAAAGCTTGTGGAGCCGAGAATTACAACCAAATCCTCAATAGCCTGTATCAATAACCACAGAACATCTGAATCAGAGCGGAAATGTTCTCAGCACAGATATTTACTTGTAAAACAAAAACATTTTTTGTTTTAATAAAATCCTGATCGGAATGAATATAAAAAGCTCCGCAGAATCCTTTTCGTCCCAAAAAACCGCTCTTAACTTTCCAGTCAGAAGATGTAATTACTGTTTTCGTTCAGAATCTTGGAAGGGTCCAAAAAAGTGAAAATAATTTTACATATTGCCATGGGACATCGTTCGTCCGATTTTCTATTAAAACAAAGTCTCATACATTCTGGATGTAGCCCAGAAATGCTTGGGTTTTCCCCAGATTTGTTCTTTGTGAGCATTTTAATGGGTATGTTTTAGCTATCAGTGGAATCTTCAGGGGGTGAAGCACTTCATCCTTCTTGGCCTCCTGTTTTGTCTTTGCTAACACTGCCAATTGGTCAAATGTTTGCTTACACACCCAAATTTCCCTAAAATCTCTCTGTCTCTCCTCTCTCTCTCTCTCTCTGCCTTAATACCAGCTTCTTTGATATTACTGCTAGGCTTTAAAGTTGCACAATAGCATTGAAAACCTGCCGTAGGTGAGAGAGAAAACAGCGCCACCTATATGACAAGAGGACTGATACGAGTAAAATTCAGCAAAAATATTTTTATTTGTGGGGAAAAGGCCTAAATTAAAAAGATCCGTCTTGGGATTTTGTGAATCGATAGTGACTCATCAAAACCAGTAACCTGATTAATCATAAAATCAATATTTTTCCCCATCCCTTGTCATTGTGAATCTTATTTTAATTATCTCCATTCATTTGAAATACATGGTGATTCACCTCATCTATATGATTCATGCTGCTTTTCCTAAATCTCAGAAAATACCTTTTCCTGTTCCTGAAATACATGTAGCTAATGTCTCACTGCTTCAACAGACGTTCCATTTTATGTATTATTAAGAATAATATTATTAATTAGAAAAATAGACGTTTAACAGAAGGACTTGCATGTCTCTGTGGAAAGTGTCCTCTTGGGAGTAATCACTGTAGCACTGGCTACTTGTTATATTGTTCTTATATTTTTAGGCATGTAATACAGTAATGAATTGTAGTGGCAGCGACAGCAGAGTAATTAGATTCCCATCTTATGTTTGCAATATCAGATGAATGGGAATTGTTTTCCAGCTTATGGCGGCCTTACATTTTAGGCCTGAAGAATCATTTTTATTGCTGTGGATTAGACAAGGATGAGCTTTTGTCAGCAGTTTGGACTCTGTTTCCTCGGGCAAACCATCAATCTTTCATTGGACGCAGTAAGATCTCAGACAGTCTGTTATTTTCTGCGACTTTCTCCGCTGTGTTCAGATGGAAATGTTTAGAAGGCTCTTTGTCATCCTGTGTGGGATCGCCATTGTGTTTGCTGCAACGCCATGTTGACAGCGAGTCTTGAATGGATGCTATTCTGGGACTCTGGGGGATATATATTTTGCAGACACCCGCAAAAGGCACACGGCTCCAGCCCAATGCGAGCCGCCCCCCCCCCCCCCCTTATTTTTGGCATTAATCACAGGCGAGAATTGTAGTGCACATCCCAGGCTGAATACTAACGAGGGTAAGGAACCTGCATCCAGAAGGAGAGCAGGCCACCACCACCATCGTCAATGTGCGAGAGGGAAACACTAGCCACGATGCCGATTAAATGCAAATAAAGAAAATGACGTGGGATGAATCAGTTTGTAGCTTTCCTTTTTTGCCTTAGTTTTGTATTCTCCCAAGAGCCAAAAGTTCCTCAATTGCATTTTTTTGCTGAGGTATTTAATCGTTGGGAAGAGCTCTTAGTTTGAATCTCTGCGATGCACAATCTAGGCACCCATCAAATTATAGATTTAATTTTATTGCTTGTTCAGTTTGTGGGCAGACTTTGTAGAAAAGTAAGTTCAATGGCAAAAGACTACTACTTCATTGGAGTAAGCGACTTTTAATATCCCAGATTTATAGCTATCCTGAATTAAAATATTATCACTATGCTATACATGCATTGGGAAGAAACCAGTTGCAAGAAGGTAACAGGATTACCACCAGTGCCAGCCTGCTCAGCTCTTTTCCCAGTATCGGTCCTGTTAAATTTCTGCAGTAATATAATCCTGGTCTTGGGATGAAGTAATATTTTTAAACACTCAATCATATTTAGCTCAGTCTAACCTATAAATTATTTAAGTACTTTTTAAAGGGTTTAAGGTCACATTCTTCTGTATTGTTGCACTACTTAATAATAATAATAACAATAAATTAGTAGTTGATCTTGCCCATATGGTGACCAATTAGCAGAAATACAGATAAAATACTAACATCTATCCATTCATACTGCTTACCTAGTGCAGAATTGTGGTGCGAAACACTAAGAAAAATACGTAAAAGTGAGAGTGATGGTTTGAATTACTATGCTGTAAGTGGTGATTTTGCTGTTGCAGCGAAGCTTGTGTTTCTCAGAAGAATTTTAAAATAAAACTCCATGACTGTGAGTTTTGGAATAGGACAGTAGCAGGTCATGCCTCCTAAGGAAATTATTCGTAAATCTTAATGCTTTATTTTTTGTGGCTACCAGTAAGATATTCCTTAAGTTACAGATACAAAGGGAAAAATGAAAAGCTCTCAGAAAAACCCTGTATGGACCGCAACACGAGTCTTTGGTATAATGTTTTGTTTTGTTATCATCATAACCCAAAATCTCTCATTTGTCATCAGAATTGCTCAAGAGAAAATATTACAGCTGGAGTTAATTGTTTTTATTATTATTTTTTGAAAAGGAGTTAGCTGGTAGACGATTTTTGACGTCATTCTTCTATCACCCAGATTGCGGATGAAAAATTCCATCGATAGCTTATCTCTATAATACTGTAGGTGCCCCTGCTTTTCACCCTGTTTAATCTTCTGCTCAGCACTGGTTAAATTGCCGGACTTCAGTATCGTCTTAATGTTTTTAAACGAGTTAAATATATAGGTATTAAGCTAGTGCTTACGTGTAAAAAAGTGATTAGTGCTGACCTCTTACCCCGCAATCACCTATCTGTAATTCCAGTGCACATCAGCAGTTTGAGATGATTCTTGTGTTTTTTGTTGTTTAAAACCTGTTGCTGCATCTGCGCCTAGCTAGAGGTCTGGACCCTAGCAAAGTGCTAATACTACTCTAAATATTACGCTCTTCACAAACATGTAGGTATGAGAAGTGGCCACTATTGTTCAACTTGCATCAAAATTGGCAGTGTATATTAAGCTTTTTAAATTCAGTTTATTTTTACATGGCTAAGATACTAGGGAGCGTGTTTTCATTTGGAACTGTTTTGATGTTGATTTTGTATTTTTTTTGCATAATATCCCAGTGCCAAAGTGTCCGTCCATTGTGACATAAGGTGTCAGTTTGTTGTAACATAGTCCAGTACATCCCAGTAATCGTCACACATCTGTGCAGTTATAAATTATGCCTTTATGGATAAATTCTTACATTGTAATGAGTCATACATTATTAATAGGTAGATGACTAAATTATTGCATTCCCGACAAATGCTTATTACATGCTTGTATTGCGTAATATCCTTTTATTAAGTGACAATCATGCATGCTTAGATGTGTTTTACGTCTTCATAGCAGTAGACCTGTTTTAATGTAACGCTTTGTTCTTGTACCTGCCTCTTGAGGTTTTCAGTGTGATTACGATTGTGTAATTTTGGTTACCCCCCCCCCCCCCCCAAAATGCAGAGAATTGAAAGACAGACCAGGATGATGGACCCTGCTCAGTATAGCGAATTCTGTGAAAGTCGGCAGCTCAGCTTCTGTAAGTATTCTGCCAGACAGGGAAAGTTTGCATCAAATTACACTTTGCGTCAAATTACTTTTATAGTTTTTGCAATTATATATAGACTTTAATTCATTAAAATATATAAAGTGCAATAGCTGTCAATTTAAACAGGATTCCATGGCTGTATAGAATGAGGACCCTGGAGACTAAAGTATGGTAACATCTGGGTAGTTGGATGGATTATCATGCATCAGCACGAGACCCGGCGTGAATATGTCAGCTGAGCTATAGCGCCGGCTGTGTTCCTGAGAGGGTCTCGCCTGGGGCCTGGAGCGGCACCGTAGCACTGCCACGCCGGGCCACATGGCAGCATTCCTGCCGTTATCATGCGCTGACAAACCTTGTGCCTCGCCAGCCTATCCGGGGGAGGTGGCAACCCCTGCTCTCCTCCTGTGGCAGGCTGAACACACGGCATTCGTGCCGAAGGTCAGAGGTTAAAAACACAGTTAAAAGGAAGAGCAAGTACTTTAAAAAAAAAATCAAGTGTCTGCTCTGATCCACCAATGGAAACTGGAATTACAGTTTGTCGTTACCCACGGCTAGAGGGGAGAGGTTATCTCAGCATAAAATATGCTAATGCTTTTGAATTATGCGTCACGTGTGAGGAACCATTAGAGATAAGGACATTTTATGGCTTTTTAAAATTTTTGCATTGGATACCATTCACAAGTAGCTGCCTGTGCTTATTTTCTCGTGGTTTGGTTGGTGTTTTAACATTGGCTTTTGATGAGCGTTATCCGTTGAATTGTTTTTTGAAAGGTAGTGCTTGTTTTAAGTACAGTTTGATATTATTGCATGTCGCTGTAAAACCATCTTATAAATCCGAGGTCTGCTTTTGGTCATTCTGAAATTTGATTATACCCTGTAGCAACCATACAGAGTAATTGTACACAATAACATTGTAGAGAGTGACATTGTACACAATATTGATAGCTCTGTTTTCTGGCCATTTCTCATGAAGAATTATACTTTGTGGGTTTTCAGCCAAAAAAGCTTCCAAATTCCGTGAATGGCTGGACTGCAGTAGCATGGAGGTGAAGCCCAACGTGGTTTCCATGGAAATCCTGTCATATTTGGCATACGAGACTGTGGCTCAGGTAAAACCACATTATGGCTGCCCCTGCTGAACCCTGGGGGGGACCCCATATGTCCTTTAATTTCTTCTGTGAACTTAAAAGGTTAATTTGAGGTTAGTTGTGCTTACCAATGATTCCTAATGACATGGAAAAGTAGTTATGAAAATCTGCAGGATTGGGGAGAGGCTAATTTGATAATATTTTGATATTAAAGGATAATATTTTGACAGGGAAAGCACAAAAGCATCTTGGTAATCTAATTTTTGTTAGAAAAGTAAACCATGAAATAAAATCACAATATTGTGGGGAGGAATTACTGATACACAGTATATTTTTGAGGAACTGATCATGATACTTCACAAATATACTTTTTTCTTTTTTTTTCCTCTTGGCAAACATACCTTGTGTTACTGAATCGGTTTGTTATATTTTGAGAATTTTGAATTTCCCAGAAGTCTGTTGCCCACTTGAAACCGCTCTTATGTCAAAAGCATTACTGGGATAAACACTGGGAGCATGTATAATGAATTTACACATTTTGTCCTCCTGTTTCTCATCTCTTGTTTCAGTTGGTAGACCTGGCACTGCTGGTTAAACAAGACATGACTCCTAAAACCGGAGACCCGTTCAGCCATGCCATTTCGGCCACCTTCATCCAGTACCCCAATCCCACAGCTGAGGTATTGCTACCCTCTCCCCGGTCTTCTGAGTCGCTTGACTGGATGGCATCATGCACTATTCAACATGCACGTCCCCTGGAAAATATTAAATCCCCACTGTTTACAGCCCAGCCAAGTTTGCGGTAGGTGGTGGTGTGTTGCGGGGACTCTTCTTTCGGGGTTCTTCACTGTCACTGAAACCGTAAAACCGCTTCTTTCTTCCCTGGGTCAAATCGAGTCAAGGCCGCTGTGGGTTGAGGTCCTTGCGAGTTCTGTGGCCAGAACTCCAAGGCTGTTTCTCATCCAGACTGTGTAGGATTGGTCTTAGTGTCCCCAAGACGAGTACGATCTGTAGGTTGCCGTGGCCGATTGACCCTGCGGGTTCTAGAACAGTTGGAGATTGTGTCCTGGTGGTTTGTACTAAAGGCAGTTTCTCTGAGGTTTAAAATTTCTTTTTACTATTATGACCAAGCCCATTGTTTTGTAAACCGGATAATTGAGAGCCGCCTCTCTTTTTTTGTGAATCTGCTCCCAGACCTTGTCTGGTTTTTCGTCAATGTGGTCCAAGAGGTTATAAAAATGGGGAAAGAAATCAAAAATCATTGGAGTGATCGATTGACTGATTGTGGAGTTTCTTCACCAGGGGCAGTCAGTCACTGTGAAGAGCAACCCAGATTCCCCAGAAAATACCCCTCCATCCACCCCCAATGTGCCGCTCACTGGTGGCCACCAGGGAAAACTCTACTCCATGGCCCAAGGCAATGGGGGACTGGTCCAAGATGGGAGCGGCAAAGTCAAGCAAAGGAAACGTAAAAAGGTTCAGAATCCATTAATATAATCTTATCCTTCAATATATTTGATTACCTACAGTATGTGTGGTCATTTTATAACTGTGATATTACTTTTTGATGACCATGTGTTAGTTTTAATTTTTTAAACTGTTTTTATTTTAATGTCTTACCTAAAATCACTGACTTGCATACCGATGCTTATTTATCGTTAAATAAGGTGCAGTATTCGGTGTACATTTTCTCGTTCTGTTAGGTAACGAAAGTGCTTCCACAGTTTAGAAACTTCATGCAGTGGGTCTCATTTATTAATTGTATGATAGTAATGTAATAAACAGAGAATTAACTTTTCTGTTTAAATGGTCAAAATGGAATAGCTTAATCGAATTACGTCGCCGTAGACGTCATCTTGACTGCTCTCAGAGGAGGCAAATGCTCTAGTTGCCCAGATGTTTATCTGTGGTGACCCGATTCTGACAGGGCTAACCTGTGCAGTCATATTTGGGTTAGATACTTTGGTTCCACTTCCTTGTGATACCCTATATGTAAGCAGTGCCCAGGCTCCATAATTATTACTTTCTTTATCAGAAGAGTTTTTTTTTTCCCCTGCAGTATGTTCAGAAAGATATTATTATCTGAACATTACCCGATGTTTTCCGGATGTGAGTTAACTAATAATTAGGAAATAACGGCAATGCTTAATATCACAGGAATTTTGCATATTGTGCTTCTTTCTTCTCCCTTCAATGTATGCAAATTTAAACTCATGCATAATTCTGTGCGGACAGCACACTTGATCCTTTTTCATCATTGCAGACTTTTTTTTTTTGCGCACATTTAGCCCGCCTGCTAACATGTGCATGCTCACGGTCCAGTTGCCGTTACTTGCACACGCTCCCGTGCATAAGTCTGGCTCTGTGTGTGTGTGTGCGCGCGCGACTTTTGGACCCCCTCGCGCAGAGCCGAGGGCTGTGTTTTTGATTTAGGAACCATCTCTGGTGTTTGTCTGTTGCAGAGCGCAGCAGCCTGCGGTATGGAGGCTCAAAGTGGTGCCATCCAGCCTGCCCACATCAGAGAAGCTATCCGACGCTACAGCCATAAGATTGGCCCACTCTCCCCCTTCTCAGTACGTAATAACAGAGCTGTAAAAAAAAAAAAAAAAGGTTATATTTATAATCTTACTGAACCCCATTTTAAAGTGGTCGAACTCTAACATATTTGAATTGTTGAGAGCAATTTGTGGTTAGTGTAATTTTCTGCATAAAACTGGCATAATGCTATTAGACGGTAAGAGCGCTTTTCTGTTTGTCTTGGAAAAGCACAAGATTTATTTATATATTAGCTTTTTTTTCTTTTAATATTCACAATTACAAATTGCGTTTAAGTTTGACTTGATTAGCACAATGTGTAATTTTTATGAAACATATTTGATTGACTGTCAAGCCAGTTAGCTTTGGGGTATTCCTCATCTCACCTGTTTAAAACGATTTACCAAATTGTCCTAGAGTAATCCTCCATATGACAGGGGTAATAATCTGTTACTCTGCATTGTCTCATATTAGTTGTATCTGATGCTGCGACGGTTTAGTTAATCTTAAACAAATTCTGCCCACCTTATTTGATTTTCCCAGCCGCATTAAAGTTGATTTGCGGATTATGCGGAATAGGTACGACATTCATCAGTGGTGTGGATAGGTGAATGTCTATAATACTCTAGAATAAGATCTTATTTGTTCAGGTTTGATGGCTAACTGAAAGGTATCACACAGGATTGGAATAAAGGAAAGGAGACTTTCTTTGGGGATATCGCTAACAAAGCTGGGAGGAACGCTATGAAAACATAGCCATGTTGGCCTCAGTACAAGGGGAACCCAAGAAAGTAAAGGGGATTTCTGGTTGTGGAAAAGACTATACTGGAGTAAACTTCTGTCTGGGTTTAGCATTTCAGCTCGGGCTGGATAACTAGAAAGCTGGTTATTTAGCTGGTCAGACTATTGTCCTTAATGAGTAGTTTACAGAAGTACACTAAATAAAATTATCCAAGTGATAAGTAATTATGGAATTCTACTACTTGAGACCTGGAGCAAAGAAGTGGAACTACTGTTGAATTGTTTTTTTTTTCACTGATGGTAGGAAGTAAGTAGTGACAAAAATGTGGGTATCGGTTAGATGCTTGATTGAAGAGTAATGAGTATGGTAACACTAATAGGATTGAGCTGTCAGGGGTCTTAGGGAATGAGTTGTGGGAAAAACAGAAGTGCCAAAAATCTTGTAGCTAAGCTAGGATGCACAAAAAAAAAAAATTACGACACGCAGTTAACGGAATTTCTTAAGGCGCAAAGGTTGATATAGTTTTAATTGAGTTTTAAAGCATAGCTGTTTACCAGCGGGGAAGACGAAGAGGCAGCACTGAGCAACAGTGACACAGTGAAAGGTGGAGAACCTGGAGAAAGTGGTGGGTGACAGCAGGGGGTCTGCTGTGGGAAGCTGGCAGCCGCCGGCACTTTGGGTGCTGGGCAGGAAACGAGCAGGGAGATCTGGGCAGCAGCTGATGCATCCAGTGGTTCAAATGAAGTGTGTGTGTGTGTGTGTGTGTGTGTGTGTGTGTGTGTGCGTGTGTGTGTGTGTGTGTGTATGTGTGTGTATGTGCGTGCGTGTGTGTGTGTGTATGTGTGTGTATGTGCGCGTGTGTGCGCATGTGTGTGTGTGTATGTGCGTGTGTGTGTGTGTATGTGCAGGGTGTACCCCAGCCTTGTGCCCTGTGATGGACTGGCATCCCGTTCAGGGTGTACCCCAGCCTTGTGCCCTGTGAAGGACTGGCACCCTGTCCAGGGTGTACCCCAGCCTTGTGCCCTGTGACGGACTGGCATCCCGTTCAGGGTGTACCCCAGCCCCGTGCCCTGTGATGGACTGGCATCCCGTCCAGGGTGTCTGGCGGCCTTGTGCCCTGTGACCCTGTGACGGATTGGCAATCCCGTCCAGGGTGTCCGGCGGCCTTGTGCCCTGTGACGGACTGGCATCCCGTCCAGGGTGTCCGGCGGCCTTGTGCCCTGTGACGGACTGGCATCCCGTCCAGGGTGTACCCCAGCCTTGTACCCTTTGCTGGCTGATAGCTTCTAGGCGCAAAAGTAGCAATGAAATGAGTATAAATTTACAAAAATGTAAGTATTAAATGTCACATATTTAACTTTAATAACTATACTTAGTAACTTGGCATGACTTAAATTGTATTTTCAGCACAATTATAATTTCTCCTCTCAGCTGAGTAAGTTTTCATAAGAAATCAGAGAAGAAACAGAGAAGACTGCAAGAGTCAATTATGAATAGACACAGAACAATTTGTTTAATAACAGTATAGCAAGGAATCCTCATGGCAGCAACTGGATTAGTTAAATTAGCTTATATACAGTTCATTATTTTCTGTTTCGCCAGGCTAAACAGATGACAGAGTACAGATGTAACACATTTCACACCAGTTACACGGTTTTTATGTGATTAAAAAGCCCATTCTGTGTGTGTGAAATGTGGCAGCAAAGCAAATATAAATGTGCAATATTTTAATTATCATAAAGCAATATTACAGCATTATTATAAAGCACTAAGAAATGACTGGTAATATTCCATGTCTTTGGAAAACCAAGAGTGTAATAAGTGGTGTTAATAGATATGAGTGTTTCATATTGGCCACAAATGCTGTGTGTCTAACTGTATTTGTGGTTTCCGTTGCCTCAGTTAACATGGCTTTTATTGCCAGTGACGCCAAGAGCCGGAGTGGTATTTTGAGTGTTTATTGCCTTCCATTCTTCATATCTTACTTCCTTGTGCTACTCAGAGAGAGGAGAAAGTAAAAAAAGGACTCATATATGGTTGATCTTGCCTTATAAATATCCCCCAGTCCCTTTCTAACGATTAGCTGTGGTGTCCTTGACCAAGAAAATTAGCTCAATGGTTGCTTTCTAACTTGCCACTCAAAACATCCTTCCCGGTATTTTTCCCCCCCCCCCCCCGGTTCTGATGTTTTTCTTCTGAACCTTGGTGTTAATCTATGAATGGATTTTCCAGACGCACAGGCCATCAAGACTTTAATATAAATGGAGATAGAACTTTTAGCAACTGGAGGAGGCCTGCCTCATTTGCCATGTCTATTTTCAACAATTATTAAACAGAGGTTCTGCCTCCAGGCTACAATAAATTATTACGCTGAATGGACCAAAAGTAGACCAAAAGGAACATTTTTTTCCTCTTTTCTAAAATTCTGTAATCGCCCAGAGAAAGCCAACTTTAGTTATAAATAAAAGGAAATACTGTTTTTTATATCAGTGTCATATGCAGTGAATTTTCCATTTATTAACCTGCTTACATTCTGTACACCTCCAGGCATCATTAATGTATCCGTGGTCTTTATTTACCATAGAATTTTCCACGCCGTTACATCAACTCATTCTACAGAAAAAAAACAAAAGAGCTTTGCTATGCTAATAATATGTTTCGTCGATGTTGATGCCGAAAGCAGACGGACATGTCATCTTCTCCACCACTGTCAATAAGGCATTTCCTCACCATAAGACATTATAGTCATGCTACACCCCCAGTACTCTGAGGAGCTGGAAATTTCATGTTTAAAATAAGTTCTCAAGTCACTGTTGGCGTAAGTAGTGACGTGAGAGAGAGCCTTAGCGTGTGGCTAGAGGGATTTACTGTGCTCTTGTCAGTCACTCCCCAATTTAACCTAATGGGAAATAACAAAGTAACCAAGGAGAATAGGTTAAACCAATGAGTGATTGACGGCACGCGATAATTCCACCCACTGTGGATTTCAGAACCTTGGGTCTCCCCTCTCTGGCTGTAAAAGCTTCTTCATCGTTTGGCAACCTGACCATCAACAGTATCAGAAGAGTTAGTCATTTCTGACGTGACATAACATGAAGTTGTGACATTGGCGTCACGCTCTATGTCATGGACGGTTGGAGAAATGTGTTGAGCATCACATTGCCTATGCTGTAAGCTTCTGTGGTTTTCTATATCATGTTCATGACAGAGTAAAAGAATTAGACAGTCAGTGATGTTTAAATGATCTTCATTTTTGTGTAAAACTAAAGTGTGTCAGCTTAGCCATTTCTGAACACGTCTTAATATTTGTAGCAACCATCCAAAACACAAATGTATTTTTTCACTCGACCACTACCCCCCCCCCCTCGTTTGATTATCCAATACCATTAAGTTATTTGACTAATTATGTTAATAAATTGAGCTGATATGAAATCTAACAAGTACATGGAATGGCTGAGGTGCCCCTGAGGAGAGGTTTTGGAACTGAAGCGATGTTCATCTAGCCATCCAACTAGATATGAGATAACCTTAGAAAACCAGAGATTATTTTTTGTGTTACTGTAAATTTGAATATGTTGTAATGCTCATTTTTTTTCTTGATCAAATCTTTCTACCTGGATAAATGGTCTTAAACGTTTTCTTTGACTGCCTAAAACTTCTGTACATTCTTGGCAGCAATTACAAGCCATCGTGACGTGACATGGACATACAACACTTTTATGACAGTGCCATGGATGTATTACCTGCGACAATATGCATTATTTATTTTGATACTTCATCAGTGGATATCTCATACTTCCTCAGGGGGCAATTTTTTAAACTAGACATAATTCACAGCCATGTGAAAGACAGTATAGTTAATGCGGAGCTCCTGACCCTAAGCTCCGATTAGCTGGTCCTGGATCAGTTCCAGAAAGACCCCAGACTACTGGTGTCTCTCCCCTTTGTCGTGTTTATCCCCGTCGGTTGTCAGTGGAAGCTGGCAGTCTGCTCTCTGAGTGAAACGTGACTCCCGCGCACATGCCTCACTGACTCCCATCCGCACATCTGGTAGTCTGCAACCCCCCCCCCCCCTCATGAATATGCAGGAACGTGAACCGTGTTTATTCCCATTATCACCGCCGCATAAGTGCATCTCCATGCCAGTTTTCCACAGTCGTTTTCCCTCTTTGGTATTTGGATGAGTCGCTCAAACATTTTTGCTGCATGTTATCCTCTTAATGGCCCCACCCCCCCCCACCTGTTTGGTTGGCCGGCCACCCCCGCCCCCCCGAACACCCCAGCCGGAACACAGGGGATTGAAGAAAAC
>JABFEA020000029.1:19179574-19195402 GCA_019775915.2 Cyphomyrus plagiostoma | reverse complement strand
AGATATTTGCGTTCTACCTAGAAAACTAGTGGCTTCTCATTGTCGGAATTCAAAAGCCTCTTGTTGTGTATTCAGGACAATGTCCTTATGTGTCAAACAATAAAATAACATTGTTAAGCTGAGGTAGAGTTGGCTATAATCTAGTATGAAAAACACTGCTAAGTTTAGCTTTGCATTTAAAGGTTTGTATGGGTGACATGGTGGCCCAGTGGTCTCTGCTACCTCATAATTCCAGGGTTAGAGTGTTTGGAGATGGTATCTATATCACGTGGGTTTTCTCCAGGTGCTGCAGTTGCCTCCTACAATGCAAAAACATGCACTTAGGCAAATCAGCATCTCTTCATCTCTTGTCTGTAATATGCGAGTGTGAGCGTATGCATTTAAGTGCCCTGCAATGGACTGACATCTCATACAGGAGGTCCCCAGCCATGCGTCTGTGCTGTCTGGGACAGGCACCCAGCAGTTAGAAGATGGATGGATGGATTAATAGGTTGGTAATCTTTTTTCTTTAAAGAAATATTGAAGCCTTTTCGCAAGAGTAAGAAAAAGTTTTCAAATAATTCTTTTGATTTTATTTACATGTAAAGTGTTGTTTATGAGCAATCCTTGAGTACTCAAGATCCATAACAGATACTCCATATATTGGTGGTGGAGTAAAACCAAAAGGTGGCAAAAAGATGAAACTTGAATACTGTGACTGTGTGTAGACAGGTTGTATTTCTATTAGCTGCTGTTTATTTTTTAATTCTAACGTATTAAAGTTTGTTATGAAGCTTGACCAGTGGAAGAAGAATGTTAAATCTTCAGTGGCATATTGACCGAAGGTGAATCTTTCGCAAATTTTCTTTTTTTTTTTTTTTTTTTTTGGGTAAATCTGTACATTTTAATCAGCCATCTCTTGGTCCCGTTCATTTGCATGCAAATGTGCGTGATCATTCTTTCTGTACAGCCAAGTCACCAGCAGTCTCTGCTGTATCTCCCGGGGCTTTTTAGAACATCTTGCATAATGTCTGCCTGCTCCCATTCATAACAGAATTCACGAGTCACTTTTTATCGTTTTCTTTAGTTGACAGACACACACACATACATATATCACAAAATGAATTAAGTGCCATATTTGTCCAACCGACCTGAAAAGTCCGTCTCTGTTAGTGACTTACTGGTCCTTAATCAGGGCAGCACTTTCCCAGGAGTCATGGGTTCCCTTAAGGGTTCCCCAACCTTATCCGCAAAGAGCCGCAGTGTATGCGGGTTTTGCAATGCAATGCAATTTTATTTATATAGCGCATTATCACAACATTACATTGTCACAATGCGCTTTACACTTCTGTCACGTAAAGACCACCCGATGAGTAAGCCAAAAGGCGACGGTGGCAAGGAAAACCTCCCTAGGAGGAAGAAACCTTGGGAGGAACCAGACCCAAAGGGGGAGCCCATCCTCCGGGGGCTGGCAGAGGAGTCAAACAAAACAAGATGACATAACTAAGCTAATATAGGGGTTGAAATATAGGGGTTGACCGGTGCGACCGGTTTTCATTGCAACTCCATAATTAGATTACTAATGAGAGGACTGATTGGCTGAAGAGTCCTCACACCTGGGTTTGAACAGCTGACCTACAGGTTACCCCAAAAACCAGCATACACACCGGCCCTCTGTGGATAAAATTGGGCACCCCTGCCTTGAGGGAGTGATTCTGAATGTTACTGAAGCACAGAGGATCAGATATACCCAGAAAGCTGATAGAAAGTGACATCATTTATGACTGAAGGCTTCTATGTGCCCCCATCACCACCGATAACATTAAAGCTCTAAAACAGGGCTATTCAACTCACAGTCCTCAAGGGCCGAGACCTGTTGATTTCCCAGCCTTCCTTTACCTGTCAGTCAGGTGTGAAGCCTCTGACCAATCAGAATCAGTAATTATTAAACTAACTACCTGGGAGAACTGAAGACAAAGCCTGGATTTGGAATTGAGGGCCTGAGTTGAACAGCCCTGCTCTAAAACATCGTTTCTAAAGAAATGTGTTCTCGTAGATAAGATTCATATACTTGTGTGTGCTTAGTGAGAGTATACCTTCTCAGATATGGCGCTCATTTGCATCGTTTCCTCCTGAGGTACACGCTAGGCTGGAATCTACTACATCTGAGTTTTGGTAGCTTCATGCTGAGTTTCCAGCTTTGTTCGGGGGGTTAAGAATGTTTCTATTACAACAATATGGTAGTTTATGAAATGAGCTGCAGCACAGTCTGGAAGCAGATCTGACAGTCTAACGTCTTGACAGATATTGGAATAGATTAGAGATGATGTTCACGTAACAAGCTTGACCTGTCTTGCACGCACACGGTGCTGATGTTAATTGGGCAGTGAGTGTTACTGCATGTCTTCTGCGCCATCGAGCCGTTTAATCTCCTGCAGCTCTTAACTATGTTTTATTGGTTCTCAAAGCGATGAAGGTCCCAGTACCGTACAGCAGTGGCTCTTGGTTTAGCTTCAAGGCCTACATTTTTTTCTTGGTCGTCAAGTCGCAACCCAGATTTTAAAAATGTCAAACCAAATTTATTTCACAAAAAAAGCTCTGCAGTAATGGTGAATGCACCATAGATCAGCAACAGTAGCACAATGCTTTCATGCACTATCGAACACAGAAAGTCAGAGGTTAGAAATATGCATATATTTGTAACCACATACCCTGTGACCCAATGAAAATGGTCCTTGACCCACTTTTCGCTGTGACCCACCAATTGATAAAAAGTGGGTAACGGGGTGCTTGAAAGGCACTGGGCATTCATTCTTCCAGGATCTTGCCTCGGTTGTGCCATGGGCCCTGTTAGTGGAATAGAAGTTGGCACCAAGCGGAGATCCAGCCACACATCAAGTCAGCGTCTTGCCCACTAGAAGCTTCAGTTGCTCCCTGCCCTCTACCTGATGGAGCGATGCCAGTCATCGGCCAGCACGGCAGAGCTCCTGGTTGCAGTTGGCTAATGATTTGAGCTGACCCAGACTTGAACCGCGGTGTGGATTTGGTGGTGGTGGTGGGGGGGGGACACTTGGGAGTCTACGTGAGCCTTTTGAAGGCTGCTCAGGGGGTGGGATACACTCTTAGCAGCAGTTTTGCTCTCGCGCGGCACATATGCGTTAGTTTACGGCGGAATTCTCCTTTCACGTCACCGTGAGTGCGGTTGGTAATTTCGTGCATTAAATATTCAAATGGCTTGGCCATGCTGTATCAAAGATGCAACATGCCCCAGCGACTCTGAAAGCACGCCTATAATATTAAGCATTCCAACATGAAAAGAGAGATGGGAAAAAAAAAAGAAATGGCAGCCTGAATTGCTTTAATGCAACAAAACCCAATTACAGGTACTGAAGAGAGGAGAGCTTATAAACCACAAAGATGAAAAATGCCATCTGCTGTATGGCAGCTATGGTGAGGTTTCACTGTGGAGGTGTATTCCATTAGGACACAAAAATGGGCCAAACCTGTTGCCTTTCAGCCATATTCTCCCCAACATTTTAGAAAGCAAATCCTTCTTACACCCAACACTGATACGAAGAAATGCCCTTTATTTACACTAAAATATGTTATAATGTGATTAAATGCATTTGCTGTGTTTATCTGTGTTACCTGTTTAATTCTACTGCAGCTCACTGCTTTGAAAAGCATACAGAACAATTCCCCCCGACATGAAGATATCTTTGTTTTTCTTTTTTCCTTCCTTTTTTTTTTTCTTGTCTGAGACCCAGCGAGAGCAGGGCACACATGATCTTTGTTTTTGGCGAATATTGCCTCTGCTTTTTCCCTCCAGGGTGCTTATCCCTCTATCCTGCCGTCATTAGTGGACTTTGACGCTCCTCTGTCTGCTCGTGTGGTCAGGGTGGCACTGCACACATTAAGTGCATGCTGACAAAACAGAAGGGAAGAAGCTTGTAAAAATAAATGGGGGGTTGACTAAAGAACTGCCAGTCTGGGTGTTCCTCATGGTATCTCCAATAATCCTCTTGTTAAAATTTCTTCCTAATAATTTTATCAAGTGGATGGTTTTAGATAAGTCAGTATAACAATAAAGATCTTCAGAGATCTTGGCAGCTCAAATTTTAATCCTTGCCCTCCTTGTCCCCTCATATCAATAGACCGAAACATTTTAAGGCCAAATTCTTTACATTTGAGCTGACTTGCGACAAGGTGTCTCTGAGAGTGCGAGATTAATCAATCCTCCTGGTCGGCATTTGTGTCACTAAAACGCCGCCCTATCAAACCAGGTGACCAAGTAACCCAACCCTCATCTCCATGTACAGATGTAGATGCATTCAGCCATCGTTGCCATTGAAGCTTCTTGAAGCTACATTTTTATCCAGATCACACGCTGCTATCAGGCAGCGGGTTGGGACTCGGCGAGATTGTGATTTGGGCCCTTGAGCAAGACCCTTAACCCCGACTGCTCCGGGCACTAACCCTGTGCTTTGATCCTCCCTTGTACGTCGTGCTGGACAAAAATCTCTGCTAACTAAATAAACGTCAACTGACTTTATAATAAATAAGCAAAGTTCAAGGAAACTGTGACTACACAGCATGACTGAATAACAAGGGAGTTCATCACCCCCGCCATTTTAGTATGCCAGTATGGAAGGATCGTCGAAACACTTAAGTTGCCTTAATTATAGAAAAATAATTCATATTCCAAATTAGACTACTGCTTCTCTGTTATATATAAGCTGTAGTATCTGCTACACGTACTGCTTTATACATAAACAGTCTCACTCTTTCTGTCTCTCAGATAGCAAGACTGAATGGGGAGCTTTGCACAAGATTTCTTTCTGTCTGGAAGGACGGCAATTAAAATATAGACAGTGCGGGCAATAAAAGTGGAGACAGATGCTGTCTTCTTACGACGAGAGCATGGCGCGGAGTGATGGAGTACGCCCCCGGAGTGCGTCGCAGACGGCATTCCCTTTGAGGAAGGATGTTTGGCAGAGACGCGGATGCGTGATTTATGGGACCTTGAGCGCAGTCAAGAATGTTCTCGGTGTCCTGCAGCTACAGTACGACACGCATGCAAACATCGAATATTTCATTCGCGTAACGTCCACATATGAAACGGCTTAGCCACTAGTCACCGTGCAGGGATGTAGGCAACTCATCATATTACTGTGCTGAATATAATATATATATATATATATAGTCCTACAGCACTGGCAGGTCTGTATGTAAAAGCCATTCCTTATGTAGAGTCTTTCATAAATTCCAAATGACCAAATTTGCCATATATTTATTGCAGATCTTATTCTGGAATTTCTGTGATAAATGTTGCTTTTGACAAATGCCGTTATTCAAAGGCCGTAATTGTTATAGGAGAAAGCTGAGCAAAAACTGAATGTTAGTAGGCTGTCTGTTAAAAATATGGGTAGAAAACCATCAACCACCTGTGTAACCAGTGCTCTTACTCTTACTGATTTATTTTGATTAGCCCTTTTTGTATGGTTCTGCTTTAGTTTTTGCTCTATAAGTTTATGGAAGATGAAAATCAGAATTAGTTCATTAATTTTTTATCAAAACACTGATTTGTAATTGAGTAGACACAGCAAAATAAGGCTGGCGAGACTTATGAATGGATTGGTTGACAGTAAATGTGGAGGATTCTACACTAACAGTGGCATGCTCTGCCGATGTTCCAGTCCAGTTAATTTACCCGACGTGGGCACAATTTCCCGTAACTTCACCCTAGAAAGGAACATAGCAACATGAATCCTGGAAATAACTTTTCACACCACAGTGACAAAGTCAACCTCTGTCTGCAACTCCAGGAAGTGTAGCAGAGCATAGTTTGAAAGACTTTACAAAAAACAGTCAGGACCAGACAGAATGGACAAACCAAACTCCCAGTAAATAGACAAAAAAAAAGGATTTCTTACAGTACTGTGCAAAACTCTTAGGCCAAACTGATATTTAAATGATGATATTTTGTCTGTCAGTGTGTCAGCTTAGCCATTTCAAAACATCTATTAAAATCACCACAGTATTTGCAGCAACTGTCCAATACACCTATGTATTTTTTGACTCAAACACTGCCTCACCTTGTTTGGCTGATCAATACACAACTGAGTTATTTAACAGATCGTTAATGAATTAATAGGGCTGATGGAGAAATTTACAGAATATTTAGAATGGCTGAGGTTTGTCTACACGTGTGTTTGTCTACACATGCAACAAGATATCAGTAACTTTTTGGAGAAGACAAAATTCTTGTTTATTTTTTTATTATGTCAGTTAATTTTCATATGTTATCATGTGAAATTATTGCATTTTATACCGTTACTAC
This sequence comes from Cyphomyrus plagiostoma, assembly GCA_019775915.2. Classification (NCBI taxonomy): domain Eukaryota; kingdom Metazoa; phylum Chordata; class Actinopteri; order Osteoglossiformes; family Mormyridae; genus Cyphomyrus; species Cyphomyrus plagiostoma. Next base: position 19,189,083 of record JABFEA020000029.1, on the reverse strand, counting down.
CAAGATAAATAGCCTTGAAAACTGTCTTCAGTTACCTATAACTTTTGCACAGTGCTGTATATGTGATTTGAGCCAAGAACGCAGCTGTCATGAATGTGTTATTTCTGCACATATATAATAAGTCAATATAAATGTTTTAACACCTATGTCTAAAAAATCCAGAACTGACTTTATAGAAGTAAGCATTAACACTAAAATTGAGAAATCATATTGCATTTGCTACTATAAATTATTCAGCAGTTTGTGGCGTAAACGAGGCTGTAATAAACTGGCATAGACTCATTGCGATGACTTTCGTTTTTTTTCCTCATTGGCATGGAAACATGCAGGCTTGCAATATTAAACTCAGTCATGGTTTATGTTATGATATGGCAGCATGTAGAGCTGCTCTGGTCAACAGAGTCCATGGAAGTAAGGAAGTAGGGTTTGTGTACCTCTGGTCACAAGATGTTGCCGTAAAGGGCTTTCTATAGGTAATCCTAAGTAAAACTGACAGCAACTCTGAGGGTCCTAATGTCAAATTCTATGATAGATCATATCTGAAGTGAGGTGTTAAAAGTCTTTTTTTAAATCTTAAATTGTATATATTTGCCTAGATTACTGAATAAATAAGGCTTATAGTAATATTGATACTTCTTATATTCTTGTACCCATTATTACATTATTTCACACTACAAAGTTTATACTTTAATTTAGTCTGTAAATGCTAAAGCACATCCACTCTGCCAAAAGTCAAGGGAATTTCTACTGATAGGGAATTATGGAATTTTAAGTATGATTCCCCACATGTGTTGGAAGATTTTACAGTCATGACTCAAGATGGTTAGGACTCATTAATCATACTAGCATTTTATTTTTTGTTCTGCATTTTTCATTGTATTTACTTTTAGTTGTTGCGTCAAGTTGTGACTGCTGTGTTTCGTTATCTGTGATATCTGACAACTATGATCTGTGGCATGTCCATTCGTCACTTCTTCTGGTGGCAGATATCCAGTTTGTAAGTAATGCTGCGAATACTGTAGAGTGTTATTTGTAGGTAATTCTGCGAATACTGTACAGTATTTGTAGGTAATGTTGCAAATGCTGTACAGTATTATTTGTTCTTTATTGTTTTCTTTTCCTTGAGATTATGGGTAAAGTGAGAAGTGTCACATTGTGAACATCCAGAGATGGAAATATGCAGAGTAGATATGAATAGTTCATATGGGTTCACATTATTTGAAAATTAATATTAAACTGAGGATGGTATTGTTTTTCTTTTTTTGTTTTTTTGCTGCCGCTAAGCGTTTTCATTCTCTCTTGTGCTTGGCTTGGCATTTAAAATGGCACTTCAATATATGGCACCTCCTGGAAGTGCAGTTTGGCCAACAGAAGTTAGGCAAAGAGTGCGTCGCGCGGCATGTTACGCCCACAGCTGTCACTGCACCTGGGTGACTTGCCATTGACAAGAAACAGATGGTATACGTGGGAAGGGGGGGAAATGGCATCACTCTTGCTTCAAACAGGTGATGGTTGAAGGAAGCGTATTTATCTTTGTTGGAGAAACTTCACAAGGTGAGTCTTCTGACAGATTCTAGAATGCAGGTTTTGTCTCGACGTAGGATGGGATAGGGGAGGATGCTCACGCCGCAATCCTGTTCCGCCATCGCCTGCCGCTTTAAATGAACCGACTAGTAAATAAGAAAATGACCTAAAACGGCAGAGCAGACGGGCCAACTCAAGCCATTAATTTTTGGACTGTTTCAGGTCTCCTTAAATCCTTCGTACGAGACTACTTGTTTTTGATTGATCTGAAATGCATCATATAGTCTGTTCCTGTACTTGTTTCGAAACCATGCCAGGCCTTACGCCTGAAAGTTTTGCTCAGGAAGAATAAAGGAGAATAAATCCCAGAGTGTTTTCAGTTTACTGTGATAAGGATGTTGCCTTAGATATACCAAAAGATCTGTGTGCGCTTATTTTTAGCCTCATTGTTTGGATTCCATTTTAAATTAAAGGCTTTTAGCTTTGCATACTGAACATTCGATCATAGCCTCACTGGTGTGCAAATGAAAGGGCCATACACCCTGATCCAAAGAAACCTTTTTTATGTGTTTAGCTGAAGCTAAATTTAAAAACAATATCATAATCGAAATGGACGCAGCAGTTTTATCCTCAACCCAGTTTTTTGAACAACCAAAAATAAAAAAGAGGAAATTCCTCTAGTTGGTAGAGTTACCAGGTAACACAATAAAGCTTACCAGACTGTTATATTGACAGCATAATATCACTTGCTGATTGGCCAACACCCAGACCAGAGAGTTTCAAAACAGTTTTCCTCATAATGAAGTAAATGCTCACCTGCCCCAATCAATAGGACGACGCTGCAACTGGCAAAGTGTTCTGGCATGATAATGCCTCAAAAGGCTGACCCGCATGGCAACTGTAAGATAACGGCGCATTGCTTGTGTCCAGCTTCTGGGCCATGTGCCTGCAAACCGCGTCGTGCAGACTGTGTCGGGGGGAGAGGGGGGCAACTGGGCAATTTGAGCCTTGACCGCGGGATTGTGTGCCCTGCCTCAGCCGCTTTGATGGCCCGGCAGTGCGGTGGACGCCTGTGCCCGGCGAGCAACCCGACACCTCAGCCGCATGGAAACCAATTGCAATATAAACGCTAAGTGTGTCTCCCTTGCCAAACACAATTTAGCTGTGTTTATGGCTGACAGAGGGGTGGAAACTGCTTTAATCTGTTTCCAATACGTGCCATAATTAATACGATCAGACGCGTTTTATGTCTTCTCATAGAAATATTATCTCTAAATGATATAGCAGAAGGTGAACTCAACAGAGATTGTAGTATTCTGTATAATTTATGTGAATGAACTGCAGTTAAGTATACTGTACCTGGGAATATATTAATTGTAGCTTCCAGTCTCTAACCCGCCAGGATAGGATTAAGGGTCTGATCACCTTTTCTTAGTCTGAAGGACCACTGGTATAAATACCACCTCTATGCCGAATTCGTATTGCAAGAGGTACAATGATGATACAAGGCAATTTCACCAAATGCTTTTAAAGTAAATAGTCATGGCATATTGAATTGTAATCTGAAGGTGCTTCTTTTCCATAAATCTTCATTATGACTTAGTATAATAGCTACGTGGATGTTTAGACCTTTATTTTTTTAACAGTTGACCTGAGAAAAGTGCAGTTGTTGAAGGGGGCGAGTAATTTGACAATGACACAGATATATAAGTTAAAATATTGCCATTTGAAATATAAATGTAGGTTATCCTTCACTGAATGGAAAGAAATTCTGCAGTAAATCTCACCACAGTGCATTGTGGGGTTCCTATCCAGCCTCAGTCATTTGTCAACCAGCGTTACTATTTGAATTCAGATTTTTGCGCGTACTTCCTTATGTTTGCCATAAATAAGCTTTATTAAAATGTGACTCATTCAACGACATCTGATAGTTTGTATGATAGCTTATCTACCTGTTTCTTTGAGAGCTGTGGTCGGAAATTGTAAAGTAAACCTAAATTGGTTGTTTTAGCTCTGGCCCCAGAGAAGGTGAAACATCCCCATCTTCTGGAGGCAGGTTGTAATCTAGGACTTAGTTAATTAGTGGAATACTTGCTTCAGTATGCGTAGCCTGCAGAAAAGGGTTTAAACAGGTAGTTTGATGCTCCATGCATAAAATTGCAAACTTATGTGCAAAGGTCTTGTGTACCTTACAAGACATGTTTAATTCCAGAACATAAAATTTTGTAATCAGTTCATAATCATGATATTTTTAATAATAGCAATAGATCCTTTATTGTCTCTTTGGGTGAAATTATCTTTATGCCTCCCTCAGATTGCTCTTTGTAGAGTAAGCTGTAAATGAAGGGAAACCACCTGTTGGGGCACCCAGGGAGCCGGGGGTTAAGGGCCTTGCTCAAGGACCCGCAGACGTGCTGAGGCTGGGTTTAAACTGGTGACCTTCTGATTACAGGTACACAGGCTTAGCACAATCAGCCACACACTGCCTCCAATCCCCCATGAAGAGGGAATAGTTCTTATTTTTTATTTTCAGAATAATCTGATTACCTATAACTGATATTTGACACAAGTATATTATTCATAACCGCTGACTGCCGGATTGATTTAATAACGTCTCAAAGTTGGTCCAGGCTAGGGGCCAGGGGCTTTTAATTTGGATTCCCTGTATTGATTGTAAGCCTGACAATAATAAGTTGACAGAAGTACTTGCAGCAGTATATGATTTTTTTTTTTTTTTAAGGCTGGTCAGGCAGATGTTGAGTGGGTTTGCACGGCTGGATAGTGAAAGGTGAGACCGGCAGGGCTGGAGCCCATTGGCTGGGTGCAGCGCTCGTGCCAGGATGCCCTCCGCCTGACCCTGGAAAAGGCACAGGGAGCGAAAGGGAAATATGTCAAAAGGCCGCTTTACCTGTGCAAATGAATCCAGTGTAGCACAGGCGGGGCAGTCGTCTCCCAGCGGGAACATCTACAGCAAAGACTGAAGCCCTTCAGAATGGTTTTTGGAAAATCGCCAAGGTCTTTCTTGTTTATTTATTTATTTATCTTGCGTTTTAACCTCTCGGGGCGCTCTGTGAATGGAAAAAGGGGGAATTTCAAATCTTTGCTCACCTTTTGAACCCACTGAAGCGTAATTGCCGACATAAGTTAGCCGCAGTGGCGTTGCACGGCAAAGATCTAATTATAGACCCCAGTCACACACATGTTTATGTATAACCATAAATCCATATGGCTGAATTGTAAATCAAGTTCAGACAGGACCCAACGCAAAGTGGAAGGTCTTGTTAGTCAGTAGTGGTCTCTGCTGGTAGCTAGTGGGCTTGCTTTGTGCTTCTTTAGGAGTCCAACTGTAACCAAGGAAACTATGTAATCATTTCTTATGGAAAGTTGAACAAAACCTTAAGGCATGGATGAGGGTTACAGTATGGTCTATATCTGTTTTAAAGGTTTAAGAGTTCTCTGCGGGAAATTGGCAGCATAATGAAATACCAAAAAAAGGATGATTTATAGCTTTTTATATTTTATCAGCTATCCAGCCTTGGTATACTCACATGGATGTGTGTTTCCATCACAAGCTGTATGGTTGAATCAAAAAAATAATTGATCAGGTTACATTCCTGTGCTCAAGCATTTATTAAAATGGCTGCTTACTCCAGTGTTTTACATTTATTTTGTAAATGATATTCTGGGTGTATACCCTTTTGTTCACAGCTGTACTTTACATCTTCCTCTCCATTAGGTGTGCTGTGTGGCTGGTTAGAGTCAATATATTATATATTACGATGAGGAGAATCTTATAAGTGATCCGGGCGACAGCGTTACAGTTTGCTGGCACCATTTGAGGCAGCCCTCTCTGCATTTCTCATCAGCGTTTAATGGTTAACCTTCAGATTGTTTCATTTAAACGCTGTCGCCAACAATACAGGTGAATCGTCTGACGTGCCGAATTAAAACGACGCCAAAGAAACATTTATCAGCTTCCTTTCTGGCTCAGACCTGTGTACAGATTTTGCACCAGTTAGCATCGGTCACTGTCTGGTGGTTTCACGCATATGCTGGCTGGCGTTAGTCTTTGCGATCTTGGCTGACAGTGTGGTACATGAAACTCTTAGATTCTCACATCCAGCCGAGGCTCTAACTGCTTAAGAAATGTATATATCTGTATGTGAATTGGTAGCTACTCTTAGAATATATGACCTTGGTTGTGAAACTTCTGTGTCTGTAGTCGAGTCAGTAGCTACTCTTACAATATATGGCCTAGTTGGTTGTGAAACGTCTAGGTCTGTAGACGAGTCAGTAGCTACTTTTAGAATATAGCCTATCCTGTAATTATCTGCAAGTTTCAATGGCACCGTTACAGAGCCCTGATTTCCTCCGTTTAGCTTTGTTTGTTGCTCATCTATCCGAAACCGAGCGTGCGTGAGGTCGCCATGATGGCTGAAACACGGACGGCTGGCATTTTCCCTGACACCTCCCAGTGAACCCGAATATCAGAAACCGCAGCCCCTGTGCCTGCGGAGCAGTCAAAAGAACCTCAAGAAACAGGGGACCAAGAGCCAGCCTCTGTCATCATTCCCAGGCTGATTGTATTGTTTAAAAACACGGTTGGGACTCTGCGCGGCTTTAAAACTTTTTTTTCTTTATAATAACTTATAAAGAATAATATGAAAGTCAGACAGAAACTGAAAATGCAGATCCTGGTATTATAGCATGAAACATTTACTTTTAACAACAAAAAAATAACGTGGTAGTTAAACGCCCATGATCTGCACGTATTGTATATTCTTATATTCATTTTAAATTAAACACAGAAAATTGCTTCGGAGCAGAAATGAAATGTTTAGCGTGTAGCATTTGGATTTGATAAACCGCGTGCTTCCCTGGCAGCCGCTGTCTGGCAGATAGACCCAGGCCAGCATTTTCTCCCTAGTTATGGCTAAACCCAGAAAAAAAGAAAAGGCGAATCATTCTCATTCAGCTGTGGCCTATTTGGGAGCTTGGAAGCAAAGCAGAGAACAGACATTTAAATCTGTTCTGCTCTTCTGTAAATTACAGGCCTGCATTTTTAATTTCCTCTCCACATAATATGTTATTCATTGGTATCCAAACTAAACATTGGCCCTTTGGCTTGAAAAACAAACTGCCCTCTTTTCACAGTTTTTTTCCCCTTTCTTTTTTAAAACCTGTCAGAAATATAATTAAACATATATATTAATACATTTATTTATATAAATATTCATCCATTTTTATATATGTATAATTACTTGTCTGGAAAACTGTCTGTCGTTTGATCGATGATGGTGTTTTTCGCTTTGAGTATGAATGATTTTAATATTGATTTTATTATGATGAACTATTATCATTTTTAATAAATTCCAATTGTCTTTTATCAATCTAGTTTATACTTACAAAATGATTTACGTAGTGTCTGATTAGCTAAAGTCACTAACAATGGACTTTCAGTGTAATCAAGCCATACCAGAGTTTTGAGGAATTATTCATCTGTCTGACTGCATGTTGCTCATCATGCAAGTAAATGTCATTGTATATATGTTTAATGAACATGCATAAAGTGTTATAGGGCAGTTCAGATGTGTTAAACCAGAGTATAATCCTGGTCCAAAAGTGCAATTCAGGAGTGGGGAAATCCCAGGATTTCAGGACTGGAGGCTGTGTTATACCCTCAAGGGTGGAACTATCCAGCAATAGCCTCTGTTGTCTTTGGACCAAGTCATTATTATAATAATCTGTTTATCTAATGACTTTGTCAAAAGCAGCTTTACAGTGGCAGGATATTTTGCTGAGGATGGGGAAGCTCGGCTGTTCCTATGTGCCCCCCCTACCTTCAGCGCTGTATTATTAGCTGAGTGTGGCACAGTGACCCTCTGTGCCCATGGTAACTTGGCTGGCCATTCACAGCACCTTCTAAGGACGTGACCGGTACCCAGGGGAGGGAGCCAGGTTTCCAGGCTACAGGGAGGTGATGTGATCCCTACTATCCTTGTATGGTAATTTCATGGGGTGGATTAACTTTCCTAGCACCCCCCCCCTCCCCCCCCCCAGCATCACCACCAACAGCTGAACTCCTCCTTTTTTTCTCAAAAAACGTCTGGGGCCCCTGATTTTATGGGGCCCTAAGCTGTAGCCTATGGGTAGCCTCTCCATTAATCTGCCCCCCGGTACTGTCTTGGGTGGTGGTGAAAAATGGGAAATAAGCCAATCTGTCCTGAATCTTCCTACTTATATTGTGAGGTGCCTCCTAGGGTACAATCTATATAAATAGCCACTATTATACCGATCAGCTTTTTATTACTAGACACAATTAAAAATGGCAATAGATCTTTAACAGCAGTTTAATCTGTGACAGATCTGTGATTGAATGAATAAAAAAAAATAAATGAAGCTAATGTTTACATAGTAATCGCTACTGTAATATCGTTTTATAAAGGACTTTATACTGCTCGTTAAAGAGGGATTTGCGCTGTGAAGATTAAATCACAGAAGGGGAAAGTTATTTGTTCTTTGTCAGCATTCCGTTGGAAGAAGCACAAAAGCACATTTCTCTACCGGAATTTATTCGCCTGAAATGAATGTATATTGTTACATTTTCTGCATAGCAAAGAATCTTTTTTTTCTGTTTCATATTCTGTCCCCAGAGAATATGGAACCGCACCAGTGATCAGTCACAGAGAGGTTGTGTGGGGTGAAAAAAACATAAGAATCGTTAAAAGCATTTCACATAAATCCCAGTGACTCCACTTGCAATTACAGGCGCTCAAATTCAATTCCAGAAACAGTTTGAATTATTCTATTTGACAAAAGATTTCCATCCAGAGTTATTTAGCTGCATATGGAATGAGGCAAATGCAGTACATTTGATTTGTAACTAGATACTTTCTCCCTTGAGGGTTTTGTAATAATACATCAGCTAACAGTCGGGACTTCATTGTGCACTTTTTTGTTTTTTTTTTTTGTTTTTTTTAAATAAAAAAAAAACCTCCACTGAAGAATTTACAATGGGATAAACAGATCACTGGCAGACTTGAACTGTAAAAAGCACAACGTCTGAGGAAAAAGAACAGTTAAGGGAAAAAAATCCCTTTGATTTTAAAGGTCAAACCCTGGGATGCCGGCAAGGGATATTCTGCGACAGCACATTAACACTGCAAGTGTTCAGTTTAGTCTCACTGAGAGAACAGTTCACACACATACTTCTTCCCCACAACATACTGCTGCATTCTCATAATACACCAGCATGTTTTGGATTTGACGCAAGGCCCTGTAACCTAACACTGACTTTGGCTTTGGAGAATATTGGTCACCCATGATAACAAATTAAGGCTTTTCTCCTGCCCTGATTTTTTTTGCTGGCATGGTAAATATGTTATTTTAACCTTCCGAAACACCAGTGTAATTTATTTATTTATTTAAACTCTGTGCATATTATCCTGTTTCTGTATGTTCTACAAATGTCACACGCCACCAAACCAAGCCACCCTGCTTCCTTTTCATCATTTGGCAGCCTTTTTGAGGATCGAGTTTTCAGTGAAAATATTATCCTCTGGTCCTCGTGCTGTTAATATGAATGAGAAACTTTCACTCTCATATCTGTATCACGAGTCTCTTGTAATCTGGAAGTAGACTTCTCATGTTCTGTAACACTGCAAGCCAGATGAAGGTCCTACCTTCTAGTGTTTTGAATTGTGAAACGTAACAGTAATGCAGTATATGCAGGAACTAGAATAAAGTACATTAAATGTATGTATGTACAGTACAGGCCAAAAGTTTGGACACACCTTCTCATTCAATGTGTCTTCTTTATTTTCATGACCATTTACATTAGTAGATTCTCACTGAAGGCATCAAAACTAAGAATGAACACATGTGAAGTTATGTACTTAACAAGAAAATGTGAAATAACTGAAAACATGTTTTATATTCTAGTTTCTTCAAAATAGCCACCCTTTGCTCTGATTACACACTCAACA
>JABFEA020000029.1:19124954-19135241 GCA_019775915.2 Cyphomyrus plagiostoma | reverse complement strand
TAAAGCGCCCTGGGACAACTCTGTTGTGAAGGGCGCTATATAAAAATAAACTGAATTGAATTGAATTGAATATTTATGGTTAAGGTGTATGTGTGTTTCTAACTTTCTTAAATAGTACAGAAGAGAATTTATTTCCATCTTCCATGTCATTTATCTGGCAGACACTGGTAATGAATCTGATTGTTAATCCAGACAGCGGACAGTGAATTGCAATGAAGACTGAAAAGAGATTGGAAACATAAATGCTTTACCTGTTTTATCAAGTAAATGGTGCAATCTATGAATGGAGTAGTATTGAAAAAAGTAAAAACCATCTGAAGTATTTAATAGCAATTCACATTGGAGTCAAAATGGAAAATCTCACTTGAAGCAGAACACATCTTTACACAGTCCATTTGTCCTCATTTTTAAGTTTTGTGTCCAAAAGTGGTTGACCTGGTTCTGCCCCGTTTATATCTCTAAGACAGTCTGGGGCCATGTCCTTTGTTTGAGTATATAAAAAGGACCATCTCACAGGCTTCACAAACCCTCAAGCTTCAATCTCGTCCAAACTCCCTGCCGATATCCCACAATGCAATGCTAGGCGCGAAAGCAGAAGCCACAGGTAAACAAAGAGAGCTGAGCAGGGTGTAGATAGGCTTCGTCTGCATGGAAAGTAAACAAACAAGGATGAAACACAACGGAGGATTGAGAGGAGAGGGACTGGAAATGTTTTTGGCCCACCCCCCATTTTCCCTTAAGCAAGGTGAGGTCAGCAATTTGTCTCACAGAGGTTTTCATCCATTTGGGAAGTCATTTCAGAGGCGTACACATTTGAATGGCTCCCATCTATTCTTCCCAGGTCTTTTATTGAAAGAAAACTGCTGACTGTTTACACAACTCAGTCTTTCCGGAACCTTCCCAAGTTGTCGGGGGGGGGATCAGGGTAACCTGTCATCCCAGAAATAAATGAATGTATCTGGCAATCAAAAACAAATCTCCGAAGGCATTTTTCCCATTCAAAGGATATAAAGAAAAGCAAGAGACGCAGGCCATCCAAAGTGATGCCTTCTTTGTTTACACATTCTTCAGGGAGATAAAATGAAATTCCTTACAATTTGATGCCATTCTAAAGCAGCTGAGATTATTTCAGGATTCGTGGAAATATGTTAAATTTTACACAATTAGCCTTTTCCCTGTACTTACAACAATATCAGCACAAAATAATAAAGTGGGTTATATATCAATAATGATAACAGCCATCATACCAGCCATCGTAAATTTTGCCTGATCACTTCCATAGGTTGTACTGCATAAATAAAAATCTATCAGTCAATCCTTGAACCTTAATGTTCTGGTGAAGACTAAAAGGAATCTCCCCTATCCTTACATTATGTTGTGAGATCGCTGTTGTTAAGATATGTTCCTACCCAGTTATGGTATGTTGTACTTGGATGAAAACTGCCAGGAAATATATATGGTCGCACGACTGACTGATTCCTGAAACTAAGGTCAGGAATAAAACAAAAACGCTGAAAGAAAGTAACAATTTATGCCTGAAAGTTCATTTTGTATTTTTAGCAGCATGCATTGTAGTTCTTTTCTGTCTCGCTGCCATTCTGTCTGTTATCTCTTTTTGTGTAATGGGGAGGTAGGGCATCCAGTCAATCAAAAACTCAAGCTGAAACTCAAAGGCAGTACAGCAGAAACGTCTATGATTGGACCCCAAGGGGTACAGATTCTGTTTCATGGGGAAGGTTGCGTTGGGCTTTTGACTGTTGAGGTACCGGGTCCTTTAATCCATTATAGCTAATAACAATTTACGCAGAATTAAGATAAAAAATTTTCCTAGCAAAGACTTCTGACCGTTTAATTTCAGCAGTGACATAATTTCCATCTATGGAATGTAGAACTTCGGATATAGTGAACATGACAGCATCCTGCTACTGAAACCTAAGAAAGAATGGTATGTAGAAAAAGCAAAAAAAACAGAAACAAATGAAAACTCATAGGCCAAAAAAGAAACCAACAGCGATAGTCGACAAGAACAAATGACAGTTCTTTAATCAGAGTGAATCCAGTTTCACTGATGTGATAGATTTCTGGAGTGAGTGGGATAAATCATCATAGCCCTTTAAAGATATGCAATTTCTGAAAATGAATGATTCAACTGCTAGATGATTAGACGTGTAGTTTTAATACCATTTATCCACAACGAATTTACATTCATGTTACATAAATTTGGGTCAATTCCAGGTAAATTAAATAGCCATTTGTCCTGCATATTAATCGCGGGTGACAATGTACACAGGAGAGAAGTGGTAATCAGTGGAATTCTCGTTCATCAAAGTAGTTGGAAATTTTGTGGACTGCCTGAAGCTCTCATAGATACCTGCACAGGGAAAAGCAACCTAAAGGTGCTGCAGGATGATCAGTCGCCATACGGATGACTGTAAAGATGACCTGGAAAGTGACCTAAAGCCTGGGGAGGCTGGGAGATTCGCCTATGGAAACTGGAGGTCGTACAGAAGACGGTGGATTACCTGCGGGGCCCTGGCTGGATCAACATCTGGAGGAAAGCCAGGAGAAAATCACAGAGACCCGGGCTAGGAGCTGGGCCTGATGCAGCAGAATGCTCTTCTTTCACTCTTCATTTTAGGTGTGGAACCTTTCAAGGTAATATTGTCTATAATTCATGGATGCACCTTGAGCCCCTTGGACAGCAGTGGCCTTTCTAGGATTCACAGATTTTATAAAATGGAAGAAATTAATCCAAAATAGTTTATTGCAAAGTGAGATATTTATGTGACAATTTAAGTGATGATCGTGCGGTTGAAGGATCTATTTGGGGAAAACTATGCAAACTCTTTGAATCAGAGATACTGAAGACAGTTAAATGTAATGTTGTAAGCTGTGAATGATTATTTTATTTGTCTAGATGTCTAGTTTATAAGCTAAAAAATTGCTCCATGCACATAAAAACAGAAATGGACCCAAGATGAATTTTAAAGCCAGGAGAAAAAAAAAAGGGAGAAATTAAGCAGTAATAATTCTTTACTCTGCAATGATCGATAGTAAGACTTCTCTGGTTAAAGCAATTTTATGTATTGCAAAGCATGATGGGAAAGGCAATTACTGAGTAAGAATGAAAAATTTAGAATCTTTCAGTATCAGCTCCATAGGAAACAGGATGTAATCTTAATTTCCCAAAAAGAAAAAGATTTGGGTGAAAACACTGATTTCGGATCCATTTTCTCTCTGGATGGCATCGGTTTATCAGATATCAGGGTGTGAATGTATCAGCGGAAAGCGCAGGCGGCGTCTTGTGGATGCGGGGTAGGAAACGAGAGTGTGTTGTTGTGCATACAGAGGCATTGTGGGCTCACGCATAGCTTAGCCTTTTATGTTTGCCAGCATGGTCGGGCTCCCGAGGGGCTAAAACCTTGGCTTTACAGGCCTGGTCGGTGGGTAGGGATCACACAAGCTGCAGAAGCAGCTGGCAGAGAATGCCTTCGCCACCTGTGGACCTGGATCACAGGCCCTCATCCAAAGCCATACCCTCTCAGACATTACTAAACACCTCAGCTTAATATCAGTCGGTTGCAAAAGGTATGACAGAGCAATATATTAACAGGTTAATCTGGTGACAATTGTTTAATTTGATGCTTTAAGATTTTTTTGTTGTTGTTCTAAAGCAGTAGTGTTATACCGTGTAGGACTTACGAAATGTTTTAACCCAAGAAAAAAGTAATTGGATTTAAAGGTCAGGATTCATTTTGTTCATTTTTACTTGGATGGGAATCCGATTATTCTGTTGCAAAGAGCAAAGTAACTGATATTTAAAAAGCCTCCTGAGGGCATTTTGGAGAATGGTACTGTGAACGTCAAAGCCATCATGGATACAATTCAGCTGGAATTGCACTTAAGCATTCTGTGAGATGTTTTTTTCTGTTTGTCTGGAAATTTGCATACTGCAGCAGTTAGAAAAATGTAAACTATCACTAAAGATCACGCACACACAGATTAGGTATCTATGTCTTTGTGGGGCTCTCCACTGATTCCTATGGGCATAACCCTAATCTCCAATCCCCATTACTGTATGACTTTAACCTCTAGCTAGCCCTAACCTTAGTTATAAGTAACCAAACAAAAGACATTTGTCATTTTTAGTTTTTTGATTGCAGTCAAATGACAAGGTCATTTGATCCCCATAGTGTAATATACACACAACCCAAACCCCCCCACACACACACTCACACACACAAAATCCTGTCTGTTATGAAGTTAAAGAAGGGTTATTATGGCACAGTAATGGGCCAGAGGACACAGGGCATGGAGCCCTGTCATGTTTAGGGCTGCATAGCCACTGAGCATCCTATGGACGCTTGACATGTACCTGACCGTCCACACGATGCAACAGAAAACATGAATCATCAGACCAGGCCACCTTCTTCCACGACTGCAAGGTGGAGGTCTGACATTGGGACACTGTGCCCACTGTAGATGTACCATAAGGGTTAGCATGAGCAGTGTGACAGGCCACTGGCCACTGTGTTTTAGATCACATGACCCAATGCCTCTGACATTGTGGACTTGTAGTGAAAAATGATCACAGTGCCTTAGCTTACACTACCAATCAAAAGTATTGGCACATACTGAGATTTTCCACATTTACTTAACATTTACTGAAAACGCACTCAGTATTCTTTGCTAACAAATACATTTACGGTATTTTCACCATTTGAGTACCTTTATTAGCAAGAAAATATCTTATCATTGATTCACCATAGTAACCTCCTCTGGCAGTTATAACAGCAGAGAAAATTGAAGGTATTCTTTCTACAAGGGACATTTGTGCTGTTGATTTGTACGATGAAAAGGACAGCGTAGAATCTGCCTACACCATCACCATATAACCAGTTAATAAGATGCCAGGCATACACGGTTACATGCCCTTGCCATATCATCAAGGATTTTATATATATATATTTCTTTCTTTTCTCATTGCAAAAGAAACTTCTTCATTTAAAAGTTTGAACTGCCAGTCAAAGAGAAAGTAAAACCATAAGGTACTGGTTTCGCCTTACGGAGGGGGTCTAAAATTGCTACACTTGGAAGTCGACTGAAGATAATTGTGTGTGTGCTGGTGTGAGTCGCCGTCTCCATCAACCCAGCAGTGGTCCAGCTCTTCCACACTGTTGAGCGGGGAAAGCACTTGCCTACTTGCCGGAGTTCTGGAACGTGAAGAGTAAAAGTGCATTCCAAGAAATTCGAAAACAAAAACAACACACCCAGCAGCTTTTAAGAGCAGAATTAGCAACTCCAGTCCCCACAAGGAAGAGGTATTTACTTAATCAGCCACAGAATATCGTCACATATATAAACTCAGCTATGTAGTGCTTCCTCTGCTTTGAGATAATTCCTTCCCAAGCCAATGAAGAAAGCAATGACACTGCAGAGTGAAAGGATACTGAGGCGATACACACTGCATCTCCTCTACCGCGCATCTGCCAAAGGCTTAGCGCCTAGTGAGTCGGAAGCTATTCCGGCACCAGTCCCAGTGGCTTCATGGGATACCCCTTTTCTCAAATCTGCAAGTATTCATCCGCTTATTACATTTGAACACAATTACTTGCTAATTTCTACAGAATTCTTAATAAAGAGCATCGATTCCCAACCCTTGCCATGTCAATAAACCGCAGCATTTTGAATGCAATCGAAAAACATTTGCATTACGGAGGATGGATAATCTCCGGAATATCGAAAGATCAAACAGATCAGAATCTACCCTTCCTCACGATTCATATTAGGAAGACACGCATATGCTAAGCCCTATAAAATCAAGAAAACTGGATATTATGGCTGACTTTTGACTATATTGCTATCAGTCTATTGAAGTGTTACTTCCCTGGCTCTCGCAGCGACCACCAGCGGAGCTCCTGTGATGGATGGGCAAAGAGTGTTACTGTGGGGGGCAATTCCTCCACCTGCCAGTTGCGGTCACTGAGTGAACAACAGTGTGTGCTAAAGAGACAATCAGACATTCTTCCCTGTGGCTTTGGGGCAGTAAATGTAAGTGAGTGGCAGCAGAAGGGGGTGAGGCCAGTATGTGTATCTCCATACAGGTTACAGTGGCCATGGACTTGTTTTTAATGCACAATGAACATCAGGTTTCTCAGCACATCAAGAGCTACAGGGTTTAAAGGTCCTCTGGTCTTTCTTTGTTAACCTGCATCACGAGATTTTAGCTGATCGTGTTTTAATGGACCTTTAAATACCTTCAGAGACCGGACAAAAAAGGGAGAAAAAAAAAAGTGGAGAATTTTGTTTCAGCTGGTGTTGACCTTTTCTGCAGTCATGAAAAAGTGTGGAAGTATGAAATTATAAGCACATAAAGCCTCAAAAAGTATCAGGAAGACAATATTCCTGAATATTTTATGTTTTAATGCCTCAGACATTTGGTTTAGAATCTTACAAGTGAAATTTTCCATTCAGGTAGAGTATTATGGACCATCATTGTTAAACTGCAGAATAATATTTATGACTAAAAATCTGTTTCTTTTGAGACTCGGCAGTCCCGAACAAAAGGGAAAGTTAATTCCTGTCTGAGAGTCAAGGCTAAAAAGAGATTTCCTGCCTTTTGGACGGAAGAGAATCAGGCATCCTTGATGGGGCACTGGGTTTAATCAAGTGTAGAATGTAAGAGAGTTCTGTTCCCCTGACAACCTTGCATGTTCGCACCAAGGTTTTGAACTTAATCGAAACTGTTATCAGAATCTGGTGGAGAGAGACTGGCTGGGGTTTTAAACAGTTTACAGGGTAAAAAGACAAGGGATGTTCTAGCATTAGAAATTGGATGGCGTTTGCTGGTCCCACTATAAGCTACATTAGTCAATCAAAAATTATTGTTAAACGAACAAGCAGCTGTAGATAGTGTGGTAAGAGTAGATTCCATGGCTATTGTACAGGAATATTCTGAGGGCTAACATTACGGTTCAAATGATGAATGAATGAATGACTGACTTTATCGTCATTATACAGCCGCAGACCAGTGCACTATCCTAAAGCGCAGTTGTTTTTCTAGGTTGAATCTCAGGCTGAAATTAAGTTTCAAATACTTATCAGTCGATCAGATGGAGACAAGTTATGTGATAAGAACTCATGAAAGAGGAGGTCTGTGTGTCCATGGAGTGGAAGAGAGGGTTGAGTCATTGGTATAACAGTGGCCATGAAGAGAGGAAGAAAGTAATGTGAGAGAAAACAGAAGTAGATCTCAGTGGGAAGCTTCTGCTCACGCAGAACCTCAGATCACATGGCAGGACGTGCCTGAGAAGAGCAGGGTAAAGCAGAATAGAACAGCACCTGTGATTTTTAGTCAACAGATGCCGCAGGAAAGGGTTAGAAAAGCAAAAGGATTTTGTTCTATCAAAATGAAAATTTCATAAGGGATGACTATTTCTGTAGCTTGTCCAGCTTTGATATTTGATTGGTGTTCATCCTACACTTCATTGTGAAAAAAAGAAGTAACGTTGATTCACTGAGCACACAATATCTTTGTATTTTAGAGAGAAGGGATGGGACATGAACAAGTTTTAAAAACTGCAATGATAGGAAAACTGGTTTAGAAAAGAGGAGAATTGGATGGAATTGGGTGATAGGTAAAATAATGCAGCAGAAACAGCTTAATGGTGCACAAAGTTATCAGGGAGATGGTAGGTGGTGGCAGAGACACGTGAAAGGTTAAGGGTTGTCTTTACATCAGCTTCCATAAGTTATGAACACTTAAATACTCAACTAAGCAAACTATTACTATAGCTGTCACTTTAGCCTATTCTCTCAGTACTGAAGATTTTAATAGTTTAAAGAGAGAAAAACCAGCACACCATCAGGACCAGATCTGAAAATGACCATATCACAGAATTATTGATGCGTTCAGTAGAAATCCACTTAATTAGATTTAGTACTAAACACAAGTAGTTGTAGGTCTGCCCAGCCACAAGAGGGCAACCTCTGAACTTTGACTTTATACCACCATGGACAGGAGGCCACAAGGCCACACCCACTAATTAAGCCACAGAGGGATGCTCCTGATGTAAAACACTGAGGTTAGTAAATCTCCTTCAAGAGTCTTTGCCTGCCTTTATAAAAAGAGCCAAGATTGTTTTTGATTTGATTTTGTGCTTCTTGCCTGTATTGTTCTTATCTGGGCATCTTTTCTTTGGCATATTCCTTCAGTATATTCCTTTGCATTTCTGCTCCCTCTGTCTTTTCAGAGCATTGAATACTCAGCTTTTTGGCCTTCTTTTAATAGTCTACTAAGATCTGTCTCTCATTTCTCAACGGGTCTGAGCCTCAACCAATAGGGCTGGAGAATTTTGGGATACATTAAAATTGGCCTTGGTAGATGTCAATATTAGGAAAATGGTTTTGAACAACATAAAAATGGAGATTCATTTCTCCTGTAGGACATATTGAACTTATTATCTAATGCATGGGTCTCCAACTCCAGTCCTGGAGAGCTACTATCCAGTATGTTTTATATCCTACCTGGCTTCTGATGAGCCACATCTGTTCTCAGGTAAATACCAGGGCCAGGTGTGGTTCATCAGAAGCCAAGTGGGACAGAAAACCTCCTGGATAGTAGCTCTCCAGGACCAGAGTTGGAGACCTCTGATCTAATGTAATGTTTTAGATCATCTCTACATATAGCTTATGAGCTGACATAGTCCTGGATAGTGAGGGCTCTTATCACAAAACATAACTGTTTGCACAACATAAAGCTCGACAGGAAAAATCAGTACTGCGCATGTGAGGGAAACATGAGATAGAACGAATAATGGCTGGGTGGTACCAGTACACCCACCATGTATTTCCTTTAGTAACAAAAACATATGCTTCATCACTTCAGAGCATATAAAAGGGAAACAGTCTTAGGACAAGTCAGATAAAATGCCCCCAGTTAGTGAAATAGCACTGAAATCTTAGTTTAGTAACTAAATGTTCTATAAATCACACTACGACAAAATAAGCAACGATAAAAGATGAGGTACTTAGCTAGCTAGTTAATATGGTTGTCTTTGTAGGGTATACTTCGTTAGCTAAACATAAATGCCAGCAGTCATATCACAGTTACCATGTAATACTTTACTAAATTAAAAGAAATGGCTTACCTTCTAGGAAATCCCTCAGCAATAAAATATTTTTTTCTCATATCTGTCTCGTTTGATATTTCATATAACGAATGAGGCACAGTTCATTTCTGGGATATTGCACATATTTGGCATGGTACATTAGTATAGAGGGTAGCACAATTTCATCAGTGCTTCAGGGTTAGAGGTTTGAACCCTGCTCTCCGTGTGTGGAATTTAGATGTTCGCCTCCTCTTGAGTGGTTTTCCTCCAGGTGTTGTGGCCTTCTCCCATGGTTGAAAGACGTGCCTTGTGGTCCCACCCTAGATAAATTGTTGGAAGACGACCGTGCGGTTTATAAACATTTTGATGTGAAGTGCACTCAACCTGTTCAGACGTAATCAAGACTGCTCTTTTTTTTCTCCCCACTGGCCAGGTAATTATGCATCTAATCAGACCGATAATTTGCAGCTTTGCAAGTCAATCATGTTTTATTAATGCAATTTAATTAGTACCTATGGTTGACGAGTTGCTTCTGTGTGAAATGCGCATTGCTGCTATTGATGTAAATTAATTCTTAATAAATGCATTAATAACATGCCTTGATTTACAAATGAATTGTGTACCATTAGGTTCCCTACTAAAATATCTTTTTTCCCCCATAAATGATCTAAACAAAGAAAGTTCATTTCTAGGCTGCAGGTTAGAGCAATCCAGGCTGTTGCGAGCCACAGGGTATGCCAGAAATTTATTTTTGGTCAGATGGCGCACACGCTTCACCAGCTGTATTGGGAATCTCTGTTGCCATTCAGTAATCCCCTGCCTTCCATGACAGACTGCTGTATTTATACTCCATGGTAACTGCGAGAAGCAGGAACTTATAGTCAGTGTACGGCCCTGACAGATGACTCCCCAAAACAGACAAGTACACCCACATGTGAAGACTGAAATTTGACATGCACACCAATTTTTAAAAGTTATTCATAAATTCTGTTTTTTTTTTGGTTTTATGTTTGTCTTTAATTATAGGCTCTGTTAGGAGTTGGCAGCATAATAAACTGCACAGATCGGCATCAATTAATGCAATTAATAAAGTTATTCCTGGCATCAAGCAAAAAAAGAAAAAAAAACAGGCCTGCATTCTCACATCAGTATAAAGCCAGGCCTCCAATCTCACATC
>JABFEA020000029.1:19095240-19116269 GCA_019775915.2 Cyphomyrus plagiostoma | reverse complement strand
CATTTGCAGACCTACCCTTTCCCAAAGCCACAGCGAGGACTTACATTTGCGCAACTTCTCTTTCATTCATTAAAATTATGCTACAATTGTAAAAAGAATGATAAACAGTGCAGTCCGAATTAAATAAAATACAACAAATTAAATGGCAGAAGCAGAGGTGGTGACTGGGGGGGGGGGGGGTGGCTGTCTTTACATCCAACTGAGAGACTTAAATTGAATGTAGCGCCACTTTCGAACACCCAGTCTCCCCGCATCTGGGCAGGTTAAGTTACATTATGTTACATAACTCAAGGCACTGGGCCCTGGATTGGCCTAATGGCAAAGATTAGCTCCCACGCATCCATGTAGGTGGAAGGGGGGGGTCAAGGATGGGGGAGGACAAGTTCCACTGGAGGCATCCCGAGACGATCCCGAGAGAGTCGACTCCGGCCCCATCAGCCGCTCTGGATGTACTTCTTGATGACCACGCAGCCGTGCCTGAAGAGCGGGCATGGCATGTTCTGCAGGAGCGTCCACGAGTTGGTGCAGGGGTCGAAGGCTTCCATATTCCCCAGCGCCGGGCCCTCACTGCTCACGATGCCTCCTGTGGCGTGTATCTTCCCATCGAGGACGACAGCGCTACAGGAAATGGCGAACACCCAATTGTGAAGTGAGGTGATGCAACACACATAAAATCAAGAACATTTTAGACTCTCTGTATGGGAATTCTCCGGTGTCCACATATCTGAAAGTTTATTTCAGTTCACATACTGACATGCGAATTTTAGAGCTAAGGAAATATCTGCTGTCAGTAGTGTGCTCTCAAAAAAGATGAATGAGTTCCTTCATATGGATTTTTTAAGCACCAAAAATACTTTGGCTTATTGGAGACGAGAAAAAAGAGGAGATTCGCTTACAGACCATTACATAAGACCAAACAAACAAACAAGGTCCATGTTTACAAAATCGAATCAAAACCAGTGTTGCAGCACTGTAATCTAACATTGATTTAAATCACAGCAATACATATTTTTTGAATTAGTTATTATTCCACGAGGGATCTGAGTCTGGAATGCACACCGAATTGGATGCCACATAATAAATGAAAAGATAAATAGCGCCAAGTCCTCTACAAGCTTATTATGAATGGAGGGAGCACTGCCCAGGCTGGCTTATCAAGGGCAGTGCATCTACCACGCACCCATAGGCTAAGCAAGCGAGGACTAATCACTGGACTGAAGGACTGGCACGTAGCCTTGGCTGGAGATAAACATGCCAAATGAAGTAGACGTGTTGAGGGGACCTTGTCGACGGAGCCATCAGAGGGATCGACACGTAGTCGCCATGCAAAGACAAACCCCGTAGGGTGATTAGGGGGACTTCTCACCAGTCACCAAAACGGCACAAAAAATATCGATGGTAAATACACGACAACAGATGCAACCCCGCGCGGTGGGTTAGCCTCCGAAACAAGATGGAACACCATGGCCTGCTGAGACTAGAGCTCATTAGCGAAAACGGACACTCGCCCTGATAGGTAAGGTCTTGGTTGGTCGTATTTCTGCAGCGTTCAGATTTAACGTTGAAGAGGTATAAAAGGATTGTAACAAGGTAAGGCACCTGACAAAAAGTCAGCCATTATTAGTGTCATCATGTGGGATGTCGTATAAGGGTATGTCGTTGAGAATAATAGTAGTAATAATAAAAACTGTCTTGCCCTCTCTTCTTTAATGTGCACAGATAACCAAACTAAAGCGGCCTCTTCCATTCAGGAGCTGTTTGTATCAGCTTCTAAGAAGAAGTCGTCAAGTTCTCTCCTCGTGAAGAGGAAGACTGGCAATCCTAGGGCCTGGCGCAACGTGAGCTGCTTTCAGAGCCTTCTTCAGAGTGCTATCATCTGAACCTCAGTATGCCTCCGGCATCGTTATTTGGTTCAGATCATAAACTCACTTGATCCAAAGCAAAAGGGGGAAAAAAAAAGAGGAAGCCGGTGTTCTCAAACTTCAAGTATTAACTGGGGACCGAATGGGAATTACTTTCATAAGAAATGTGCGCTTTGGGGAGTTCTTGCCATTGCAAAACAAACATCAGATATTCAAGAATAGCAGAGTTAGAATTCTTGTCAGTGCTAGAATGAAAAGATCAGCAGGATGCCTTAGGACCTGAATCTGCCAATGACAGTTAATGCAATGTGACACCTCCGTCCCAGCAACAGCCAATCAGTAAGGACTTGCTAGAGAATTAAATAATTAGTTTCTCAGCTGTGCTTTTCTAGTACTGTCCTTCACAATGGGAGGTACTGGCTAATGCATAATTGAAAGAAATGTAGCTTTACTTATGAGCTCAGACTCCTAGACTGTAGATATATCATATAGTTTTTGTCTTGGTTTCAGAGGCTATTAGCTGTAAAAAGTATTTGTTTAAATAAGGAAGTTGCTTAAAGTTCCTGAATAAGTGCAGAAATCAATTATGTATGTCAGATGGATTATATCAGTATCAGTCTATATAAAACTCTGGAAGAAACTCGTTCTCGTTGCAAAGCTGAATGTTGAATCTAACTTTCATAGCTTTTTAAAGAAAGAAAACTAAAGAACAATATGCTATAGAGTATAGGTAGCTGAAATTTTTAGATTGTGTTTATATCCGTCTGGGACAGTGTATTCCTGTTCAATATAGATCTCCAGAATATTACAGTTTCCAGAATAAGTTTGGGGAAAAAAAACCTTGTCCTTGTCAATCCTTTAATATACAGTACCATATGCAATGTAATTATTTTTATATACAGTCATGATTATCCTATAGATAAATTATGTATCTTTTTAAAATGTGTTTATGCAACGGGTTTCATTGGCTAAGTACCAGGATATTTCTTAGTTTTGTTAAGACAGTACAGGCTACATTCCTTATTCCACACTAAAGCCACATGAGGATAAAAGTCAATGAAAAGGTAAACAAATAAATAAATAAATAAACAAACACCCAAAATGTGTGATATTTTGAAGAGCTTAAACAGGATCTTGGGCAGGCTGTGGGGGGAAACAGGAACGTATGTTGATTCTTAGCACTTAGCACTTGTGAAATTCCACTTCAGCAAGTCATGTTTTTATAACCTCGGATCAAAGCTGAGGTGGAACCAAACACCTGCCATATTTGACACTGACACCCACAGTGAGAGTGAGGGCTTGAAAACATAGTCTGGCGCCTCCTACAGTAAAATGGAGTAGAAATAACTTCCTGGGTTGCCAGAGTCGTCAAATCACATGCCTGCAAAACCGGCATCTTCTGCGGCTAACAGCCATAACTGATCACTCGGAAAATAGCCCCTTACCTGCAGAACTGCCTTGAATGGTTCATACTGGGCCCTGCTTTGATGTTGCCCTTTTCTGGGTCATAGATCGTGGTTGCTCTTGCGTAGGCTCCGCCCAGAATAAAGATGAAGCCGTTGAGCGTGACAGCGGGGGCAAACTTGTTATCTGTTCAAAGCAGACATGGAGAAAGAGGTTTTGGCGGAATGTCGACTTTTTCCACGGAGGACTTAGAGACGTGCTCTTTTCCTGCAGAGGAATTTGTCATTAAAGTGATTATGCCACAGTCCAAAACACATGTTACCAAGATAAGCGCAAACACAGTTCTTCTAGGGGAAATTTTTGAATGCCGGGATATTTGCTCAGTGAACAGTAATCTTGAATGACATAAAGCTACTTGATTATTCAAACCGATAAGAACTAAGCAACGGACTGTTTAAAATATAAAGTTTTAAGATTATTTTTTATAGAAAAACACAAGAAAGTGAATTTAATGCAGCTCTATGGTGTTTACTCTGGATGGGTGGGGGTGGGGGTAACATTTTCAGATATATGTGATTTTCAATTGGATTGAAATAGTTAACATTTTTGTGTAAGAAATAAAAATCGTCACATTGCAGACTGACTTTAAATTTCGTTTAAATAAGACATTACTACATCTTGTGTAGGAATAATTCTTCATCTACGAAAATATTATCCCGTCTACAGGGTGGGAAGCGAAATTAATCAATTAAGATTTAAATAGTGTTTTGATGCAAAGTTTTATCCCTCGCCTGAGTAATCAGGTACACACAGGGAACTGGATTAAAAAGAATAATACATTATGGCCAGTGTCACAATTTATTATTATTATGTTATTAGTATAAAAGTGAAAATATTATTTGTATAACTGTACGCAGTTGTTTCTTGCATTTGATTATTTGTACTAGGTAAGATATTCGGGGCATACAAGAACATTCGCTGTGTGTCTTGGGATAGACTTTAGGCTCAACATAACCCAGTACTGGATAAGTAAATGAAGGATGGACGGATGGATGGATGGATGGAAGAAAGATACCTATAGGTGATATTGCAACTGCTAATCTGTCTTGAAAAGTGCATGTCCTGGATTTAAGAATGAGTTTCAGATCCTCCTTTAGTATTACACGCATCTCAGGAGCAGCTTACAACGTTGGTCTATGGCACGCTATTAACGGACCCCGTTTTCCTTAAAATGCAATTATCCGCGCCTGACAGCACGGTCCAATCACATCGGGGCAGCATCCCAAGCTATGAACAAGGGCAAAAAAATACAAAAACACTAAAAGTCAGAAGTCACCATCGGTCATTGAGACATCTATACTTTCCTCGGGGAGAAAGAACAGTTCAGAGCAAGGGCATTAAGCACCCAAGTGATTCTTCTACATTTACACAAAAGGGGCGTGGGGGGGGGAGGGTCATCAATAATTTATACTTGCATGACAAAAAAAAAAATCACTGTAGTCCTTCATAGTATCCATAAATACTGTATCTTCCTCATTTCTTTGCTTTGTCAGATACTTAAATCTACAAACCAGGGGAGATTGAAACTGAATTTGAAGTCCCTTTTAACTTAATACTACTTCCCATAAAATACACAACACCGCGCTTTTAACACTGTCACATTGTTTTACGCCTCGTTTTAATGGTTTCCGTACTGCCTGACATTTCTTGCTCTGACGACAATTTTATTTTCAGCATTTATTCTTTAAAAAGTATATCTATATAGCTAGAAGGAAATGCAAGATGCAACTGTTTCATTCTTGCAGAAACTATGAAATAAAGTTGCGCTTAATTTCACACTTTGTAATAAAATCACTTTTAATATTATTATCGTTATAGTTGAACAGTTCCAAATGCCACAGTAGAGGACCTCACTAAGGACACAGTAAGAACCTTGGTAGATTCTGGACCAGAACCCAATTTCATATCAGACAAGAGGAGCGTGGCTGGGATTTTAAGACATCTAGGTCTAAGCCCAGAGACCTAATCTGTCCAAGAGTTCTCTGAGAGCCTGGTTGTTAAAACAGAGCCAAGCAAATCATTTGGGGCTCGTTCAGATTCATTTGGGGCTTCAGTCAGACAATATTACTGCATTGCTAAACCACCCACTGCTTAGCCACAAACTGAACAGTTAGAATTACTTTTATTTTAAAGTGAATTTTACAAAAGTCCCAGACTCATACCACTCAGTACACAAAAAAATAGCTTGGTTTTTTTACCGAATATTTGATAGACATCCGCAGCTTCCTCGCTACTGGGCCAACAGAGAAGACCAGACCAAAAAGACCGGAGATCTGCAGCCTCCAAATGAAGCCTTACAAAATGGTGCAATGGGTAAACACAAGCTTTCCATTTTTTGTTCTCCGGAACTGCTTATGCAATACAGCAGTGTTTCCCCAATCTGATCCTCAGGAACCCACAGCTGGTCCACGTTTTTGCTCCCTCCGAGCTCCAGCAAAAGGACAGGATTGAGAAAGACTGCAATACAGGATCACAGTGAGCCTTATCCTAAACATCAGGTGGCATGAGGCATGGGACACTCAGGAACAGATGCCTGCCCATCAAAGGACAGTAATGAGCTAATAAACCACATGACACAGAGCCTACTGGAAAAAAAGAGAGTGCCGTTATTGTAGGGACAAAAAAGAGAGACAAAAAAGGTATCCAAGTCTCAGTTTGTCTGCAATGGTGCAGTAAATGAATAAGCAAACACTTTAAGAAAAAAAAAAACCTGATTTCATGACGATTTCAGCTACATCTAGTATAAAACAAAGATGCATAACAATCGTTTGTTAATGTACTGATGGGAGAGTTGTTTTATTTCAAATGATCCTCACAAGCAACAGTTAACTGTGTGTTAGTACAAGACAGTAGTCATCTATTAATCAAGAACTTTATCAAGTATATAAAATCATAATCAATCTGCTCCCCCACCGCTCAATTCCCAGGTTCAAATATGAAAAAATTACTATATCATTTCCAACCTGCCCCAGGAGAAGAACATGGATCTTTTGCTTGATCTAATTTCCTGCATCTAGCTTTAATCTCTGCGACTACACTACACAAACTCCTCCGTCTCTGATCTTCGATGCATTGTACCCTTCTCTCCAGCACCCGCACTGGGACCAGCATCAGGAAGAGGCCCCTCGTCTGAGGGAGCTTGTGTGAAGAACAAACCGGAGGTCTCTGGGAACGTTCTCAGCATACATTTCGTGGGATGCAGCCGGACCCCCCCACCCTCATTTAGATTATGGAGCTTCGGTCTGCCGACCTGAGCAGGTGTGCACAGCTGCAGGTAGGAATCAACACAAAGACCAATGAACACTTTACTTCAACTGATCCATTTTAAAGACACCAACCATCTTGTAGTTTGTATTTGGTGTTATTTTCAATGAATCACTATAAGTGCTGATAGTTTCCAGGAGTGGCCGAATATCTAGATATCATTCGTTCTGATAAGGAAGATGGCGGTGAATTAAGATTAAAACGCTTTTTCGAGTGACCCTGCGGTTAAAGGCACAAAGGAAGAGTAGCCGGAATTTGGTGCAAATGGACATTATAGGGGGTTTGTTTACCGTGGGTCGCCCACAAACCATAAAACAAATTATTCGCAGGTCGTGCCGTGAAATCAGCTTTCGTCGCTCACGCCGTCCAGCTGGCGTGTAACGTGTGCGTCAAATTGTTTTCATACTTCCCCATAAAGACCAACATCCCCTCGATCCTGTGCTACTTTCACCCCTAGCCTGTGATGACAGCTCGTTCATAGGAAAGCAACGTATACGACCGACTACGCGGACGTGGAGGAAAAGAAAATAAGGTGACTGGGGAGAGCCGACTGAGCGCACGCGATGACAAAGAGCGTGGAAAAAAGCCGACAGCGGCAGGATACGAGAGAACTAAAATACAGCACAAACACGTAGGACGTAGATGACATGGATCTTTTGCTTAGTCGAAAACACTCACCTTCTACATTTATTTCAGAGGTGTCAAAGATGTAAATACACAATTTGCTATTTTGCCATGGTGAATGGGTGGGTGTGAAAATCAATCGCACCATCCGGGTTCAATTCCGTTCCAATCACTACAAGAAGCATCAAGGAATCCGTTCAAAACACAAGTGAGAGGTCATTCCTGGTGCCTAAAGGAAAAGCATTTCACTCCACCAGGCCTCCACCTTCTCCACCCCAGCCAACATCATCTCACACACTGCATCTTCACCTTGCCTCCCAGGCCCTATCATGCAGGCCTTTAATCATGCTCACAATAGTGCTTATCTAATTTGAGGACCTGAGGTAAACACAGAATCTCAGGATAATAGGTAAACAAGGCTATGTTGTCATAATCACTAATGCTGTAAAAATAATCAAGAAGTAATGGAGCTGTGGTCCAGATACTTACTGAATCCCGCTGCAGATTGTGAATCATACACAGCACTGTACAAAAGATTGAGGCTACGAAAGAAAATGTTTAAATTATCTTTGTTAGTGTAATTTATGTCTGTAAGGGTGTGCCAACTTGTCCATTTCAAAACCTCTCCTCAAGTTACCCCAGTATTTACAGTAACCGTTTAATGTACCCATGTATTTAATGACTGGACTACAAGTATACCATGTTTGTCTAATCGATATCTAGACAAGTTATTTAATTAATGAACACAGAGAATGGCTGGGGTGCCCCTGAGGAGAGGTTTGCAAACCGAAACAGTCTAGACAGCCAACAAGATGTGTTACAAGTATCAGTTATTTTTTATAGCATTACTCTTCATTTCCATATGCACATATCCCAGGCTTTATCGATATTCACTTTACGCCACTTAGCTTTTGTTTTCAATAACCGAAAAATATCCAGTGGACTTTCGTTTTTACAAAAAAAACCTGAAAAAAAAAAAAAATCAACAAATGCAAACCGCTATTTTCATCAGCGAACCGCTTAGAAATATATAATGTACCACAAAACAACATTTCATCGACAGACTGCAGATGT
Organism: Cyphomyrus plagiostoma; assembly: GCA_019775915.2. NCBI lineage: Eukaryota > Metazoa > Chordata > Actinopteri > Osteoglossiformes > Mormyridae > Cyphomyrus > Cyphomyrus plagiostoma. Next base: position 19,107,981 of record JABFEA020000029.1, on the reverse strand, counting down.
GATGCTGGTCCCATAAGATAAGAGCTGTAAAATACCTATCGCTTAGTGACGTCGAAGCACTACACGCTACCCTTGATAACTATGTTACTGGTTATATTTACTATACTGTACTTATTGTTATTTATGCTACACCATACCATTGAAAATACCAACAAATGTAAAACAAAGGCAGAAAGGTGCAAGTAAATTAAACATTTGGGCAAGCAAGTAGAAATATCCTGAGTAGGTGCTTACCACACCCATACACACCCCCCATCCTATACATACATCTACAGCAGGGGTCTCCAACTCTGGTCCTGGAGAGCTACTGTCCAGTAGGTTCTCTCTCCCACTTGGCCACTGATGAGCCACACCTGTTCCTGGTATTTACCTGAGAACATATGTGGCTCATCAGAAGCCTGGTATGATAGAAAACCTACTGGATGATAGCTCTCCAGGACCGGAGTTGGAGACACCTGATTTACAGTATCCATCTCGCATGCACGTACACACGCATTCATATCTTTGTGGGGAGCCTTTACTCATTTCCATGGACAAAACCCTAATCCCAACATGACACCCTTAACCCTACCCAGCCCTAACCTTAACCGTAAGGAACAAAATTTGAGACTTTTGGCACTTTTAGTTTTTTTGTTGCAGTCACAGATCTTTGTGGGGACCTGAAAAATGGTCCCCACAATGTAATATAAACATAATCCACACACAGACACATGCCCCCGCACATGCGCACACGCACACGCACACGCACACACACACACACACGCACAATTAAGATTTCTGCATTCTGTTTTCGAAATGGTAAATCAGTGGACTAATTCCAAATGCCTTAATTACCCAGTTACTCTGAGAGGGCACACAACATAAGTTGATGTCTGATTTTATAAAGTGGGAGTTTTTAAGTGATCCGCTTCCCGAACATAAATATTTTACTAAGGCCAGCGGCTCCAGTAGTGGTAGAAGATCAAAAGGCCGTTTCCTCAACTAAGGCCCCTGAAATGTTTCCCATTTTAAAGCAACAGTAATTGCCACAGTAAAAGATTTGGCTTAAATTGCACACAGTATAAATATGTGTGAGCTGTCAGGGAGTAAAGTGATAAAACAAATTTCTGAACAATACCAAAAACTAGCTAAACAGACTGAAAAAATGGCGCCGTTTAAGAAATGACTGAAACTGTCTGAGATTTTAATATTAGACATGTGAGATCTTATTCGAAGGTCTTACCAATCATCGGTGACTCTATGAAGCTCCACGTATTGGTTTGAGGTATGAAAGACTGTAGGACGCCTGCTGACCGACCTGCTTCGTTCACCCCACCGAACACGTAGATCCGGCCCCCACACACCGTAGCTGCCGCAGAGTAGACCGGCTTGGGCAACGGAGAGACAGTCTCCCATTGGTTCGTGATGGTGTCATACCTGAAATAAAAATAAAGCTTTGCTTAATAAACAAAATGTTTCGCTCCGAGGTTTGCTAAGAGTTCCACCCCCCCACCCTCGATGCTTATATAAATATTCATGAAACCAGGATGCAATAGCTTTAAAACATTTCTATTTTTATCTGTGCATTCCTTTCGAATTACAAACAGGTAAAGTTGGGGGGGGGGGGGGGGATGCACACCTTGAGTATTTCATTCATCATAGTTAAACGAGATTCACAACACACCCGAACCTAATCTCAGAGTGGATTGTTTAGAGGATTAACACAATTGCACCAAAGATGAATCTTCCTTACCGTATCCAACAGGAGATACCCACAGGTTGGAGCTGAAGTGATTGTGCAATATGATATCTGATGAGCCTTTGATTAAGGGCTGTGTGACCCAGATTCTAAATCCACATTCGGAAGGGCTACAGGGACTGCGAGAGTGGCTGCTTTTGCTGCCTGCTGAGTGACGGTAAATTGGACGGGGAATGAGAATGAGGCGGATTCGCTAATGTGGACTGAAAACCCTAATTTTACCGCAACATACAAGTCCCTTCATGAGTCAAATCGAAGCAAGCCAATCAGCGGAAATAGTGACATGATAGCGCAATTAAATATATGATATTATCATTTATCATAAATTAATTGCCTGCTAAACGAATAATTATGTGGTTTTGAAATTTGTGCGGAAAATCTACCTTTGAGAAAGCATTATATATATCCTGCAACATTCATTGGTTCAAACCCTCACACAGAAGCCATTGTGTTAATTGATAAAACTTATATGCTTAGCTAACTGACCACACTTTTAACACATTAGTTTAGCTACAAAACTGTTACACTTAATGTCATTGTAATTCCATGTAGCTTTAGTTGCTGTGTGCATATATATATATATATTATATATATATATATATAAAAAATATATTCCTGCTTAAACCTCCACAAACTAATCAACGTTTTGCTTGCTCATCATTATTAGCCTTCATGTGAATTTTGAGGCCAAACATGAATATTTTCAATATGTATACCTATGCTGTGTGCATATAGAATGTTATATATTGTTCAGCTCACCTTCACATTTAATGTGGTTTCTTACTTCTGCCACATTACATTTTCAAAAAGCAATTTCATAGCACAACTATACAAAATAATATTTGAAACTCGGGGACATTTTCACAATTATAAGACTAATTTTCGGTTGAGAACTAGATGCATCTAAAACGTAATCGGAGATGCACTCTGAATTGTCGACCCACCACAGTAACGTTAGCGGACATCGGGAAATAGCACGAGCTCATTGAAAACAATGGCACCAGCCAAATGCGCTTGATCATGTAGTGCATGTGAGCCAACTGCAGGCACCTGCGGGGCGGCAGTGAAAACACATCACACGTGGCTGAAGCAAGACATGTTGATCTCCCAGCATGACTCCTGTGTACAGATGGCAATGAGTCTACCCTTAAAAAGGCATGCTGAGACTGACAATATGAAACCAAAGCTGAAACTCACAATCTCATTTACAGACATTAGACATCTAACAGGTCGTAAGTAAATCGACCGGGTGGCTGAACATTTTTTTTTTTTTTTTTATGGATCTTTATGGATTTCAGAGGAAAGGGCCGTAGATTATACACGGGACAAGAACATCTGGAAGCAGAAATGCTGCAGGGTGCCAAGGTTCTCTTTCGCGCCAAGTGAACTTTAAAAAGATATTCCAGCGGTTCTTACGCTCCACCATTTTGGAATCTTTACTCGGCGTCGGTCCAATAGCCATTAACAAAATCACCAGAGGTGAAATATTCAGCTACAGAGAGCAGAAATCCAGACCAAGATTCTGTCTCAACAAGCAGTTAAATATAAAGTCATAGACACAAAGTAGCCGACTGGTTGGTTGAAACAAAACTGGATTTATACTTTCTGGACTAGATCTTTCCACCTCTCCAAACTGTGCACGAGATGTCACTGCATATGGGTTCAAAGGGAAAATACATTTTGGAAAAATGAGAAATATTCATTTATTATTAATATTTTAATTTGGTTTTAGAGACCAGATAACATCACATGTATAGCTTTAGATACTGTTTGACACAAACAAACATCGACAGTGGAGTGGGGAGCACTCAGCTGGTTAAATTCAAAGTATCGCTGCACTTCCTATGGGAAATGTACCATGACACAACTGGTATTTAAGACCTCAGTAACCTGCTGTGAGCTCGTTGTGGCAATTCCCTGCCAGTGCTGTCAAGACTTTGCATGGTTAAGGCTGGCTGAACTGTCACCACGCAAGCCGCCTTCCCATTGCCCAAGGATTATTAATTCTGTGTTTCAGTGACTATGGTTCAGCAATATGATCTGTGGTTTTACTGATGACACTTTATACCGGATTTTCACAACAGCAACAATACAATGAATCAAATAAAGATCATTCTGACCTGCTGCAAGTTTTAATTATAATGTACAATGTTCCAGCATGCTAATGGATTTTCTAATTAGCTTCTCATAACTGTTTCCTGAGGCTGAAACGTTTTTAAATACACAAGTTAAATTATAAACAAACAGATAAGAAATATTTTGTTAAGCAGGAGTAAATTGCTTTCCGACTTGACAATTCCCTATCTGTAGCCAATTCGAAACTACAGAATTTTGGACTGCGGGACAGAGCAATCAGTTTGTGTTTGCTCTGTTATTGGACAAACAATGGGAGCGAATGTTGGCTGAAGATAATCATGGAAGCTGAGTTTCAAAAGTTCCTACAGAGCTGAATGAGCAAACACAATGGCTTCCCATTCACTGCAACTTTTTAAAGTAGTTCCGCCACATTCTATGGAAAACGCATACCCAACATATACAATATACAACATATACAGAATATACAGGGTTCTGTCCACGAGTGTTCCGGTGCAGTTATTTAATTATGTATCAACATCTGCACCTTTAATGCCAAAGGTTTGGATACACCCACATCACTGACCTTTCTTTCATATTCATCTCATGCACTAATGTCCAGTATTATAAGAAATTGTCATGTGTATTTAATCATGTTCACTAATTTATAAGAACAGTCAAAATAAAGTATTTTTTCTGTGTAACAAAAATAGGAGATTTTGTACAATTAACTTCACTGACTTATTAAACTGATCAATATGCTAAATAAACCAGTGTTCCTTCCACTAGAGAACTCACTAGAAAGGGTCATACTGGAACTTGTCATTTTTGACCAAAAGTCCATCCATCCATTTTTCAACCCACTCATCTTACTGAGTCACAGGGGGTCCGGAGCCTATCCCGTAAGCAACGGCTACGAGGCAGGGAACAACTCTGGACAGGGGGCCAGCCCATTGCAGGGCACATTCACACACTAACCACTCACACATACACACCTATGGGCAATTTAGGAACTCCCATCAGCCTCAGCATGTTTTTGGACTGTGGGGGGAAACCAGAGTACCTGGAGGAAACCCCACGACGACACAGGGAGAACATGCAAACTCCACACACATGGAACCCAGGCGGAGACTCGAACCCAGGTCCCAGAGGTGTGAGGCAACAGTGCCAACCACTCCAGCACCATGACCAAAAGTCAAATTTGTTAATCCAGTGGGGCTACCAAAAATAAAAGAAATTTGAAACAATAAAAAAAAAACACAAGACCTGTACTCAATATGATCAATTTACAAAAAAAATAAATAAAAAGGGGACACTAGACTTGTATATGCACTTGATGTTTGGTCATAAATTACATACCAGAGTGTAACCAATAAAATAAAATAATCTACTTCTTGTATCTCTACAAATAATATCAACGAATTGAACAAAGACTGCTGTTTTTTTAAAACATAATAAGAAATCCAACATACAAAAAAATTTAAATAAAAAACAGTCAAAACGGTACAGAGTAGAGGAAGGAATTTCAGGAAAGTCTAAGATGCAATAAAGGAGAGCTAATTTTAAATCTGCAGGTGTCCTAAGGAACAGGAACAGGAATCAGCCAGATGAAAGCCCAGCAGGAAGTCAAGTTTTTAAAGTTCCCTAATCCCATGAAGTACTGGATTAGCCCGATGTGGTTCCCGTGCACAGCGAGAGATTAATATCCGCGCCAAACGGAGGGGAACAAGATTTCTTTGCAAATGGACTGAAAGAAAAGACATCAAAGATGATTTTCATATGCACATGGAATGCCAGGTAAAGAGAGGGAGAAGAGATTCATCCCACATTTGTCGTTGATGAGAATAGCAGTTTATATAAAGGAAAAATCTAAAGGAAAGAAAGTCAGAATAATTTAGAGAAATGGTCAATTTGATTATTGCTTTAAAGGTTAATAGAGGTGACCTGATTCTTAGAATTTCATTATTGTTATTGGAAAAAAAATTGATTATGGCCAGCATGCATGCAACATTTCAAAATGGTAATCAAATCTATAAAAACAACAAAGCAAACTTTTAATCACCGTGCGACTTTCGCAATAAAGGTAATGATGATTTAGCTTTAAGAAACTAACATACAGCTTAATTTTAAAGTGGAAGATGTTCAGAGAAAGGAAAACTTCAGAGAATATGGGTAATGGACCTCAAAATAGGAGTTAGGGCAAGAGGCTAGAACTGTGAGATCTGCCAATAGCCTGAGCAAGAAAGCGGCTTGGCAAAGAAACCTCTCGCTATGCGACATTAGGCAGTCGACCTTAAGGAAAGCCTGACTCACCATAACTCAAAGCAAAGAACAAAAACAGCCTACTGATATACAGTGATAACCTTATATCATCGCAGAAGTATTTCATTTAAAAAATGCTGCAATGTCTACCGCAAAGTGTCATACCCAAGCATGCGTCGTTTGCATTGTCCTCCTTCTGCATTGTCCTCTTTGTATAATACAGAGGACTGTACGTCTGGCATAGCCAGCCTAGTTTCCAGCATCTCTGTAGCATTTCATCAATATAAGAGTCAGGGTTGGGGTACATTTTCTATACTTCCTTCCTGTCTGCATATATGTACCACTAGCTGTTCCATTTATAAATTCTTATATTACAGAACTGTTTGTTCAAAATAGCCGTTAAAAAGACATATTGCACACGGCTTTGTGTGTATTACTTAATTGTATATGTATGTGTCCATTTTAATGCATACCCTAATTACTGGAGTTCTGTTTACATCTTGCTTTGTTGGTGAACACAATTTTACAAAAGCGTGAAACCAGACGACTATAAAAATGCATAGAAACTGAATCGTGACTGTTAAATAGCCCTTTTTCCTATCTGACATTACACTGCTTATATTTTTTTTTCTGCCACATTGTCCCCCCCTCCCTCTCTCATCTACTCATCTAAGCTTCCCAAGTATTCCTTTGCGTGACAAATCTGTAACCGAGCGAAAGATGGATATCACGGAATGCGCCCAGTCACTTCCCGGCCAAGACCGACAATTCCCGATTCTCTCAAAAGGATGAAGTCAGATATCTGTCCAGCCCCTGAAGCCCACGTCCGTAATTCCCCAAATATAAGCACATGTGAAACATAAAAAACCCATCTGTAGCACTGCTTCATGGTTTCAATCCACAATCCTGAAAAATGTCATATTTCATATATTCTTCACACTGATCACATTCTCCTAATTACTTTCGGTGTTAAAGGCATGGTCTCCCACGCCTTCCGAAAAGGAACAAGCATGAGAGATTAAGTCCTTTGCAACGAAGACAAGGCAAAACCGTGTTAGCGTGGTCAATAAAATGTAAGCGATAAGCAACATAGGACCATCGCTTGCACAATGAGGCAGTGTCGAGTACAAGTCTGGCAGTCACACATGATGTTTATGCTAAAGCTTGGCTCAGCCGCTCTCCTTGAGCCGCAACCGGGATTCTCGACCCCGTTACAGATTCTGAGAGGGATGGGCCGGCAGTGAAGCGGATCTCCCTGCCAGACAGCAAGGTGCCAACCGTGCCTAATGTGGTCCAACTTACACGTCGATGGACCGCACCCCCCCCCCCCTTCAGGTCCCAGCGGCGCCATCTGTCATGTTTGGCCCCGGGGGCAGGAAACGAGGCTACCAACAAGGACACGATCAGAGGCGGTCAAGCTTTCAGCTCCGCTTGAAGCCTTGTCTGTTCTGGAGACGGGCTTGAGGTGGCCAGGTAAGACTTACGATATCAGAGACCTTTGAAATTTGAGTCAGGGAACAGCGACTGCACAGAATTCCAGTTTGGGCTTCATGGGGGAGGGCTTAATACTTCCAGGCCATCCACACTCTACCTTGGACAGCTTTTGCCCCAGGTGTGTGGGTAATCGCCTTCATGTCGCAAATGTTGGCTTCAATTTCTGCAGTTCCCCTCCCGCTGGGAGGAGATGCCATCCAACGTTCCCAGTCCCAGTTGTCACACAGAGAAGCTCTTAGCGATGAAGCATAGGGGCTCACCTCTCTGACCTAAGCGATGGACCAGTCGCTACACTCCAGCTTCAGTCCTCTCTAAGCCCCGATAGGCTGATCTGATTCTCCTTATTCTCTTTTAAAAGCACCGAAACCAAAGGAGACCAACTCAAGCACACGTCACCTAGGTTCTCCAAATATCACCCCTTCTTAAATGAAGTTTGAACTCTGATCGTCCCAGAGACGCTTTATACCCTTGCAAATGCAGTCAAAATGTACAATATAATCCTCATAGAAGCCATGTTCCACTCTAGTACTGCTAATATTTCTTGCATGGGGAGTAGGTACCAGGGTACCAAGAAACATCTGCGCAGGCTGCTGACTCATGCAACTGAGCTGACTAATCAGCCATTATGGCTTTCAGGATGTCACACAGCCAATCATTCAATAAAGGCAACCACTCTACCAAATCAGAAATAATCACATTAGCAGGCATAATGTACTGAAAAACAACACATAGCGCACACAGAACAGTGCCGATAACAGTAATCATCTATCCAGATGAGGGTTTCAGTCACAGCAGAAACTCATTAATACATAATGGCTGCACTTGCTTGCACCATGTATATTGTCTTTGCACTTTGTTTTGCATTATACTCTCAGAAAAAAAGTGTACCAGTCTGTACCTGTGTGTGTCACTGGGGCTTTTTACGGTATAGATATGGACTCCTCAAGGTACAAACAATGTTAATGTTCCTCCCTCAATGGTACAAACATATTCCTCAAACTCATTTCTGTACCATAAAAGGTACCATTAGCTACATCTAAGGGTACAATTGGCAGACCCTAGAGGGAACAGCCCCAAAAAACAAAGCAAAGGTACAAAATGGTACTCTCTTTTTTTTTTTTTTTTTTTGTTGAGCGTGTATATATGTATGTTTGTCTGTACTCTACATACCTTTCTGCTGTAATGATTTCCAACTGGGATCAATAAAGTCGATCTTATCGTTATTTGAATATAAACTCAGGGGAGCACGAATGAGTAGACTTGACTTTACCTTTCCACATGATCCAGGTTCCCCGCCACCCCGAGTCCTCCAAGGGTGTACAGTTTCCCATCATACACCACGCTGTTGTGTCTATATCGAGGGACTGTCATCCGGGACACCAGGTTCCAATTATCCAGCAACGACATGTAACACCACACATCTGACAACAGAACTCCAGATTCCATGCCACCTACACGGAGAGATGATCTATATGTTAATAAGTTGTGAAATCCCCCCCCCCCACACACATTCTTACTACCCGTTAAAAAAATAAAAAACAAAAATGTCGGGTCACTGTCAGGTTCAGTTTCATCACAAAGCCTTGAGAGATCAACTTCACATGAATTAAAACTGGATCATCTAATCTGATGGCTAATGCATCTACAGTATGGTGAGGAAAAAAAAACAGAAGTAAATGAGGAAAGTTGCGAGTTTCAACTAAATGACTGCGCCTTCGAAAGCAGTTTACGTTACAATGACTGGAATTAAATCATGGGGATATACCTGATGTTAAATTAGAACATTTAATTTTTGCTGCTAATATTAGAATGCAATTCATTCAGTAATAGGACTACTGAGATACATCAGATTTAAGTCTCACCTTACAAGCACACGGCAAAAAAAACAAAAAAAACACACACAGAAAAACCAGCACAAACAATACATCATGTAGATAGATAAATAATAAAATCCATCCATCCATCCATTTTCCAAACCGCTTATCCTACTGGGTTGCGGGGGGTCCGGAGCCTATCCCGGAGGCAACGGGCACGAGGCAGGGAACAACCCTGGATGGGGGGCCAGCCCATCGCAAAAATAATAAAATATAGATAGGTAAATAATAAAATGAATACAAAAACCGAACCTTAAACAGGGAGACAGGATGGGGAAAATTAAAATCTATTTGATCCATAGAACTAAAGTGCACGGTTGAGATGCATTACAATGTGAGCTAACTTGTAGCTCAGCAGGGGGCAAAAGAGCTGAAGGTGACACACGCAGGGCACACACACTGGCACACACACGCAGGGCACACACACTGGCATACCTGAGAGATAGATATTATCACCCGCTGAAATGACACTGAAGAACTCGCGGTCGTAGAACGGCAAGCTGGCCAGGGGGTACCACTTGCTGTTCTGGGGGTTGAAGCATGTGACGGCGGTCAATGAGCGCTGGTTCATCCCAATGGCCTGCCGTCCACCCACCAGTACGATCACTTCTGCCACACCTGGGGGTGAGAGAGAGAGAGAGAGAGAGAGAGAGATCAGGGCAGTAGGGCTATGAGGTTGAGGTTTTTGGTAGAACATGGAACAGGCGTAGCCAACGATAACTATGGGACAGTGAAAAACGTGGCAAGTCCAGAAAAACTAATCATGCATGATATAATATTTGCTTTGAGATGCATGTCCTCATAATTTTTCAAAACAGTATGAGGAGCTCTGAGCATAAAATTATTAATTTGGCTTTAAACAGCTTATTTTTATGACCTCGTGGACAAAGATATAAAATATTTTATTAAAAAAAAAAAAAAATGCAACAAATTAAAATATTACTTAATTTTGGAGTTACGGCAGTTAAGTCTCCACCATCTGTTCTCCTGCATCATCTAAATACAGAGTGCATGTAGTCCATAAATAAAATGTGATTCCATTTAGTTTGGTCTGTTTTTCCTTAAAAAATAAATCATCTGGAACATTGGTTGTTCAATGGTACACTGAGCAGATTGCTAATAAAATCCATCTATCCATCTTCCAAACACTTATCCTAGGTCAGGCTTGAGTGGAGGGGGGGGGGGGGGGGTGCTGGCGGGATATCAGGCTGATACGCACCTTGGAAGGCAGGCCAGTCTATTGCAGGGCTCAAACACATTCACAGGCACAATTATACATGCACAATACAGCAATTTACAGACACAAATTAGCCTAGCTGCATGTTCCTTGACTGTAGAAGGAACATGAAGTACTCAGAGGAACCCAGCACAAACTGGGAACACCCCGCTCCCTCCAGGGGCATATCTATCTAAATGGGGACTTTCCATTCACCCTTAACCCCTACCGAGTCCTAACGTTAACCACAAGTTACTAAACAAAATACAAGACCGTTGATATTTTTACTTTCTTGATTGCATTCACAGATTATTATTCAATTGAGGTTATCCAAATGGGGACCTAAAATTTTCCCCAATAGTAAGAAGGTTTCAGGTTTTACCGCACTATATATGCAAATCCACGCATGCAAGCGGGTGGAAGGACCTTTTCTGCAGGATTTCCCTGAGAGTTTGGCCCGTTTATCCAGAGTATTTTTTGTTAAAGCGCAAGAAATGCATTTGACTTGTCTAGTAAGGGGGATATTGAGAGCATCACAAGGCTGAGTTCCTGTGCTACAGAAACTATTACTTTCGATTCTCCGCTTGATATCAAGCTCACAAAGCTCAGAGCTTGGCTGCTGTTTCCTAAATTTTTTACAGCTGAGCAGGATTTTTTTGTTTTTGGTAAAAAAAAATGTTTTTTTGGTAAACTTGCATTATTTGACTCAAACCAGATGATGGCATGGCAGCTACTGAGTGTATGAGAGATGGCAAATTCATAGAATAGAATAGTGGTACTTTATTCATCCTGTGTCTTTTCACTTATCCAGTCTGGCATTCTGTGTAACACAGATATATGTTCGGGTAACAACAAATTTTGGGGTCACAGTGCAGGGTTAAGGCAGCATCCAGCACCACTGGGGCCACTGTGACCCAACAGCAACATTACTCTCTCAGCCCCAGGATCTGAACCAGCAAACTTCTGAACACAGGCTCAGTGACCTAACCCAGAGAGCCGCACGCTGCCCCACCAGTCCACCAATTCCGAGCCTGCATCTGACTGAAGTCAGGAACCAATCAGCTGTTAGCAGCTTCTACCAATCACAGGAGTCCATTGTGTGCCCATCTCTCCCCTGAACAATCCGTGGACTGCATGTGTTCTCTCACTCTCACCTCTGGCTTGCTGTTTTTTTGGTCAGGCAAGTAGCGTAAAATAGCACCGCTGAATTTCCCCAAATGCCCAAGAGGAATTTTCCCACGGATTTACAAGGTGTAATAAAGAAATAATTACAGCAGCTGTGATACACAAACAAAGCATTCCAGGAAACAATCTATTCCAAAGCCTAAAAAGGCAATAATGCCTTTCCTCCAAGGTGTAACAAAATGGGCTGTAAATGAAGTTTTACAATGAAGAAACAAACTTGATTCATGGGGAAAACCTCAAGTGTTACAAGTGACACCTACATTTGGGACTTAACCTGGCTTACTTTGACCCAGTAGAGACACTGCCCCTCTGCTGATTCAGAGTCTGCTCACGTAGCCTGTTCAGTGAAGGCACCCATCTATGCATCAATCTTCCATAACTAGTTATCCGGTGCAGCGTCAGAAAAAAAACAAAAAAAACAAAACACACGGGTCACAAGTCAGAGGACACCCTGGACGCAACACCAGCCAGACCCATCACTGATGGCACACATACATCATCACATAACATGGGCGGTTCAGATGTACCAATTCCCTTAAGGATGTGTTGTTGGACCGGGGGAGGATGTGACCCCAGACGGAACAGAATCAGGTTTATTTGGCCAAGTATGTTCACACATACAGTGAAGTTGCTTGTGGTTATCAAAGGCTGTCATACATATACACACACATGCAGTAAAGACAATGGTCACATACTGACATACTGATACTGAACATTAGCAGGCATCCACACACACGCACACACAAAACCAGGTCTGAGAATCAGCCCGGGGGGGGGGGGGGGGGGCGGGGGGCCCCGGCCCGGCGGCCGCGCGGGGGGGGGGCCGCGCCCCGCGCGCCGCGGGACCCGCAACAAAAACAACAAGGCGACACAGGGCGGCGGGGCCCCCCCCCCCCCCC
>JABFEA020000029.1:19052700-19068771 GCA_019775915.2 Cyphomyrus plagiostoma | reverse complement strand
CACACACACACACACACACACACACACACACACACACACACACACACACACACACACACACACACACACACACAATGTGGTGGTTAGTCGTATCCATAAAGGGTCGTTGTGTATGCATGTTTTCACTGCAACTCCCAAATTAGATTACTAATTAGAGGTCTGCTTGGGTAAGAGAGCCCTCACACCTGGGTTTGAACAGCTGGCCTAAAGGTTACCCCAAAAACCGGCACACACACTGGTCTTCTGCAGATATCACTGGCCATTCCTGGAGACTCCAACTAGCCTAACTGCGTGTTTTTGGACTGCTAGGGGAAAATCTAGGGGAGGCCAGCAGAACACTGAATCGGATTTCCGCTGAATCCAACGCCCAACCCAGGAGGCGTGAAGCTCCAGTGCTGCCTGCTGAACCATCACACCATCGTCAGGCTCCTGGGCATCTCCAAGCCACACATGACATGTCTGAGGGCATCATGCCCCACGTCTCCACCTTCCCGGCTGCAGACCAACTCTGCTCCAGTTCTGGGCATACACTTATGGGTAGACAGATGACTATTAAATTTCTCACATTTAAATCCAATTCCGTCTTCCACACAGTCACTTTGGGATTCCCACACGCTCTTGTAAGACCACGCTGTCCAGACCGTGTCGTCAGTGCCGAAGGACCCGCGCGGTGAATCTGCTGCATGCCTGAGCCATCGACTTCCAGCTCAAACACTGATATTCCCACCGATATTAGTTATGCTGTGCCATGATTGAGGTTGACGATCTCAGGTCTCCCTTGTGAATTCTTTTTATATCCTTTGCCTCACATAATTTGATTATGTGGCAATGAGCCTATTCCACCGGGCTTATTCCATATTGAGCTGATCTCTATATCATACAAAGCATTTACAGTGAAAGTGTTTCATTATTTATTTCGTTCGTTCTCCTGATTCTTGTGTGAGACTGAGGACTGGGACTCTTAGACCATCGATACGACCCTGAATTTTGATAACAGCGAGACTGAGGTGCGAGCCAGTAACGATTCAATCAGTGCCACCACAAATTGAACTGTCCAACCATGATTGCGAACCCCAACATTATTATTAGGTATAATCACAGGGACTTCACGTCTAATTTGTCGACGGTAGTCTCTCTTTTTTTAAGGACAACGTTTTCCCCGTAGAGAGTAATTTTCACCCTCACCCTGCCATTGGAAAATTTAAATTTTCTTTAATTCCCTCTAGAAGATCAACTGTGAAGCATTTTCGCAACAGCATGCTTACAAATATGTGCTACACTTAATAAAAACCTGATTGAGGGAAACTAAAACTGCTTAATAGTAGCACAAATCAGGCTTGAACAGCAGACGGTCGGCTGAATGAAGCCCCCTTCTGCCTCTGATGAGACTCACTCTAGGGCAAACTCACTCTCTTCCATACTGATTCTGCTGGATGTTTTTGCCGTGCCAGACGCAGCCAGCCAGGGGGCTTTCCTTACACCTCCATACATTTTCATATAACTGTATTACACAACCATGAAGAATTCAATAATAACATAAAAGTTTATGTTGCGTTTGATGCCGCTTCCTGGGTATTTTGTGTCAGACAAATATCTTCCATGACACAGGTGAAATTATCCAGACACAAAAATACGCAATAATGTTCATTAAAAAAAAAAAGAATGGATAAAACCTTTACCTGCATGACCATACTACACACTTAAACAGGAACTTATTTTTTGCAAATTCCAGCTCTGAGTCCTCATTCAAAAGCCTGTGTGACTTTATCTTCTAGCATGATTCATTTCAGCTGTCTGGTCCATTACATGTAATATAATGAAACATGTAAATAGCATTTGGGGTGTGGGGGACAATTGGTAGCCTAGAGCAACTGGCCAGTCAAAGATTCTGCATCAAAAAACAGGCCGGAACCGTAAACGCTATCCTAAAGGCAGCAAAACCCAAACAAAATAAAGAGCAACACGTCTGTTCTCATCAAGCTGTGAACATCGCAGAACGCTGGTTCCTACCAGTTAGCTCAATGCACACTATGGAGGAATGGCTCAGCAATTGATAGCTTTCTTTATATAACAATGCTGTTTACTTCTCAGCATTGGTAACCCTTCCAGAATGACTTCAGGGCTGGGGAATTCGACTACTTTTCCGGATACCATCAACAGCAAACTGCAGCTTCAGATTAACCTGCGTAAAGACGCACCGCTTGAACTGACCGCTACCTGTTGTTTTTGGAGAAATCAGATGAGGCTGATTCCTGACGAGCTTAGCTGCGACGGACGCTGGCGGGGAGCTTAACTTCTTCCATGCTAAAGCCCCAAATTGTACCAATAGGAGGAGAACTGGGGGAAACTTTAACCACTGGTACAGACAGCACTACTTGGCATTTTTAGAGCTGGTCCAGAGAGGAGACGAGGTACTGGAACATACTGAAGCCCTGCCCAAAATCTGCTAACCGTAAACTGCAGGACGGAATGTTTCTGCTGTCTTTAGAATATTTTTAGTACAGCAATTTAGTCAAAAAAAGTAATTCACAGCAATATCTCCCCTAGAACACGAACATCAAGAAAAAAAAACAGGCAATTGTTTTCATATCTGTACAAGTGGACTGATCACATCACATTAGTGGAAAATGGCAAAAACCACACATGGAAGCACATCATGCAGCAACTAACGTAGCATGTAACTTAGCTGACTAATATAATGAAATATATGATGTTTATATTTATGCTACTATAATAAATCTATTTTTAAAAGCACTGTCAATGTTCTTAAGGTCCCTGCTACAGGGGGTCCATGCCATTGTTCTGTGATATGGTGGTTTACAGTGTGGTCATTAAATTTATTGCAAGTTTCTTTTCCCCTTCCTTTAAGAAGACTGTCTCATAATATGGCACTCTTTTCACCCTGAAAATTGTACCAAACTAAACTGGCTGACATTTTTAGCCTTTCAGTAGGGGAACAATATCAGCCATCGCTTGTCACACAGGGCCATTCATACTCCACGCACACAGCAGCAGAAAAAGTGTAGCCAAACACAATTTGGAAAAAGTCGTCTTCAAAAATTGTTTCCCTGTACATCTGATATCTGATGGAGGTACGCGAATAACCGGAGCTAATTATTCTTTTAAAGTGGGTCACTGTTCTCATGAGAATGACCCATCATAAGATAGGGGGAAAATAATTCCCTGTGCTACAATGTTGAAGAAGATGGAATGAATGGTGAAGGATCTGGCATCCTTCATCTGGCAGCAATACATGGTCAAAATTACTGGGAAAATACCAATCTCCCGTAATACAACATGTTGGAAGAAAACCTGCACTAAAGAAATAGAATACTAATAATGTACGATGTATGCACTGTACTGGACAAAAATAAGTCTTCAGGTGCCACACATAATTGCTTAAATGACGATTACGGTAAGTTGAAGTAAAACGATTTTGTGTCTGAGTGTCAGTTCACCATTTCACAACATCAAGTCACCCCAGTATTTTCTGTTACTATCCAGTAAACCCAGATATTTGTTAAACTCAACCACTGGCACACCTTGTTTAGCTAATCAATACCTCATGAAGTGTATTAAATTATTAAGTGAGCTGGTATTAAAATTTCAGATATATATGGAATGGCTGGGGTGCCGCTGAGGAGGCGTCTGGGAACCAAACCGGTGTCCATCTAGCCAGCCAACATGAGATCAATAATTATCTGGAAATAAGATGATTTCCATCCTGTTTTATGGGACGTTTATTTGAATAAAGTATGTTATTCTTGGGGGGCAGATATACACTAACGGCCAAAATAAACACACACACACACACACACAAAATCTGTTCCAGGTTTTGTACCAGCCACATTATAAAAGAAAGGATGCAATTTTCCCTACAATCTGGTAAATTAAGGGAATTAAAAAAAATAATTAATCAACGGGACTCGTACTGAAAAGAAAGATGGCCAGAATAATTTCATGACGACACTTTTATACAGGGGGCTTTAAACAGATTTTGTAGATACTATGAAAATAACCAAAAATGACAAGTAATTAAATGCGGAATTATCCACAATATATTTGAAGGTCAAAATCAGAATTACAACAGGATGAATGTTGTACGTGTCTGTGTAACAAACAAAAGCTGCTTTCATTATGATTTGTCAAACGTTGAATACCTTAACCTACCATTGATAATAGCTGCTATTCATTCTTATGCTCATCTGTTTATTTTTTTTGAGTCCAAAAGAATAAACGGGAAACATGACAGTTTCTCAGGATTGTGTCTTAATTAGCTATCACACATAATACAAAAAGTACAACACCACTAACTATCCAACATGGCCCTACACTTTATAATAAAACCAATTATAATATTCAGATGTTCATTTTTATCGATAGTCTTGCAGAAAAATAAAAAAACACTGCCAGTATTTATCTGGTTTATAAATCCCGTAAGAGTTTAAATAATGCAATAAAACAATCACCACTCATTTCCGAAATGGAATATAACACAGTGTTTACTTCTGTAGCCCTTTTATCGCCCATCGCAACACAATTGAGATATTTATTGCCGGCGGACTTGAAACCGCCTGGAAATAAACGGCAAAGCTTTAGCTAAAAGCCTGTAACCGTGGGGGAGGCGGGGCTGCCAGCAGCCGTGGACGGGCGCATTCTGACAGAAGGCGCCCTTGGACGAAGCGCCGCGCGTGGAGGCACGCAAAGCGCGACACGGCTGGGTCGGGAAAGCGGCGGGACGGGAGCCCCGCCAAGACTCCTGGCCGTCAGGGGGAAAATCACGACAGATCTGGACCCTGCGAGCTCTGGCTGCTTCCAGCTATACGTGGAGTCACGACAAGCGCTGTGTGCCTCGGCATCCTGCTGGGCTGGGCTACAGAACTTACCATTTGTGCGAAATATAAATTATATATGTATTACAATATATGCACACATGCGCAAATACAAAAATAGTGTGCAACTGCCAAGCCAGGAAACAACTTGTCGTTAATATGCCCAAGGCAGTAGATTCAAATATTTAAGTTCCTTCCAAAAAGGTAAAGTTTGCCTCACACCAAGAATCCTTTTCCGTATACTTAGGTATTTAGAGTACAAAATTTTTCATTTTTCTGCAAAACGAGAAATCTGTAAAATGCAACACATCTGTACAATCATTGCATTTCCGACCATTTCCTCTCCATTAAGCTATAAGAATTGTCCAAATGTAATAAAAAAAATAGACGCATGTATAGAGTAGTCCATGAACAGACTCTCTCTGTAAATTAGTCTCCCTAAAGAGAAGAGGCCTTCATTTCTGCATGGTTATTTAATGTGAGAAAGCTGCTTAAAATTCTCTCTCTCTCCACCCTCCATTCATTCTCCACATCCCCATCCTGTATGTATTGTCAGCATCATCATGTAGGCGAACTCAGCCAGAAGGAGCTCAAATGAAAGTCACACTATTCAGAAACACTTTAAATAGGAAAAACTAACATCATCAGGCCCAGACTTACACTGGGAGCTGCCAGTACAACCATCAACAATCAGAAAGAACATGCAAAGAGTTATTTAGCATTGTAATTTATAAAATAACAAAAGAATGCAGTATTTTGACTTTCTGATGGCATTCAATTTCTAGATTTCACATTGAACTCACCGGTCAATGTGGGCTTGCAGACAAAAGTAGTTAAAAGAAAAACTATTATATAGCCTTATTCTCAATGTTTCTACAAAGCTTAAAATGTTCACAATACATGTTCCGTTTACAAGAAAGGGCCAGGCCATCTCACACCTGCAGCTACTACCAAAATCCAATATTTCAAATACAGTTGTAATAAACATCAGTTAGAGAATACAGAAAGTAAGCATGGCAACAAAGACACGCGGCACGTGACACAATGAAGCAGGCTTTTGCAACATCAGCAGGCAAACATTAAATAAGCTGTAACCCTACAGTCTGCACAAATTTTGGTAAGTGATGTCTAATTTCCTCTTCATGAACCACTCCATTTACCAAACTCGTACTACAAATTACCTTGTTAGCCTGCACTGTCCACCCACCCGGTTAGATTGAGTGCCGAACTTCGACCGCGCAAACACGCAACTGAGCACGTCATGAAAGAAACTCATCTCAGGTGTGATGGAAACCTTGACATTAGGCTAACTGCCTGATTGTTGCCAGTCAGTAGTTTAAAATCCTATAATCAGGCAGCTAAAGTTGAGTTACTGTTCTCACACTCAGCATTCATTATACTTTTTTTTTTCTTAAGAAAAGAAAATGAACGAAAGACGTGAGAAGCATTTGGCCATGTTCGATGAATTAATGAATCACCATGTGTTTTGCATCTGGTTTAAAGGAGACGGGGCATCTGCATTTCATTTTTTAACTGTTCATGCACCGAGATCTTCACAAATCTCCCCCAGCCAGACTCCTACTCAGAGCTTGTCATGTTAAAAAATGTAATAAGGTAATTAACATCCTGGATGCAATTTAAAAAACTAAGATGATGGAAGAGAGCATTTGTTAGGGCATAGGAATTCTAAGGAGTAGGGAAAGACACTACGACAATTTTCCAAGACGCGATTATGGTGATGCATTCCATAATAAGCTTAGTGTAAGAAACTTTGAATTCACCAGCACATGTAAACGGAAGCAAATGGGAAAAAAAGCTTTTCTGTGGACAGTGAACATAGACAGCAAATATGTTTTGCATTGATAGCTGAAGTATTGAACGTCAACAATTTACATTGCGTCCTTAACGCAACTATAAGCCTAGATTAAAATAAATGGAATAAGGAGTGTCCAACAAACAACCATCAAGCTCCACCAAAACCACACTAACTTTCTTATTTATTATTTATCAGTTGTCTTTTTGGTTTATTTCAGACAAATAATCATTCGTCGTTAATAATTGAATAGAGGGTTATTTATCGTACTTGTGGTATTTTTCTGTGGAAACATTTAGTCAATTACTGTGTTTATTCCTGTCCTCAGCCTATCCATTTTACAGATGCAGATCAGTTAGGCTTCCTTCTGCAAAATCCATGCCTACCGTTAAATAAATACTGCCTTATAATAGAAGTATAGCATTACATTTAACATAACGTCTGAGAGTTTGACACTGAATAATTCATGCTTTGCATGATTAATGCAATTTCCCTGGCCGGTTACAGTACAAATTAACTCATTCTATGTGGCCCACAATTGCAATACACTGAAGGATCATTAAAGAAATAGATTTATACAAAAAATAAACATGGCGACATTTTAGCTAAATGAACATCAGCGTTAACCTTACCGGCCGAAGTTGGGAAATTCTAGGCTTCATCGGCAGGTTATTTGGGTCATCCCTCTACATGAGTTCTCTACATGAGGCCCCACTTTAATAAATTGATTAAATGCATTAAGATTCAAAGCATGTTAAACCATGAGGAATTTTTCCCACATTCATATTAAACTGCATTTGCGTTACATTTTACTATAAGGGTGAACACTTAAGTGTTTATATATATATGATGGGCATAAGACAGTCGATTAATATGCAGACTTGCAGCTGTAATTTCTGCCCTGTATGGCATGTACTGTGGCTGTGCTTTTGCTCCTGAGGGATATATAGGTGTAGCTTCCAGCCCATGCTGCCTGCCCACAAGACGTGTCAACAACACTTGGGAGTAAAGACACTGTGGCTATGTTCGCTATGCCAAGTTGTACTCATCGGCAAAATATGGAGCCTTAAATAACCACATACAGTACCACAACGAACGCCACACTTTTGAATAAGAAAATACTGTCAGATGGTCTTCGGTTAATAAAATAACATTATTGTAAGATATTGCATGTTACATTAGGCAGTACAGCACTGCAGGGCCAAAAATTAGTAACAGATACAATTCATTCTGATTTAAAATTAATACGCCGCAAACATTTCATAATTAAGAGGCGTCACCAACAGAACAGGGAGGAGACGAGAATGAAAGTGTGTATCACAAATAAGCAAGTATTACAGGTAAAACACAAGGAACGATGGACAAGATCCTTTTTCAAGTGCAAAGAAAGGATATCTTTAGGTCTATCAGGCTATGTATGTAAAGAAGCATGACAAGCAAGACACGGGGGCTAATTGTACTTATTGTAAATACGACAATCCTGATAGAAAGCTGGTGTTAGGAATTGGGAAATCAAATGCTGAACTTTGTCTCCTTACCTTTAGGGTGCCCAGGGTCAGTGAACTCATACTTTCCCATCCCGACAGTACGCAGCATCTGCAGTCCGTTGGAATGCTCCTGATTGGTCGGAGGCAGGGGCACGGCATGGGTAACCGCTTGCCCATTGGTCAGCGGGGTACCGCCCGGCAGGGTGGAGGGAGGCAGGGCGGATGGCGGAATTAGAGGGAGGGACATGTGACCGTTGCCCACGGCGCTGTGCACGGAAGGCGCCACCTGACAGAGTCCGCTCAGCGGGGCCATGGTGATGGGCGGCTGGCTACCGCCATGTAGGGGTTGACTCATGGCCATCACCATGCCGGGGAGAGGCTGGGCGGGTTGTGGCGGGAGAGGGAAGTGGGCCGGCATGAGCGGGTGTGGAGACGGGATGGGAGTCTGCAGCGCTGGCTTAACGCCAATGGCGGGGGCCTGGACAGTCACTCCTTGGCTGTATACGGGGGCTTGGGGCCCATATGTGTGCGCTAAAAGGGCGGGCTGGCTCGCCGCGGCAACGGGAGGGGGCCACAATGGACCTGCACAGAACAACACAGAAATTCATTTCAGCAATTTTAACCTCATTTCTTTCCAAAAAAGAAAACACACAAACCATCAAATAAAATAATGATAATTATCATTTCAGACACTTAAAACCAATTAAAAACCAAAACATAATAACAAAGATACAAATACCCCTCTCAACATTATCAGCATTATAAAGGGTGATAACTCTAATTTTCATAAATATATAGTACACTATGCTGAAGGGGGGTGATACTGCATACTGAACTTTATTCAGCCTTAGTTTTATTTCATGTCCTTCATTTTTGTGCGCGTGTGTGCCTGTGTGTGTGTGTGCGCGCCTGTGTGTGTGTGTGTGTGTGTGTGTGTGTGTGTGCGCGCATATGCACGCCTTTGTTTTTAAGCTCGTTAACAGCAGTTTCGATGGTGCATGAAGTAGCGTGGATCTTGGACCGTCCTCGCCGGTGATCATTAATCAGGAGACCGATCGGCTCATTAATCAACGCGGAGAAGTTCCTTGTGGAAATTAACATTCACAAGTGAATTGAGAATATTAATCTCAAGAAAGGAGCGCCCTTTTGGGAATCCCGCCCTTACTGTCAGGTTAAATACAAAAATAGCTCTTTACACAACGCGGGTCAGTAGTGCCCCAAATACTAAATTAGTTCCTCCCTTTAAATATATCTACAAATAACATTACTAATCCCAGCAGGTAAAAATGATATAAATTACTACCATCCATTGTACAGTAAACAAATGTGTTTGTCTTTGCAAGCTGGAGACCATTGTAACAACACTGAACAGCTGAATAGAGTACTATAGTTTTATAATGGCATGTATGTTATCGGTTTATTGCTCTTATTGCATTACACATTTCATACTGTCTCTTATTATTGAATCTAAAGGCACAGATTTTAAGATGAGGTAAACATTTTTAATTAAAAACAAATGAAGAGAGTTATTAGCACGTCTCCTACTTGTAAATATTTCAAAGCTCCCAGTCTTTGCTTAAATATACAGGCATATTCATTCATTTCCACTGTGCTCTTATGCAAGTATTTGAGTAAATGAGTGCATGTTAAATTGGAATATTGACAGTTGTTTATGGCCCTTTGAAAATTATTGTCTTTTACATGTTGAGTTTCATAGTCAACTTAAACTTCACAACTGTTAAAATGTAATTGTTTGAGAAAATGGTCTAGTTTCAGTTATTTTTAATAAAATGCAAATAAATTCACTAAATTTTAAATATACTAATGTAGTTCCTTGGACCAGGTGATTTAGTTTTTGGCCTTGAAGTTTTCCTGCTGGATAAGAACACTATTTACACTCTTACCAAGTTCAACAAAGTTTGTAAGCCTCACAAAAGACAACATTCACAACTGCCTAATCGAGATTTTAAACTAAGCTTTCCGCAAGGTAGAACAAAAGTTGAAAAAAAGAAAAAAAATAATAATACACTCATATCACACCCACACCCATTTATTTATTTTAATTGATTTACTTGTTCGTTATCAAATCAGGGTATAATGATAAAAGCTATGGGGGTTGGAGCTGCAATCATATTATAAAAGGAAAAACCTTTAAAGAAACTCTATGGTACTTTTGATTATTTGACTAAATCAGATTTAATTACATTTGTATTTAATTATGAAATGAGTTTAATGGAATGCCTTTCTGTTTGTCACACAGCACCCTGCCCACAACATTCTTTAAAATAACCACAAAGTATGATGCACATAAAGACCTCATGGTCAAATTCTCGGCATTCATTTCCTTAATGTTTATACAGGACTTTCAAAAGCAGACAAAACACATACAGCCACCTTCCCGTTCATATTGTTTTTGGTCTGTGCGAAACGTCCCTTTAAATCATTAGCGACTTAGGGAAAGCTTTCCGTACACATACAATAAAAGCAGCGCAAATTGGGAAAGGTTTTTGAGAAAGAAGGTCATGACTAGTGCACTTTGTAGCTTTTCCAAATATTTTCATTTCAGTGAGAAGCCCTTAGTTTGCAGAAGACTACCAGCAAGTATAAACAGGAGAGTCTGCCCCAACACCATTACCCTAATGTTGCAAAGGGACAAAGCTCATTGCTGCAGGATCAAGATAGACATCATCACGAGAACATGAAGCCACAGTACCTGCGCTGCTGGTCTCACGCATCTGTTTGGCGGGAGGTTCATCAGTCTCCCAAGGCGTGGACTGGTCGATCGGCGTCTGGCCCCACCGGATCCCGGGGGCCAGGATTTGCCCATGTGCCTGACTTTCACTCAACGAGAGGCCAGAAACCTACATTTGAGGAGAAGAGCAGAGGACACAGACCTTTTAATCATCATCAGCAGAAATAATCACATTCGTTACTGGCAAGATTTTTTTCCCCTCGTTAATATTCTTTCCTTATTCTTTGTTTACTTGATTGTTCCAGATTTATTCCACTGATAAGGTGGACGGAAGTCAAGATAGGCAGGTTCGCCCTTACTAACCTCTCCTTTTGTTAAAGCTAAAAGTTAGAGAAGCTATCTGTCGCTTAATGAAAGGACCGATTTACTAACAGGAACCACGTTGGCCCACATCTCCCAATGCGGAATAACTGAAATTGAGGTTATAGAGCAGAGATAACCTGAAATCACAGATTCACCCAAGGCAATTAAAAGGAAAAAAGACAGGGTCACCAACCCATGCAGTTTCTCATCTGACGTTCTATTCCTTTCCTTTTAAATATGGCTCCAACAGGCCATGATATGTTGCAATGTCACATTATGTGATTTAAGGAAAAAAAAACAGATAGTGGACTAAATGAATACAAATTACTTTTTAAAATAAAAAAAAAAAAACAACACAAAGACACAATGTGAGTAATGCAGCACATGCCTGGTCTATTGGTTAAATAATACAAACAGTCAATGGTATGTGTGTCACTAAGCAACTATCACTCCTCTGCTAACAATCCATCATCATCAAAACTGCTTATCCAATGCAGGGTCACTGTGCTTCCACTGACACTCAAGTGGAGTTATTTTTCGTCATTTGTGACATTCAATTTCCACCAGCAGACCTGGGAGACCTGCATAAATATACAAATGGAAAAAGTGTTTATTTGGTTTTTATCCTACTAAATCCCTGTCTCATCTTCAGAAATGCAGTCATTAACTTCTGCAGCCTAAAAACCCGGTGGTCCCAATTCTTCTCCAATGCTTTGTGAAAAACCACCAGGATCTGGGGGGGGGGGTTGGTGCTTTGCCACATATTAGTACTATAGTATTACAATCAATCATGAAATGGTACTTCAATTAAGTTGTAACAATCAGAATGTTTGATGATTCTTAAAATGCCAGAAGCAGCCACTGAGCAAAGAGAACCAGGCAAGTTCATCCAAAACATGGGTATTTTATTGGAATATTTCTGCCGTAGCTATGAAATGTTAAGGTTTAAATTCAAGTTGATATTTATACACTGGGAAGATCCATAACTGACCAGAAAGATCAATAGCACCTGAGAACTAATTTCCCTACCAAGGTTCAAAAAGTTCTCAAAACACTATGCAAAATATGAAATTAAAACTGAATAAAAATCTGCACAAGTTGTACCTTTTAAACTTTGACCTGTAAATGCTGCAGAAGAAAGGAAAACAGGTCAAATATACATATTCATTTTATGCTTGGGAGCAAAGCAGAGTGTGTAAATGAGACAAAGGGCTGGAATATCCCTCAGCACGGCTAGTGCGTGGACCTTACAGGCCATTAAGTGCTTTTATATTCTTATTTCACATGCTGTAGAAAGTGAGAAACATGAGCATCATACCCAGTCGCAGCTGGGGCTTGGAGATTCGGTCACATGCTTACAACTATTCTTTCAACGCAAAGACATCATGTAGACAGAATTCAAGAGCTTCTCACTCAGATCATAAAAAGTACGTTAACTCTCTGCTGAGGCACCGTTGGCAGGATAACCCCTCCCCATTACTTTTTCATTAAACTTCACCCCTTTTAAAAATCTCTATTCTCCAGATAACCTCACAGAAAGTAAGGTTTCCTATGACAATGTAGGATTAAATCATGAGGAAGAGGCAACGGAAAAGGAAACATGCACTTTGTACATTCCATGCAAAAATAACTTCTCCCTAGGTAGCGGCTAAGAGACTCCTGTTACATATATTACGCAGCGAAAGCACCTGCCTGTTCATATTCAGCGTCTATTTGTACTTTCAATCCCTTTCTGCTCCCAAGGGATGACAGCAGAGTTGTTGTCAGCTGTTCCGGGAGGTAGACGCAGAAAGTTCAAGTCAGCAGATTGAGTCAGACACCTTTAGACGTGTTTATTTGGTAGGAGCTTTTGTCCGAAAAGTGTGGACAAGCTAGTGCAAGCGGCGGTAAAGGCATTAAATGACAACATCGTCTTCAACTAGACCTCAAAAAAGACTAAATGCAGCAAATAGTCAACAGGCGAATATCGGTCCATCCATCAGATGCCAGGAACTAAAACAGGAAAGAGGCACAATTCCCAGATAACGTGTCGTTCAAATACAGATGCATAAATGCACTTTAAAGCTCTCAAAACGCAGCTGAGAGAGACACAAACATGTTGGAAAGTCTATGCGGTGACACGACGTTCGCCCTGAATAATGCATAAATACACGTTTCTCCCAACTTATTTGCCCCTCATTGCCAATGCATCATTTACTGCATGCAAGCTGTTTGCAAACACGTGCGGCATTTTGTCAAGGACAAGATGTACCTGTGAACAAATGATAATAGGTAAGGGGCTTAGCAGAGGTCTGGCGTCTGCAAAGGGAGGCCGCAGAATGAGTGTCATCCAAAGCCTTTTACTTATTGCACAGACACCGAACACATTTCTGTAGAGGGATGATTGTAGCTCCACTTAAAAACCATGTAAAATTAAAGTAAGATGAAACAAAACAAGTGCAATTACGTTATAAAATATGAACTACAATCAAAATGGTAACACCACTGCTAACAATCATTCATCATCATCATCCTCTGTCAACCTTGTATTCTACCTATTCCAAATCACACACACACAAAACATATATATCTATAAAAAGTGTGTGTGTTTTGGTATATAGGCCACTTCACCTAGTCTAAAAGACAGCTACTTGCGTTCCTTAATTACCAACTGACTATAATGAATACATTTCAAACTGCAAATAAGCTTAATACAACATTTATTGTTTTTGCAAATAAAACAACAAACTAGGCATTTTGTAAAGCCCTCAATACAGGTAAGAACATGCCACACATTCTTTCAGTACTGATGTTATGCTTGTTAAAATTAAAAAAAAAAAAAAATCTTTCCAGGTGACTCATACAAGCAAACTATATTTATTGTCATGGGCACCGGAGAATTAGTGTAGACCACCTACGGCTAACAGACAAAGGATATTGAGTTCATGCAGTGTGCAGCTGTTTTACCAGAGTGGTGGTCAACAATGTTATGTCGGTTATTCCCAAGGGCAGACTGCTCTCAAAATGTAATATACTCATTATTAGAGCATGACTGATAAGCCTAGAAAAACAGGAAAACATGCATTAAAATATTCATAGCATATCCATCAGTAGTATATATGCATTTGGTACAGGGGAAACAAAAGATACTCGTGAAAACAATAAAATTGCAGGCGTCCTTCTAAGTTGCTTGAAACTTTCAGATGAGTGTTTCCCGATCTGGTCCTCGAAGCCCCACAGTCGGTCCACGTTTTTGCTCCCTCCCTGCTAAAGACATGAACTGTCTGTGGGTCCCTGAAGACCAGACTGGGAAACTCCGCTTTAGATGAAAAGAAGGTGAACTGACAAGTGACTACTCAAATAAACTACGCTGAAATTGACGCTTCACCACTAAAATGATGTAACCTGCCACAATTTTTGGGTTGCGATTAATTTAGCAAATATTTCTATTTAAACATCCGGGGGGTGAATTTCATATAAAACAAAGAAAACAGGATCACCCCCACACCAATCTTTTGCCTTGGGCTCAAAAGATTGAAAATAAACAACATTTCCCCCCCCCGCCCCTTTTCTTTAGTGTAGTATCATTCTAAATGCTTCAGTCACAATAGCAAAGGATTTTTTTTTTTTTTTTTTTTTGCGTAATAAAATATCACAACACTCGTCTCGCTGTGAGGGCAGAGACGGGGGCAAAATTGGGAAGCAGCCCCATCAGCAAAAATTGCAACGTAGCAGGTATGGAAATAAACCCGTCCGGGGACAAGATGACAAAGCATGGATCTGAAGTTCGGGGCCACGGCTGAGTGGAGCCAGCGGAGCGGTGCGTTGAGGCGTCAGAAAGACACGGGGCATTCAGCCTGTGAACAACATCCTGTTAGCAGGCCCTGTTCCAGAGATCGATCATTTGCAGCATGAAATACAGCTATTTTGGAAGCGCGCACAAGCATGCAGCCCCCTCTCGGTTTCCACCAGCGGTGCCAGCTGCTCCCTTGGGCGCGATGGGTTGGCGGGCAGACTGGCATTCATCACGCATGCTCCGGGGCTGGCAGAGCGGACCTCCAGACACTTCTCAGATGCGGATACTTCCAGCGCAGCTGCATGCCGTCGACTGG
The DNA here is from genome assembly GCA_019775915.2 of Cyphomyrus plagiostoma. Lineage (NCBI taxonomy): Eukaryota > Metazoa > Chordata > Actinopteri > Osteoglossiformes > Mormyridae > Cyphomyrus > Cyphomyrus plagiostoma. The sequence continues at coordinate 19,053,493 of JABFEA020000029.1, read as the reverse complement.
TAAATGGGCCCGTTCCATTTTTAAATTGAGGTTTTAAGAAGCCGCACAAACATCTGCTTTTATTTAAAGAGAATCATACGCGCTCATTATGGAGCCGATGCTTTTTAGCTGAGGATTTTAAAATTTTAGCTAACGCACACATACACGTTAACTCTTCCAGGGCTCAAAGCGGCATGGCACACGAGCATAAAATATAGGCGGTGGGGGCTTCTAAACACCCCATAATCAAAACCGGCTAATATAACCCCCCCCAATAATTATGTCGCCCCCTAAATGGGTATAGTGATGTTTGCCCTTTGTTGTGCCTGTATTGTTACCATATGGGGCCTCTGTGAAATTCCATCCAAGCCAACCCCCCCAGCTTCAGCCCTGCGCTTCCTGGCGGGTTTTGCTTGTACCGTGACCTTGTATTGGATGTGCGGTTATGGACGGTGGACAAATGATGTTTATAATCACAACACAGAGCCTTGCGCGCACCAACCGTGAAAAACAAACAGTGCTTCTCATCTTCACACCCAAAACAGAAATTGATAGGTCCATTAACCCGCTATTGATGTCCTTGTTGCCCATTTACAGTAGGGGAGGGGGCCCCAAGTTTACCGGTTTCACTCGGCCAGAACCACAAAAATCTCATCGCTTTGTAAATGTCCAAATCAATTTTGATAATTACAGCAATTAAAACGTATTTCAGTATTTATTATTATAAGTCAATTACACTGTCACGACCCCGGCCCAGGGGGGGCGTGTCCCACCTGGTGGATCACCTCTTACCTTATCAGCTCCACTTTAAAAG
>JABFEA020000029.1:19034692-19047677 GCA_019775915.2 Cyphomyrus plagiostoma | reverse complement strand
ATATACATACATATACATATATACATACATATACATATATACATACATATACATATATACATACATATACATATATACATACATATATATACATATATATATATATACACACATAAAAAGTAATGATGGCATGTCCAGTTGTAAGACACGCAGAATACGTATTCAAAGCTATCCTGAATTTTCCCCCAGAGACACCTTATCTAGGTTAAAAAGAGATTATAATGCACTTTGTATTCTTATTTGCCCTGCACACTACCAGCAGTAATTTATCACACAAACAGCTACTTTTTAACGGCGTCGAACATCTACGTACATTTCCATTTGTGAATACATGCCTCGAGCTCAGTTCTAAAACTGTTGCATTTTTGTGCCACTAAGACACCCTGTTTTTTTTCCCCCATAGCAGACAAATGCATTACAGCTTTAAGCAGATGAACGACATCTACTTACCAGACATTCTGGGATCTCTTACAGACTAATCGTCAGTCAAGCAAAAACAGAACACATTATGCCACAGACGGCTTAACAAAAGATACAACTTTGCTGGTCAATTCTGAACGAAATATGGCAGAAGTTTCCATGACAACTGCATAACCCACATTGAAGTGTTGTAGCTGAATTATAAGATACATTTGAAATTCATATCTGGAGCAGATGCAAAGGTTGGGGGCTTTAGAGGAAAATTAATCTCTCAGTAACTTTAACATCACATGAAGCAAAGGGGAGAATAGAATAAGCATTGCTTTGTGGTGGTGGGGGGGGGGGTCCCGTCAGTCATTTGTCCGTGTTTCCCCGTTCTGTAATGTATAAAGCACAGAATGAATGAATGAATGAATGAATGAATGAAAACTGTGAAAAGTTGGTTCAAGGAGGCAGAAACACGTGGCAGTGTGTAGCTCAGGGTTAAGATTCAGTCCTCATGATCAGGAAGACTCTTGCACGCTGGCTGACTCAAAGCTCCTCTCGCGCGTATGTGTATGTGTGTGTGTGTATGTGTGTGTGTGTGTATGTGTGTGTGTGTGCGTGTGTGCGTGTCTCAAAGGGAGAGCAAGTGGAATATGTGAAAAGCATTCCAACATACAAATTTTTGTACAAACAGCAAATAAAGCATCGTTACGTTTTGTACAGGTGATGCCAAAGCTGTGGGGGACAAAAAAAAAAAAAAATCACCCAGCTCTCCCAAACACAGTGCATGTTCTCCAAACCGCGTTCCCAGTCACGTAGATCTCACATAACAAGGTCATGTTGCCCAACCATTTCTGCCCACACAACACAAAGCAAGCCATTTAGCGGCAGTTACGCAGGATGCTACGCTGTCCGGACAGTTCCAAAACCTGACGCTTCCATCTACTGCCAGAATGTCAAAAAGGCAAATGTGGAGTCAATTTTAAGCCCATCCTATTCCCCGAATCGATGAATTACTGGACACTGTTCAATTTTACTCAATGCAGATATATATTTTTTTCTTTTAAAGTAATGCAAGGCTCCCCATTGTCCCCAGAGTCGAGGTGGGGGGGGGGGGGGGTGCCTTTACTCCATCCGCATTACTCCTTTGCATTCTTCGAGCCTCAGGGGGGTCAGATATTTCCTGAGGCTGTTTCTGTAGCACCCATGCAACAGTGCAGGGAGCAAATACGCCTGCAGACAGCAGCCACAATAAAGAAACCGCAGACTTCTGGTCCACCTGACTGCTCTTGGTTCGAACATAAAAAAACGTACATTAATTTAATTTATCTAGCGGATGTTTTTTTATCCAAAATCACTGTAAAAATTAGACAATTGGATCAGTCTGTGCCTGGAACAATTGGGGTTAAGGCCATCGTTGTGGCCCTTGCTCAGGGGGGCCGTAGTGAAATCACTGTAGCGACCACAGTATTCGAACCAGCAACCTTCCGAACACAGTCACAGAGTGTGAACCCACTAATCTAAACACCTCTGCAAACCTGCCAGCCTTATCAGAAACTGCATATTTGTTGCCCCTTCTCCACATCCCTGTGATGGTTTCAGGGTCAGGTAATTAGCACAAGATGACAGCGAGACTTGTGACAGTGGAGTTCACACACAGGGCATCACAATCGGCGTGGAATGACTCCACTTACATACAAGACATACAAGAGCCCCAAATGCTCATAGTCTTATAAATCTTGGTTCCATGCTTGTAGAAAGGTGCCAAGTACAACTCTGCAACTGAGAGGAGACCTTCGAGCACCTTGAATGTCACAAGCTTTGACAAACACTCCCAGCACATTTAAAAATAAATACAATAAATAGTTCTCTGCCACCAGCACAGAAAGATCTGAAATGGCAAATGTGACACTTCAATACAAAAGTCGTCTAGGTTGGTTATATTTTTAGCTAAGGATTCAATTCTTAAAAAAATAAAAAATAAAAAGAATTGACTAAGATTGACTAACACCCCTTAAAAGGACAGAATGAGCTGTGTATTTATGAGCCAATTACAATAAAAAGCCTTGAGACATTTCTAACACAGTTATTCCCGAATTATCGGTTATCTGCTATTAAGATTATTACGTTAAGGAAAAAAAAAAAAAAAAAAAAAGACATTTATGACACCATTTGGCCAGTGTATATCGTTTGACGGCTTTTTCCTGAATCCTTTTTTTCCTGATTTTATAAAATTAAGAAGGGTATGAAACATATTGAATAATTATGATTTGTGAATAAGTAGCTAAGTAAGGAATTTAATAACAAAATGCCATAACCCCGATTGAGCAATGTACCGTAAAGATTAAGACTATGGGTCTCTACACAAAGATGAATCCGCAGATCCGCTAACCTGTCCCATCCACTCACGAGAGCCTTGCTCATTCATGCCACTTCATTGATCGCTGGGAAGGCTTTTCATCCAACTGATACAGCTCCCTCATTTGTAACATGGTTGTGAAGGTAATGAAGGTGTGATATACTGGATCGCTAAAAATAAAAATTTATTTCTTCATTTCCATCTCTGCGCTGCCAATTTAATTTCATGAGCTCATTCACTTGCACTCCATTACCTCAGATATTTTTGATATCAAACCTTTTTTTGACACTGTGGAGTGTATTTTCCGAGTGTAGTATAAAGTCAGATTGTTTAAACAAAATTGGTTAAACAGTCAGGTATTCTTGGTAATTGAGTTTTACATAAGTTGTTCTTTTATTCTTTAAGTAGCTCAGTGGGTAGTGCCATCACCTCAGTCCTCTGGGGGGGGGGGGCGCTTTGAAATTGGCTACAGCCGCTCTGGCGTGTGGCGTTTGAATGATGCACATGTGAGTGTTCACATGCTCCAGATTACTCACACAATTCAGAGACATGTAGATGTGCAGCTAGCACTGGAGTATGGAGTATAGCCACGTGTGTGTGTGTGTGTGTGTGTGTACATACACAGAAGAAAAATAAAGGTTCACTGCCTTTTCCAAGCATACAGCGGCACTCGTTGCAGGGATCCGAAGAACATTCTGATTACAGGCCTAATGCATTAACCATTAGTCCTCGTTGTTAAGCTATCAGAGCGATGTGGGGATTTTAAGATTATGCGGCTGACTTGTCCTTGATACACATAAAGCTTTACAAATGGCAGGCTCTGGGAATGCACCGCGAGGCACTAGTACACGTCCATGACGTATGTATACAGTTTCCGCTAAGAGATTCCGCATTTATTACGCGCAATTGTGAAGCTCCCGGACAGGTATATATTAATATATATAATTATTAATATATATATATTAATGTGAACACACAGGATCACAGAAGGTCAGTTTGTGTAAAAAAAAAAAGTTACTGAATTTATAAGTAATCATAACTTTAAAATCTGATTACTTATTTTCCAATATTATTTTTTATGCCCCTCACTGCTCTGCTTAGCCCCTCACCCCAATTAGGCTAAAACAAAATGTAAGAAAGCAGGAATGAAAACATTGTTAATAGGAAGGAAAATTGATTTTAAGCATCATAACAGCTTTATCATAGAAGTAGAATTTAACACAATGTAAGGAGGGGTCTCTCTCTCGCTCCTCCACATCTCCCCAGCAGCCTGAAACCAGACTTGGCTGTTTGCATAAATTTGCCGGAGAACATATCTATCATTTTGTTTCACGTTTCATTAAAGAAGAGGGGAAAAAAAACAAAACAGGCTGGGTTTTCTATATTCTGAACACGGCTCTCTGCATTTCCCTCGGAAAATGTATAATGTCCAGAAATTAAACGCTTACACAAGCAGATCCTCCAAAAACAGCCTCTGCCCGTCCCCAAGATATGACCGATAGATTTGCGTGAACCATACGTTACACTGCGGTGCGTGTAAAACGTTGAGAAACCGATGGCAGCACGCATTCCTAAACAGAGGAAGTGGCAAAAAACCAAATCCTAAATAGCCGTCACTCCGCTGTCCACACCAATCAGGTATCCGTAATAAGTCATGCAGCCTGTTCCATCCATACAGAGCAGGGACAGTCCCACAATGGCTAAAGAACATTACAAATTGCTTTCACGCTAATCATAAATTCCTACCGTACATTTTTGCGGCTCAGACAGTAGTGATTGATTAGCCTCATTTTCACACGTGCTTGAGGGCGTCCAGCTCCTCCTGAATTATCTGATGGCTCGCGGATCAGAAGACGCCCTCCCCTAATGAAGAGGTCAGGAGCTGCCACTCGCAGATGATCACAACGTACAACCTGGCAACCCGGGCTGCGGTCAGCTGAGCGCAGGGCCGAGCAGACAGGAACGCCGAGCGTGCATCATTATACAGGACCTTACGTAGGCAGACTTGTGGCACCTGGAGCCATAATATGTGTTGGATCAGTATCCATTCGTCACAGATTTAAAGAGCCAGATTTAAACCCCCAGACACAGCACCACATCAAATGGCACAATTTTATTACTGTAGTATTATATAATTTTCTGTGCGACAATTTTAACCTGAGAAATGGAGATGATTCACTCAGGTCAGAACATAAGGCTTAAGGTTTAAAAAGTATTAACGTGAAATTTTCCGCATTAAGGTGATTTCGAATGAATTCAATAGAACGCGACTACATAGTATCTTGTATGGTAAGCGAAACCCAATTTGAACATTTCCCTTAAGCGGAGTTTCAGTAACTCATTAGCATTTTATACACTGTAGAAAAGCTCTCTACTGTTTCCTTTTTACAGAGAAAGAAAGTGGTACAGATTCATTATAGAGTTTCATGCATTACACGTCTCAGGGAAATAGTTTCCAATTAACTAAGAATCTTCAAGAGGGAGTGAAGACAAAAAAAAGAGATACAAAAAATCCATGCACTTTGTAATATACCTTCAGTATCGGTTATGACCAAAGATAAACCTCAGAAACGATTTTGGACACCATGTACATACAGGGCAGACCATGATATAGTTCTGGTATGAAACATGACCATTGAAGTCGACAACTATGTGTTTATAATGGAAAGTTGGTTCATGGCCATAATCTGAGTAAATCAACGTGAAAAGATGTGTCATGTGCAACTGATTAGCATTTTCATGTAGCATCATAAGGAAGTAAATGGGGAGAAAAATATAAATATAATCTAAAAATTACCCTAAATAGGCGAGATTGTCTTAATGTTTTTAAATCCTTGAGTTGTCTCCACATCAATAACGGTTTATGCAAATGATTTTATTTTTATTTTATGGAGCAGATACAAAAAGTATTGCATCTTTACTGAATCTACAAGCAAACCATACTTATAGGCCAACCCGGTCACAACAGTGACCCTTCAAATCGAGAAATTCCGGAAAATATCCAGAAATTAATCTAAAAGTATATTTATTTGCTTAGTGCGACATTAACATTACAATTGCCACTATTAGCATTTTCAGCAGCGCGTCGCCCTTTGAGCAGAAAGCCAGACGTACCTTAGCTGTGGCAGTGGTGGAGGTGAGACCGATGCGCTTGCACACCAGGTCACCGCTGCAGGTGGTCATGGCGACAGAGACGGGGGTGGGAAGGAGGGAGGAGATCACGGGCAGGGGGAGGAGGCCTGGCCGGCTGTTGGCACCTCCGCAGCTGTTGGTCGTGTTGCAGCTGCTGTTGGCGACGCTCCCCGGCCCGGTTCCCCGGTCCCTCCGCTCCCACGCGCCGCGGTAATCTCTCTCGAATCGGTTATGGTGCCGTGACATCTCCAGAGAGCACTCTTCTTGCTTGGAGAAAACTGGAGCCTGGCTGGAAGACAGAAGGAAAATACCCCTGAAAGCTATTCGGAGGGCTAATGACGGGCAAATGGAATAGAACACTCCCCAATGCGTCTCTTCATCCAACAAATTACAGCCCTAACCAAAGATTTTTGGCGCCATTACGGAGGCTCTTTTCTATTTGAGAAAAGTTTGACAAGCCCAGCTCTAGCACTAAAGATGTAGGGTGGGCTGCAGGATTCTGTGTTGGGACCATGTGTGCAAGGGGTTAAAAAGCCCGTCCTAAAAATAATTGACTGACTTACTTCCCATTCACAATAAACAAGGAAAAAAAAAAAATCTGATTGGCTGGCATTTGCCTAGCCAATGGGGAGGAAGCACTAGTGCAACTCATGATGAGATGCGTGACTTTGATTATTGAGGTCAGTGTATGTCCACCATAAGAAAATGCAGGGGAAATTTAATTTGGTCAGGGCACCTTGTCCCTGTTCAATTCTTTTTCAAAGCTGCATCAGGAAAGAAAAAAAAAAAAAACTCCATTTCATTCAAAATCCACAACTGCTTTTCCACCATGCCAGCGAGCTGATTTGAATGCGGAGCACAATGAGGATGATCAGAAAAGCAAACATTCAAAGAGGAAAAACACTGACATATTGGAAGTGCATGCTTCTTAAATGGCAGCACCAATAAAGCTACTGGTGAAGAGTGAGAGCAAACAATGAGCGATGAGGGTCTCATGAGCTGCTTCAATCCACAATACAAACGGAAAGGAAAATAAATGTGTTGACTAGATCTATCCTTCCTTAAAGCACTACCCTTCATTTCCATAGAAGGAAAGCAATTAAAATGAGACATCTATAAAAATTTCAATGTAGAATACATATAACATTACATTCCATTACACACACACACACACACACACACACACACACACACACACACATGTAAGGGGGCCCAAGTTAACATAATCTACCAATGGAGCTGCCCCCCTCCATTCAGCAAGGGGGCCCCAGGTGACATTTTGTCAGGGCACCCAATATTTCTTGCTACACCCCTGTACACAACTGTCAGTTATAGTGTTTGTATAAATCCTGATAATTCAGAAAAACACACTAAACAATTATTAAATTCTACATGAACATCTTTATGCATATGTTCACAGTTTGTAAAATGATCAAGGAAAATCATATGTAATATTGCTTGCTTAATTTAGCATGGTTTTAACTATTTGCCGTTTGTAAACAGACTGCAGTATTTATATGGAGTACTAAGAACTAAAAATCCTACGTTACCAGAAAGTGCAGCTGTCAAAATCAGCTTCCCAAGTTTATAAATCACGCAGCAGATGGAGGAATATTGCTCCCCGCGACCATTTCAGGAGTTGGGGATCACCCTCCAACGTGCCCCTAACAAGCTGCACCACATTTCCATTTATTTTTAGGACTTAATACCCCATCATTTCTTACAAGCCAATTTATCCGTCTGGTGTACCGGGAGGACGAACGCTAGCATTTACATCACCGCTAACCTCTGCGATGAGTCTAGGACATACAGCTCCTCGGAGACACGACCTCTGCGTCGGAGAAGGTGACGTTTTTACAGTCACAGACATAAATAATTTTAACGAATGAAATAAAGTTCACTTAACGTAATGGAATCCAGAAAAACCGACAAACAAGGGACCACGAAATCGCTCCGTGTCTGACCGGAGCGATTTACAAAACTAGAAGAGGAAGCAGATAAATTAAGTGACTCAGAAAAACTGAACACGTTCAAAATCTCCGGTAGGATGTACAGAACAAAATCTCCGGGGCTCGTTAAAAACGTGGTTTTTAAAATACATTTTGAAAACTGCTATGTTACATTGGGGGGAATTGGCTGTTTATCAAGAACAATAACGCAAAGAACAAAAGAACTAGAGCACAGGGATTTATAGTTTAGTCCGGAACCAGGAACAGAAGGGGGTGAGGCAGCATAAATAAACCTGGTAGCCTGGTTATCCAACCCCCCCAAAAGGCAGCCATAGTGCCACCCTCTCACACTGCCAACTGGGGATCAACTCAAGCATTTTTCCATCACATATTTCGCACAAGTAGATAGCTCTATAATTAACTGCCGATAAAACACAGCCTATCCGTTAAACATCTGCACTAAAAATGATCGATTTCACAGGGCCTCAAACCGTACAGCCTGGGATTACAGCAAAGCCCCATTTGTACGAGACTGAGATTAACTATGCATGGAGCTTCTCTTCCGACGCGCCTATGTCCTTGAGGTTGGCCCAGTGATGAGGTCTACAGCTACAGCTGGCTGGTGCCGCCTGGGCTTGAGTAGACCGCAGGACAGACCACCGGGTCTCAGCAGAGTCATTTATTTTGAAGTGCCGCATGCAATCCCCATCCACAAGACTTCCAGGTCAGTCCATTTCATTAATAATAATATTCCCAAACATTACAAGATTCAGTGTCAGTGTCACACTGAGGACCTAGGAAACTTCCACACACACACACACACACACACACACACACACACCTACTGTATATCAGGGAAAAAAAAATGTTAATTGACTAAATAAGCATTGACATTATATGGAATGTAAATGAAAGATAGCAGCCAATACAAAAACAGCCTTTACATATTTGAACACCGTGCTAACATAAGGTGCGAGGCGTGAATCAGCTCTCGGAGGAAAGGAGAATAAAGGCAGGAGCCAGTCGGGTCATTGGGGTCGGCAAGGCAGCAAAGTAAAATTTAAGCAATCCCCTGAGCCCCTCCGAGGAACTCCAAGTGAGCGTCAGCAGATGACAAAGTCAAGACAGGCTGCTGTATAAGCTGCCGGACTCAACTTGCACACGGGAAAATGCTTTTACCAACAAAGGAGTTTTGCAGGGACAGGAAAACGTACAAATAAGGCTGCATTCCAGAAAACCTCAACGTGTGGCAGGAAAGCCTATTACATGCACACATGCAATGCATGCAAAACGCAAAAAAGCATATAGCTCAAAAAAAAAAGATTATATAAATGTTGACTTTGATCTGAAATTTAATTAGCAGATGAGGCCCCGAACAAAGTGAATTAATTACAGCAACGTTCCTCTAAACTGTTCACGTCAGAAAGTATGCAGAATTTTATGCAAATTCTTATCAGTCTTAGATTAACAGCATAATACTTCACATCTCTCAGTGCCGCTAATGGCAGACTAGGGTTTTAAAATATGATTTCATTACTCAAATTGAAAAGACGACAATAGATGCAGCCGCAGAATGGGTGATTAACTGATAAATTGTTGAATAATGATAAAAAAAAAATTAAAATCTACATTTGCCGCATATTATTGCGATAGCTTTATTAGAAAGATTTGAATTCAATTTTCTTCTAAATCTACTCAAATAATTAAATCAAGAGGGTCATAAACTTTAAATGACCCAAATATAAAACTGAGAAATTGCCTGATAGCCAGCTCAGGCACAGGACGTGCCGTTTAAAAAGGCAGGAGGTATAACACGTCATTCATTAATAAGCTGCGTTACAGTTACCCAACCCCTCAGGCTGCTTACAGTCTGAATCCGGTTCGCCCCACGCCGTACATCCATGTGATAGGTCACATGATCTGGTGATGGGGATATTACGAATTAATACCCCACGATGGTACAGTCACCTGCCCGGTGTGGGGTCCATCTATGGACCCATTCCTTCCATCCAGATAACTGACAATTGCGTAAGCGGCAACTGGAAATGGGTCATGCCAATAGTAACATCACACCAGATTTGTATTTAAAAAATAAAAAAAAAAGGTCTGACAGGAAATTCACTGTGTAAGAGGATACTTTACACAGGTTGAATTTACTGGGTCTTTTGTCTTTGGTGGAAGGAGGGAATATGAAAAAAAAAATAAAAACCTTCCATCAGAATTCAACTCCACTCTTTCAATCACCAGAGACCTGGCATTAGCTGGAAAACCATCCTCCCCCCCACGATTTCCTCCACAAAAGATGATAAAAATGCAAAGCTTGCCACTCCCCCCCCCCAATCCATACCCAGCTTCTTGGATGCAAAAACCCAAACCAAAAATCGATGAAGAGTCAGCTGTTTGCGAGCCTCTTGAGGCACGAGAGAGTTCCAAAATGTACACTAAATTATTTGGTCTTGTATGCGACATATTTTGAGTGAACGAGCTCACATTTGCTCAACACGCACTTCTTATCAGGGATATCGTGAAGCAGGAAGCGCTCTCATTGGCCTTCGAGTGCACGGTGTAACAAACGATGCAGGAAGTATTGGAAGAAAATACCTAGCTTAGATTAAACTTCTGCACTTTCTCCAGGCATCTGCTGTGTCCGTCAGGCAAGGTCCCCGTCACATTCAGGCTAACTGTGAACCCCCCGGCACAGGAATAAATTGGCTTTGTTCTGCCTGGGGAGCGAAGGAGGCGAATCAGCTGGGACTTACTCTCCCATGGCCGCCAGTATGCCGACTCAGCGAGTCTACTGGGTGCCCGCAAGTCACTGGGTTGCCAGTGGTGGGCGTCACACCGCACCACCTTCTGGAGCCCCACAAGAGCGGCAGTTCGACTCGTGATGTCTGTGGAGGCTGGAAATCGGCAGGGATGTGAAACGCACATCCGTCTCCAGCGTGCTCCATGCGTCAAAGTAGAGCGCCGATCTTAAGGCTGTTAAAACGGGGCGGCTGAAGTGAAAAGGGGCCAAATTCTGCCAAGGCAGTTATTCACTGCCATGCAAGGCAGAAAGAGCGGAACAACCTTAGCTGTATGATGAATTTTCTATAAGGAGAGTAAAAGCTTGCTATGAAATTAAATGAAATGTAATGTAGAAAGGGGGGGGGGGAGCCATTTTATATGAAAGCCGAAGCATACAAACACACACACACACACACACACACACACACACACACCCTTTATAAAAAAGCAAAAACACAATTAAGCCAAAGAAAAAAGACTTTTTAGGTAATGAGTAGGCCAGAAAACAACAACTAACAGAAACAAAATTAAAAGGGGGGGGGGATAACTAAATTAAAGCTTGCAGGGTGCAACAGACATATTTCATTTTAAATTGCAATGTTTCAACTCAGAAGTGTTTGTCACCAAGAAAAAAAAAGGGAGCAAAATGACATTGACAGCTTGCAAAGTCTGTCAGAAGTACTGAAGGACAAGAACTTTTGTTACAGATTTTGGTTTTAGAAAACAATAACAAAAAAAGTTTAATATCAAGCCTCAGTAGGCCAATGGTTTGCAACACTGTGCTGGACATCCATCGAACGCAAAGGCAGTAGCAGGAAGAAGTGCTCAGCGCGGCTTGGAGCAGAACATTTCATGACCAGAATATACACCGAAAAACACTTTATTTAGAATTAAACCGGTGGTAGGTTTTGAACACAGGCAACACGGAACTCAGGAGGTCCGTCAAAACAAATGTGTTCTGACAAGGGAAGGGTATGCTTGGCGTGTAAAGATTATAACACGTCACAGCAGAGACTAAGGACACCTCGCGGACAAAATCAATGATCCGCAAGAAGGAGGGACAAGGCCTTCTGTAACCTGGGTGGTCCGGTGGAGCACAGATTGTAGTTCAATACATGGACAAGTAAATGCAAACGCAATAATAAATAAACACACACACACACACACACACACACACACACACACACGTCTGTAAAGATCAGGATTCTTATATCAGTTGCCTCCAGACAGACAGAATACATTTTTATCATGTGTACTTTGGCAGGACGCCAGAAAAAGAAACCACAACTAAATTTTGCTGTCGAATAGCGAAGTGCCAGGAACATCCCGATGTAAAGGTTTACCAGGAATGTGTGTGTGTGGGGGGGGGGGGGTCAGGCTGCCTCAAACATTATTCCATTCATAGGTAACGCTCCACAATAAATACCCGCAAATTAAGGAAGTGTATAGAGAGTACAGCCCTGCACAGAGCGTCCAAGGTGGAGCTGAATGCATTACGCTGAGAGCATCGAGATACCAGCTAATGCCGACTACTAAATATTTCAACAAATACAGGAGCCAGGTTGGTGTGAAACTGATGCAGCAGGACTCCACCGAGCAAAGGAAAAAAAGAAAATCCAGAAAATTCATTTTAGCCCCATGTAATGTATATGGCCCCCCCAACATGCGCGCATGCGCACACACGCACACATACACCCACGAGTAAAAATCCATTTACCTACATGCATTTTGTAAATAGATCCAGCCAGACGGTATTCATACATATGACAACATGTTTTTTTCCCCCTAAGGCACGCTAATTCCTGTTAAGTGCAGCAAGAGACTGAAAATGTACAACTATTGCAACATCCTGCTCTGCCTCATCTCTGCCCATCTCTGATGCAGAGGGTAACAGGCACAAAGATTTCACTGCATAGCTTGTAATTATTGCCTTGTGCTGTACTCCACACTGTATGCTATAACAATGATGACATCAACCATCATCATCATCATCATCATCATCATCACTAGCAGTAGAAGTAGCCTAGTAGACAGCAGCAACTCCATTATTTGATATGCAATATCAAGCAGACTTCAAAATAAAGTGATACACGACTGGACTGGTAGCTCAGCCATGAGTGACTGAGAAGTGAGGTTATATTCAGCAGTAATGGTAGTTGTAGTGGTGGTAGTAGTAGTAGTAGCAGGAGCAGCGGTAGTACTAGTGGTAGTAGTGGTACGGGTAGCAGGAGCAGCGGTAGTACTAGTGGTACGGGTAGCAGGAGCAGCGGTAGTACTAGTGGTACGGGTAGCAGGAGCAGCGGTAGTACTAGTGGTACGGGTAGCAGGAGCAGCGGTAGTACTAGTGGTACGG
>JABFEA020000029.1:19008036-19020114 GCA_019775915.2 Cyphomyrus plagiostoma | reverse complement strand
ACTTTGTTTGGGTTAAAAAAACCCCATACACAAAACACCCCCCCCCCCCCCAACAAAACCAAACAAAAAAAAAAAAAAAAAAAAAAAAAAAAAAAAAAAAAAAAAAAAAAGGACTTGTTTTTTGATTGCAGTCATAGATTTTTTGAAAATCGGGTTTTCCCTTATGGCAACCAGAAATCTGGTCCACCCATAAGAATAATAATAAAAAATAAAAAAAACCCTAAAATGAGTCTTCACATTGTGGGGACATTTTGGCCCTACAAGGTATGGTGTATCACACACACACACACAGCCTAGAGCCCTGTGTTTTGGGGAACAGGCTCCAGGCTCATTATAAACCTGTCCTGGAAACAGGGGATGGATGAATGAACGGATGGGATTATACACGACCAGCACATGACTGTGCGCGGCAATCCTTAGCCACTCTAATAGCCCATCAGAGATGGAGTTCGGATTTCTGCCTTCTGCCTGAAACACAAGGGTTCAGTACTCATTGATATGGAAATCTGAATTTCGACAGCAATAAAAGTAAAGAGAGACCCGCATTACATGTTCGGCAACTCTGTCGATACGTAGCATTCATGCACAGTAGCTAATAATGTTGCGTGGCTACACGCTTTTCATACGCAATGTGAACACCAGCTGTTGTCTCACAAGGCCTTAAACCATCCATCCATCTTATGAAATCGCTTTCCCTATTCAAGGTCGCGGGGGACCCGTAGTCTATATGTGCAAGCACCAATCACAGGGATCTTAAACTAGCAACATGCTGTAGCATGCCCCGTGTGCAAGTTGTAAATAGCCCTTGTGTAGTTGTCATCGTTAATGGTTATATTTCCTTATTGTCGCGTGTGTTTGCCCGTGTCTTATATGTACCAGGTCTGACCATCGTGTGTAATTAGCTTACACACACGGTGGGAGATTTGTGTATCTTACAGTTCAGTGTCTGAAAACCTCATGTTTCCTGTGTATAACTGGTTCGGTGCTCGTTGCGTGCCTGATGTAGTCCTTTTCAGGACTACTAGAGCATGTTCTCCCCAGCAAGCGTCTGTCTTTCTCTGTGCCGGCGATGCAATGGTCCGCCCGATGCATATGCCCACCGACCCACCCACACATGTAGGGTAAACATATCTTTATGGGGACCGCTCATTGATTTCTATGGGAAAAATGCTAACACTATCTATGACAACCTTAACCCAGCTCTAACCATAACCATCCAAGCAAAATACATTGGTACCTCAGAACTCAAACTTAATCCGTTCAGAACTCCGGATTGAATCCTAAAAAAGTTCAGCTTCTGATCAAATTTTTCCCCATGAGAAATAATGTAAAACAAATTAATTGGTTCCCGGCCCTAAAAAAAAAATTACACCTAAATGGTTTTTTTTTTTTTTTTTTTTAGTATTTAACACACAAAATAAACAGGATAAAACAAGAAGAGCATATACTGTACTAAACATAAGGACATTTATCAAAACAGTAAAGAAAGAAAATAAATGTATCTAAACAATGTGTCCTGCCCCAATCGTCCGCTCCTTCTGTGTGCCACGCCCCCTCGTTAACCCCGTGTGGAATCCCCTTGTGAACAGCTGTTTCTGCTTGTTTTTATTAGCCCTCTGTATTTCGTCCGTGTTTCAGTTTGTTTACCCAGTCCGGTCATTGTATTGTCCATCTGCGTTTTGCCTGCCTTACCTGTAAACCCTGTATTCCCTGATACCCTAACGTTTGTCTCAGTTCTGTCCCCGCTTGGCACAAAATAAGTAATAATAAATAATAAATAATAATAATAATAATAATAATAATAATTCCATTAATACATGTAATAATTTATTAAAATAATTAATAAGAAGTCTTTATTTTTAAATGCATTTAATTATATAATGATAATTACTGTTACTGTCATTGTCTAAATGTATTTTTACTGTCTAAATATATGTATTCAGTGTAAACATGCACCATGCTCTCACAGCGAATGCGAGGCTGAGACTGAAGCTTTACCCTTTGTTTACGCTGAGAGACGTGCCGCGTGACTCATTTCTCCGCCCGTACAAGTTCTAAGGTCGACGTTCACGGTTTGACTCCTGAGATTCAGATAAATTACCTAGTACTCTTTTTCGAACTAGTTGGTTCAAATTAAGAAATTCGAGTTCTAACGCGTTTGACAACTGAGGTACTACTGTATAAGAGTTTTTTGCATTTTTAGTTTTCATTGCAGTCACAGATTTTTGAGAAAGTTGAGTTTCTCCTTAAGGGGGCCAGGAAACAGGTAAGTTAAGGTATACACACACAGACGCACACAAAGTACTGGTCATGCAAGTCTTTTTTAAAAAAAAAGACAAGTGAGGCCAAATACTGGCCACAGAATTGGCTCTGACCATATTGAAAAATGCTCTATAAATAACTGAAAGTACAATTGATGAAACTGCTGGGGGGGGGGGGCACATTATAATGTCTTACAATTTAATCTGGCAACTAACCAATAAGCTCTATTTTAACTCAAATCAATTGATTGACCACCTTGAATATTTTAGTATGGCCAATTTGGGGTCTGAAGAGAAGCAATACGATTTTTTCCCGCTCCAGACTGTTTTCCTTCCTGGAATGATTACCAAACAGCAGACAGGATGACAGACAGGAAAATGTGAGGTGGGATGGACTGAAATGGCAGCAGTCAGAGAGAAATGCAAAATGCATGATAGTGAGCGAAAGCTGCAATAAAACCAAAGGTCAAAGGTCACCGTCATCTCAGCTGTATGATGCATGCGTCATACACAGATGAAATATTGTCACAGTGCAGAGAAATAAAAAACATGTAAGACATAAAAGGACATTAAAGCATACAATGGTGAAATCTAGGCATATATATCAGACAAAGACAAAAGGCTAAAATGAGGGCCTAACTGGGGAAAAAAGCAAATGCATTGTGTCTTTGGGTGGAAACAGTTAACCTGAAAGAACTAAAGAAAAATCCAACAGGATTCCTTGGCCAGTAAGGTCCCACAAACTAATAAACATTACAGAAATAGAGGGAGGGGGTGTGTGTGTGTGTGTGTGTGTGTGTGTGTGTGTGTGTGTGTGTACGCGCGCGAGACCAACATAACTACTTCATCATAAGCAAAACACAAAATGATCGTAATACTAATTCAAAATGGACGCAAGACAAAAATAACCGACTCTTAATATTATGAACTTAGTGCTCAGTTTGGGAACTTACATCCAATTCTTGTGGCCTGGATGGATTGATAGATGGATGGATGGACACAAAAATCAGAAGGATCTACATGAAAAATAAAGTACTGTACTAAACTGCAAGCCAATACACCATAATGAAAAATACACATTCTCTAATTCATAATTTCTATTACATAAGATTTTAATACCCTTTTTGGAGTCTTACATACCATTTGTTTCTACTGGTAATGCTTTGCAGCTGGAGCAAGACAATGTTTCTTTTGATCACTGCTGATGTATTTTCCTTGCTTGTAACGTAGGTCCAGACGAAAGGCAGCGCCGTGACACCCCTGCCGAAAACACACTGCATTTCTTTCATTGCTCATTTATGATGCGAATTCCTCTCGCGCTCAGATTTACACAAGGAAAGCCCGCCGTGACGCGACTCCTAAATTTCTAGCGTAGCGTAGGTGCGAAATATCTCCGTAGCAGGAGGGGCAAGAGGGCATGCAATAAATAAAAGGAGCCGCCTACGGTAAATGTTTGCACCCTGACATTTCAGCAGAGGAGGTGCCAGGGTTCCACTCGGGCCGCCAGCTGGACGGCTTACTACGGTCCCTGTACTATTTCATGTACCATTACATTTTCGTGTAATTCGCTACTGCACTTCATTTCACTGCACCTCTCAGAGTGCATTTTTTTTTTCTGGTTAAACTGTAAAACCAATCCCTCACCCAGTGCGCCCACCCACATGTACCGGTCACAGCCTGGTTACCTTTCACCATTACCTGCAAGTCTCCGCGACGACATAAAGTGGACTGTAAACTGAGCATATGCATAACTAGATAATGGACGAACAGCTCGAGCTCAGCCGCGAGCCTCCACCCCTATACACTACCCCTGCGCACAGACACACGTCAGCAAGAAGAAAAGTTGAACTGAACGAACAGTACATCGTTTACTGCTTTTAATGTCTAATTACTGGTTTAAGGGGAACTGTATGCATTTGCTGCAGGAAACCTATACCAAAAATTCAGATATGATCTTCAAGGTCTCTGTATTCTTCAGTACACTTTTGGGGTATTAGTGTTGTTTTCTGTATAGTTGGTTGCATAAAATTTACTAGACTCATTAGGCATTGATAGCGAACATAATTATATTAAATTTTAGCTACAATAGGTAAAATGTACTCTCAAATTTTGTGAATTTACAAGTTAATTGTAGCCTCAAGCGTTTACTCAAATACCTAAATATACATAATCATGCATGTTTTAAAAAAGACTGTAATCACGCCTGGGTGTGGAACTTGATACAATCGGTTACTTGTATTGCATAGTTTAATACATTTTGGATCTGTTTCAGAAAGGTCTGGCAATGTGGAATAAATGTAAATACAGTGGTACCTCGGTTCTCGAACTCACTACAACTAGAATTTCTTGAAAGTTGAACAAACCAGCTTGACCTACAACTCGATCTGAATATCAGAAGAAGTCAAACCATGAATGGTGACCTAACATAAATTGTACGCGCCAGGAAATGAGTCATACTACAATGCAATTCTTACTTGAATGACTTCTTCACAGAGTGGATGATTAACCAAATAAAGCAGCGCAACACTACAGTAACTAACAATAAATAAACCACTAACTTACATGTACTATTAGAGCAATTATGTCATTTATTTAAACTTTATTTTACCAGGTAAATTAACTGAAGACCAATTCTCACTGCTTTACGTGATATTCGGGAGAAATAGCAGATTACGCATCGGAACTGCCTGAGATACAAACGTCTTGCATGTAACTAAACTCTTCAGCCAATAAGGAGGCGTCACGGAGGCGGTTCCAGTTTGTGCAGCCGGGTGAGTGGTCGCAATGCATCAGGATCAGAATGTGTTGCTTTAAGCCAGCGCTGTAGCACGTCGAACGCACCCAACGACCGGACAGGGGAATCAAACTGAAACACGGATTTAATACAGAGGACTAATCACAACAACCAGAAACAATTGATCACATGGGGATCCCACACAAGGTTAACGAGGGGGCGTGGCACATGGAAGGAGCAGATGAGTGGGGCAGGACAGGACAGGGGTAATGTTGGGATAAGATCTTTATCGTTTTGGAAGCCATTAAAAAAAAAATGCTCTTGTTTTATCCTGTTCATTTTGTGTTTAAATGCGAAATAAATGGGGTGTTTTTTTTTTTTGGTGTAATTTTGGGTGGCCAGGAACCAAATAATTGGTCTTCCATTATTTCTTATGGGAAAAATTTGATCAGAGCTCAAACTTTTTAGGATTCGATCCGGAGTACGGGACGGATTAAGTTTGAGAACCGAGGCACCACTGTACCGAATGCTTGACTGAGTCTATTGCTTTTCCCCCTTTTGTATAAAAGCACAGAAACCAGGCTGAGATGCCATGTCAGATGTTAGAGAATGACACTGTACACCTGGATAAAATTTACATGACTCAAGTTAAGCCAGACAGGGATTCTGCACATTTTCTTTAAAGAAAGGGTCACCATGAAAAACAGTGGTTAACTCGAATTCGTGTCATGCTTTGCGATACAAGTCTTCATTATACTCCAACAACATTGTGAACAACTAGTACTCCATCCAAGCTTAAAAACAGCTCGCCCATAATAAATACTTGCATTCCTACATCGAGACTTTATGTAACGTGACAACCCCACACTGTGTAGCCATTTCACAGATATTACCGTCAATAGCTTAGCGATGGCGCCATGCGGTGACCCCCCAGATGCAGTTGCTCAGGGATGGAGGAGTGTCGCCTCGGCCTCTTCGATTGCAACGTCTTAATTGCTACGCGCCAACATGTTTAGCGCAGATTACAGGGGAGCACTAGCAGAAGGGGAGAAGGACCCATTGTTTTTAGGAAGCCAAGTGTGAATTATCCTGAAAGGCTACAAATTTCAGCAGCATCCGGCATGTATGGCTGGTTAGGAGGTTCACATAATAGGTACTATTTCGAGACCTTTTTTTCCCCCCTGAAAGCTTGTTGCAACATGAAAGTGAAATGCCTTAATAGTTGGAGCCATAATTTTCATCTGTGCCTTACACTGGCTTGTTAGAACATTCTGTAATTTCAGTCTCCATTTATACATCCAAAAATCGCAAACATTCCTGACATTTATGCAACATGTGCATAAGAGATAAAAGGTTACCGAATATTACAACCAAATATAAATGTTCACAGTAAAAACTAAGGAAACAAAAAGGTTTGTAAAACCTACTTTGCTATAAATAACGCAGAGTGTTCTTTGCAAATCTAGATAATCAAGTTAATAGTCCAGGCTTGTGTTTGCGCTGGACTCCTGAAAAGTAGGCAGGAGGCCAGGGCATAGCTGAGTGATGGCAGGGAAGGTTACCCCATTTTACAAATGCAGAATTTAAATGAATAATTTAGAGTGTGGTCTGTCCCGTAATGGCCTGCAGCAGTGAGACATTGTCCACATCACAGTCAGCTGTACAATAAGGCAAAACAAATTTGTCCAAAGTGCACAAATTGCTCAGAAGAATTAAGCCAATTGCCGATACAAAGTGACTCTTAAATTTTTTTTTTTTTAAAAAAAAAAAACAAGGTCACAGAAGAGTTTTTTTGTAAAACATATCCAACAGCACATGGAAAGTATTTCCCAGTATATGTATAAGCATGAGGAGCGATAACGTCCCAAAAAAAGCACAAAGAACAGTGTGTATGGGCAGTACCGCTGACATCATTTTCTATCAGTTGTAAAATATCAGCATTATTAGCAGCAAGACCATTTCAGTTGAATTTGTTACAAAATGTCAAGGAAATCTCCCTTACTTCAAATGTAGCTCCCCCTAGAGCTTTGGAGGTAAGCTTCTCAAGTTAGAGGACAAGATATCCTAACCATTTTTACAATAAGTGTTGGAGGAGGAGGGACAGTCACAAAGACTTGTCTTCTCATGACACATTAGGGCTCATCCTAAACTTCACTGAACCAGCCACATTATGCACAGTCCAATCGCAGATCGATCATCTACCTCACCTCCACACAAAAAGGTGGCTACATATCCAGCTTTAATATAATGAAAGAATTTCTATATAAAAAGCAATTTGTGGTGTCACCTTGACTGCAACAATCAGCTAAACACTGGGGCAGAGTTATTGTGACACTGCAGAATTTCTCGAGCAGAGAGAGGTCGGAGGTTTGTTTATTTTATTCTTTCATTCTGATTTCAGTCACTGTGCAATTCATGTCCCACTTGAGGATCAGAGGCCCCATTAAGAGGGCAAGTATGTAAAGCTACTATGACATTTAATAACTTGTCTCATATTCCATCCATTATAGAATCTATTGTGGGACAGAGCAGAGAGCAACTGTACCATTTCGTTTTATGTACCATCAAGGACAAATTCTGAGAATATTGACCAGTGTTTTCCGCCGCTTTCTTCAATGGGGATTATTCCTCGTAAATTCACAGAAAAATGAATGAGTAAATAGTTGCAATAATACGTGATTCCTTCATGGAAAACAAAAGACTGAAAAACTTTAGAAATCTTAAAAATAGCATACGCCATTCAATTAATACATGGATATACAATATCAATATGCCCCATTTTTGCGACACTGTAGCTGCTCTTGGGTTAACACCCATGAGGGAACGGAGAATGACGCTTTCCTTTTTTCCCCGTGTCCTGCGTGATGCTGTGCATAGTGTGTTTTAACCTTCCTCTCTGGTGATTTAATATGCTTACTCACACCAAATCTGCTCAGCACACATCAGCACGGCTATTTATCGGTTCACACAAAGTTCACAAGAGGACAAAACCGGAAAAGCATCCGCTATGGACAGAGTCACGCTGGACCTCAAGCACCCCTCCAAAATTAAAGCCAAAATATCCAAAACGGACAAGAAGTTTTGTAATATATTTTATTTATTGATCGGTGGTCATTGCCAACACACCACAGCACACAACAACGAAATGTGTCCTCTGCATATGTGACGTCATGACATAGCAGGGGGCAGCTAATTCAGCACGCAGGGCTCAGTGCTTGGGGGCGGTACCTTACTCAGGGTACCTCAGTGGTGCCTTGCTGGTCAGGGATTAGAACCGGCAATCTTTCAATTACAAGTGTGCCTCCCTAATCATTAAGCCACCACTGTGCATCAAAGCATGCATGCAATAAATGTACACCTGCACCTAGGAAGGTTGATGAATAAAAAATACCTTTTTGAACACTTCTAGTTTTGTGGAGATACTTTTCAAATATTCAGATGAACACTTGGGTAAAATGTGTGCTGTTTCTATGCTTTACAGGGGTAATGAAGACAAAAAAAAAAAAAAAAAAAAGCGCTCTCACACACACACAAAATCCTGCTATTGATTCTGTAAAATGTAAAGGTCGCTATACGTTTTTTTAGACAGAAGATTTTTTAAACTCTAAAGGAAACAAAAACGTCTCACTCTGAGCAGTTTACGGCACATATTTAATGGTATGTTTTATGAAATTGGTAATATTATGATTACATATTTTGAACATTGTGGAGAGGATGTATATTCTATCTACATAGAAACATGCGTGTGCACAAATTACCCATCAGGATAGAAGACTGGAGATCACACTGGCCTTTAAACATAACATGAGGAGCTTGTGACAAATACGAGGACAGACTGCAGCCTTGCAGTTTAAAAACAGAGAGATCAGTTTTGCTGCACTGTATTCAATTGGCTATTTCAACAGCGCTGAGCATTGAAAACCTGGCAGCTTTGAATTGTGCATGTTAGTCAGGCAGTTACAAGAGGCAAATGGTCAGTTTGGCAGTTTTGCTGTCCAATCAGCCTGGGGCGAAATCAGCAAGAATCGCTGTGTTAGTAGGAAGCCGGAACAGCTATACTGACTGTAAACTCATTACTCCCAGAGTAAAATTACCAGGAGACCATTAATAAATTTTAACTTTTCCTACAAGGATATTGCAGATCTCCGCCTGATTTTTATATTGTATTTAAAACTGCACTTATGCAATATAAATGTGTTACTGTGGACTAGTAGCACAGTGGATAGTGCCTCCGACTATGGACCAGAACATTCTAGCATCAGAGCTTCAGCATCTTCCTTTAGGGGGCGCTGTGTGGCTCAATGAGTTAGGACTCTGTGCCTTCAAATCAGAAGGTCACTTGTTCGATTCCCTAGTCTGCCAGCCTGATGTCGCTGTAGGGCCCCTGAATAAGGCCCTTAATCCCCAATTGCTCTGGGGCGGTACACACTGACTGACCCTGTACCACACACAGAATATTTTATGCATCCATTGCATTCAAAGCCTCAGCAAGCACTAAACAAAAGGTGAATGAACAAACTGTGCATGTCAGATTTAAAAGTCATACTGACCATATGCGCAGAAGTATTATAAATACCATTTGCTGAAGAGTTCCTTCAACAAATGATGCTCAGGCCCACATAATATATTATATACATATAAGAACATAAGAAATTTACAAACGAGAGGAGGCCATTCGGCCCATCAAGCTCGTTTGGGGAGAACTTAAGATTTTAACAACTGAGCTATTAGTTATCTAGCTCTGATTTAAAGGAACCCAGGGTTTTAGCTTCCGCTACACTAGCTGGAAGACTATTCCATACTGTAACGACACGCTGTGTAAAGAAGTGCTTCCTCAAATTTCTCGATTTCTAGTGTTGTACATCTGTTTAAAAAAGATAAGATACTAACCATATTTAAAACCTATAGCACTGTTTTTCGACCCAGTCCTTGCCCCCCCATCAAAAGCCAGAGGGAGCAAATAAAAATGGATTTTCTGTTGATCTCTGATGCCCAGGTTGAGAAACACCAACCTATAGCATAAAAACATCTATGCATCCAATAGCAGAGGTTTCCAAACCAAACCACTCCTTGGGGGGGGGCAGCCATTTTGTATATTCATCCTTGTCCACCACCAAACAAACAGATAAAGCTAATCCGATAATCTGAGTCCATTATACAAATCAGGATACACGACTGACATCTACGTACACCGCTAAAGTATGCTACTCAAAAGATGCTGATAATTAGCTTAACATGTTTGTTTGAACTGTGACCTCAGGACCACTTATGGGACAAAAACAGGGAACAATGGGAGGGTATCAGGATCCCTATCACTAGACAGGCCAAGGTACCAGCATTGACCTGGAGCCCTGGATAATGAAGCATATCCTTATACAGGTGCTAGATGCTACCCAGAGACAGAGGCAATGTTTATCACCACAAAACTATTTGCATTTACTGTTAGGTAAAAACGTTATTATACATAATGCTAAATAAATTGTTCCTTATTTAGGGGATGCTACGGCAGCAGCAGCAGCATGTGACCAGCTAGCTATGATCCGACTCAACATACTAGCTAATATTAACATTAGAGGCGAGCATGAGGCGATCACAGCCCAGCAGAGCCATAATAAATAAAATGATCAAAGACAGGAAGTCTGAAACAAATTTGCCTAGGCTGACCATTTCAAATAATGAGACGTCTTTATGAGGATGCAGTGAATTTTACAAAACACAGGGAGTGGAGGGGAAGCAGACCCCAGAAAAACGACCCCCCCCCCCCGAGCCTGAGATGCTAAACCAGCATCTACATCTTGGCAACCAGGAAGCCTAAAGTGTCGCTGACTGGGAAAGCACAAGGAGACTCGTCAGTCCTGCACAGCTTTTTTGGAACAGTGTTTTGGGGGGGAATCGGGGTACTTTCGGGGGAACTGAAGTACATCAAGGAACTTCATGTAAAATTTGCTTTAAATATACTGACCATCATATTTCTTTTTAAAAGTCAGTTGTTGGTCGTCTGATCCTTGGCAGAGGGAGATTGACATTGATGTAGGCTTTGGCAGAAACCCAGCCTGACACAGTGTTGGTCCAGCTCACAGCTGCTTTAAAGCAACAGACCTTCATTGAAATATACTACATTTCAATTTCAAAAATCACACACTACATTTCCTATTATAACACAAACGTTAAGAGAACTTGAAAGACAAAAATCCAACACAAAAGGATACAATACAAACACCTTTTCAAAATAGGCACCCTAAACAATGAAAGGTACAATGACAACTTCATAGAAGTTAAATCTCATATTTAATTGCAGTCATTTTTTGGGTCATTGCAAGCTATATCACCAGTGCTCTGCACAGGGACAAATCTTACAAGCACTGAGCGATCAATAAGAAGTAGGAGACTACAAGTGCATTACAACCCAACCTAAAGTTGTCCTTTACAATATGCCCTATCAGTCACATTAAACTAGGTGTCAAGCTTATTCTGTGGAGCAGTACGTCTGGGCTGCTTTTTATGCTGGCCCATTCCCTGGACTTAATCATTTAGTTAATAGTTTCCCTTATTACTTTCTTAGCCCCCCCCACACACACACACACACACACACACTTCCGCTAATCCAGGGCGTGGCAACCCTCATCCTGCAATGCCAGTATCACCTGATCTCATGCAGACACTAACTCATCATAAAGGATATTTTTTATTATTAGGTCATTTGCATAAGTACATTGGAATGCTTCTCTTCACCTATCCCAGCTTGCTCTCCATAACAGGGTCTCCTAATGTGCAGGGGCCACTGGAGCGGAGGATTAGGGGCCCTATTTATGTGAAACCATGTGACTGTTCTGCTGAGGCTGGGGCTCAAACTAATGCCCTTCTGATGACGGGCACAGAGACTTAGTCCCCTGAGCCAATCAAAGATGAGTTACCATCTGGCAGAGATCAGGTGCAGTTCAGAGACCAGTGGCCTGTATTACAAAGCGGGGTTACTGACTTATCGGGGTAACTTCATATTTAAAAAGTGTTAGGTTGGAATTGTATATATTATCACTCACGTGTATTCTTAAGTTGTATAACTTGTTTCATGTAGTAGTAGTA
>JABFEA020000029.1:18981137-19007936 GCA_019775915.2 Cyphomyrus plagiostoma | reverse complement strand
ACACCTTTGTAGCTCGCACTGCAGACGGTGTGACTACCCTTGCAAGTAAAGGAAGCGCTTGTCTCATCCTTCGTGGGGCAGTAGTTTGGGGAAAGCCAATCACTTTCTCCAACAAAAAGGTACCATAGTTTAAATGGACTTCATATTTGTTCATTTACATCTTGCCCAGACTACCTTAAATCAAGTTTTCTAATAACCAAGTTACCCCCGATAAGCCAGTAACCCAGCTTCATACTACAGGCCACAGGCAGGATGGAAAAGCTGCCGGATACCAGGATCAGGGCTGCCTACCCCAGGGTTAATCCATCAGCTGCATGGGGAAGAAATTGAGAAGCACCACAAAATAGCAGCCGTCTATGAACAGGTCAAGACCCCCATTTTAATAATTATTAAAAATGCATCACTGATTTTCGATACAGTAAAGTTTATAATCTTTAAAAATAAAGGATAAAAATATAGATAAATTGCACGCCAGAAAAAAGCAGTGCTCCATTCTACTGTACCTGTCGAAAAGTTTCCAGTTTGTTTTGGTCTATAAAATATTTCAAATTTTTGAAAGCCACAAGAAAGATCTCTCAAAACCCTTAATAAACATGGGGCCGAGTAATGACAAATGCAGGAAAAATAGAAAATTTTTTGCACAAAAGCTTCAGTCGGTCAACAGCTCTACCTCCAATTCAAACCAAAAGGTTTCTGCACGTTAGCTCATTAACAGCAGTAGTGTGACGCATTTAAGGGGTTCGTTTGCACGTGCCGAACACCCTTCAGACACCAAGATTTAATGTAGCTAAGCTGAGAACATTAAGTTCCAGGTTACATCACAGAAGCTATGAAAGCCGTCCGTATCCCACCTCACACCTACTGCTCGGATGTGTCACAGCCAAAGGTTAATGCACGGGGGCAGCCCCACTTTTCCTCTCCGTGTTAGAAACTTCACCCCAAGTAGGTTAGTGTAGCATAGCACAGCACAGCATAGCATAATATACAAAGCAAATTACGCTTAAAAGCATTAAGTTTCTGATGAGACAACAGAATTAGACAAATAGATAAAGATATGTGCACCTATAAACATACTTGTATAACCCTAAATTCCAACAATGGCACCTTTACCCCCTATACCCAGACCCAACCTTAACCATACGTATCCAAACAAAATATCTGTAGAACTTTTAGTTTTGATTGCATTCACAGATTTCTTTAAAACTTGGTCTCCCTTTGCGGGCCCATGAAAAATGTTCCCACACAGTGAAAACAACAGGTTTTTATAACATTGTGTGGGACATTTACAGATCCGGCTTTGCATAGCAATTCAAGCAAACAAGAGAGAGTCACCACATATAAAATTAATTGTGGAGTGTGTTACGACAAACTTTAAATCATGATCAGTGACACCGCATTTCATTGATTAGGCCTTCAAGTGTTTGGAGTGGGTAGGGTCCGGAGTCCAACACCGAAAATGATCACTATGCTAATGATATACTGGTACCCAGAGTTAAGCAGAACTGCCAATCACAGCCTATTATATGGCTACAATGGAGACTCTGACTGAAATAAATAAACGCAGGCAAATGTGAATGGTCGCAGTGATTATAATGGAAGCCTTCTCTTTCAAGCGTCAGCGAGAACACCACTATTGTGGATATAAAACAGAGCCGCTTCATCACGACTCCGATACGTCATGACAAACTGTCCATCGGAAAAACAACGTCACGGCACTGAGCCCCAGCTACCACAGGCTGCACTTCGAAGCGCTTTAGACATATGGCACCAACTACACAACGTCTTGTAATAACATCGGAGGTCGAAGTCCACAGAGGAGGAGATTGAGGGAAAAGCTCGAACGCTTGGGGAGAGCAAACAGAAATGGGGAGCTGAGGTGGGTGAATGGGGAAATGCACTGGCACACTCGTGTTATGACAGCTAGGCAAACGCCACTGAAATTACCAGCATTGTGTTCTCTATTAGACAAGCGGCTGGTTAACCACAGAGCGCGGAGGCGGTCACAGAACAAACTACGATTCGATCACTCATGGTGATGTACAAGCACAGGATCTTCTCCCCAGTTCCCTTCCCTCCTCCAAAAACACCCCCCACCAGCAGTTTTTAATATATATACAGATAAATAAAATGTATCGAGGAGACTATCATCCAAAGTAATGTACAGTTTCGGAAGCAGGATCAGACAGTCCAAAGCAGAACGGGTTTTTTTTTGTTCAAGGGCCCCAACGGTGAAATCAGTCTGCTGACCACAGGAGCTGGCAGCTTTCTGCCCCAAGCCACAACCAGCTGGGGCGCACAGGGCCCCCATTTTGGGGGGGGGGGGGGGAAGCAGCCAATGAGAAACCTCACTTAAAGCAGTATGAGGGACAAGTACTATTGAGTGACTCAGAGCATCCTATTAATAAATGAAGTTGGAGCGAGACGGGAATCTGGTGAATTTTTAGGACAAACTATTAGTTTCATTAGACTTTCACAGTAAATAAAATATGCTCAATTTACAAATACAGTACATTTTTTGAAGCTGAACACTGATCTGATTAGCTTAGTGGGTTAGATTACCTATAAAACAAAATAAATGTTATTTTTAATAATGTTATGATTAATATATACTAATCCTTACTAGTTTCCTTGTGGTAAGGATGCATTAGGCAGGTAAAGCTAATTATGCGGCAGCTGAAACACATGTCCGTTTAAACCCCACAAATACGTCCCGCAACTCTTTTTAAACAGCGGCGTTTATTAGAGGAAACGTCGCCTTACAAAACCCACCAGACCCTGGCAGCTACCCAGAGGTCATTGTAAATTATCTTCCCCCAAACCTGGGCTGTGATCAACAAAACACACTTCAACTAATTCTTCTTGGACATCTGCCGAGCACAAGTCATGCACAGGACACCGGTACCTTGCAAGAATATGGCCACTGCACACAGATACGTTTTTTTTTTTTTTTTTTTGGAAGGATATGGAATTTAGGATGTTGTGCTGAATGATTAAATCTTCCATGTACAATTTCAGAGAGAAAGGACATCGAGCCCAGCTGGACAACTTTTCATTAAATCATCCAGAGAACACTTACCTTAAAAACTAGTACTTAACATTGTCACTGAGATGGACATAAAATTTAAGAAATACGACATGAGGAATTCTGATTAAAATAGTCTGATCTAAAAGAATGTACTGTAGTTAACTAAAAATCATTTGGTTTTTATAAATAGCTTAACTACGGCAATAAACCAGGTATTGGAGATGACACTCAGAACCAAATCAGCTTGCTAATTTCCCCAAATTGCTCTTATTATGGGGCTCAAGTATCAGCAACAAGTAGAACCCCTGAAATCTAACGTGCTGCATCTCTTAAATCAAGGAGAATTCCAAATATTCTCTTTACATGCAGCTTTTTTTTTTTTTTTTGGAGTCACAAAACTGCGGCTTGCAGCTATATTTTAGAATCTATTTTTGTGCCACACTAAAATTAACATAAAATTAGCCCCCTTACCAGTAAATGTTACTAAAGTATGTATGTAATATATATATATATATATATATATAAAAATAAATAATCTGCAATGAGTGTATTTTGTGTAAATCCATTTTCTAAACAACTAATCCAATGGAAAGCCATCTTGCTGCATACAACTATTTTTAGTACCTAAATGTCTCACCGTTTGGCAGTAGTTTTACGCCAATATGTAGGAGAAAAAAAATCCAAATACAAGCTTGTTTTTACCTATTAACGCTTTGCTTTTAACATATTAAACTTAGTTTGTGTGGTTCAAACCAGTCATATGAAAAAAATAAGTACTCCAATTGGAGATTAAGAAGCCAGAACGAGAAATTAAAATAGTGAGATTAAAGTTTAAAGCCGTTTACAGTATGTGCAGGACGGATTTTTGTATTGAAAGAGAAAGCAGCTTTCCAGTTAAGTGATGTGTTCTTTTCCCTAAAAGCTGTAAATTTATTTACAAACAGTTACACTGTAGTTATAAGCATCCCTGGGCTTCGCCCACCAGTGATGTCAGAAAAGTTTTACGGGTTCGCATTGAAGGTCATTAACACGCCAAACAAATGGCCATTTTGTGCATATGAAGGCCCATTTACGAAGAGATACATGGCAATAATTTATAGGACCGTCAGCCACCAGGGACCATAGCGCTGATAGCAGAAAGGCGGACAGGATTCCTACCAGGATGTCATCAATTCATAGGGAGCATTTAAATGATGCTCTAAACTGGGGCGTAAATACTGCACATAATGCAAGAACATCAGTTTCATTATTTTAAATGTGTGATCTTTACACGCAAATGTCAGAAAAAAAAATGTAGCATCTCTCGGGCGACAGGCTATATGAAGCTCGGATGTTGGGGGCGGGGGGGATTGCATAAGATGCCAAAATTAGATGGGGGGGGGGGGAAAAACACCCCTTCAGAAGAGCAAAGTCATAAATGAATTGTAGATAAACAGCCTATGCTGCAAGTAATTATTTTTTTGCACCTCTGCGAGAAAAGGCTGTCATTTTTCTTTTTATCAATACATCAGTGTGGTGCCTTTAATGCGGCTTCTCCTTACCAAGTGTTGTGCAGAGACTTAACAACCATCAAGTGAAAAATGCAGATAGGATCTTTGTCCAAGCTCTTTGTACAGAATAAACACCCAAATACACAAAACTGGCACTTTGAAGGATATTCCTGCCAAGATAATTACCCAAGAAAATAAGGCTGAATCCAATGTGCATTACATTTAAGTTAGAGCGTCTACACGTCACCCCTTAGGTAGCATGGGGAGAAAACAACATTAAGATTCACCAAATAATACCCAGGATCAGAACTCTGCAAAGACAGCAGTATTAATTATACAGGTGATCTGAGACACGGATCTCTCTCATTAACCTCAGATTCTTACCGTTTCACTTTCAGATAGGTTTAAAAGGTGTTTCTTTCCCCCTTTTTAAAATTTAAAAAAAAAAATTCAGGTGAGCACTGCCACAAAGAAGAAAAAAAAAAAAAACTAGCACAATTTGCTTTCTGATGTAATGCGCTCAATTTTTTCCTGATAAATTTCCTAATCACCTGCATCCTGCACAGACAAAGGCTCCAGGAGAAGCTACTGATAATGAACCTTTAAGGCCACCGTGTAAAAACGAAAGTCACTCAGCAGCTCCGGCACAAATTCACCAGATTAGCAACATCGTAAGTTCGAAAGTGCATTGCGACACACGGGTAAAAGTATTATGAATTAAGCTAACAGGTTTTTCCTCAAATGTTTGTTTCACATACTACACTATACAGGTCAACAGCAAACGATTTCCAGTACAAGTACAGGAGATTTGCGCAGCTGGGTAGAAGATGTTCCAGGTCGCAATGCTGTAATGGCAATTTTACAGCACATGCAACAGCAATCCATTCTGAAACTGTGCATCATTACGCCATTCATCCACTTAAGAGACATTGCTGATCACTGCCATTTCAATTAAAAAAAAAAAACAAACCCATAACTTCTAGCCTAGAATAGCCATTACTACCAAATAACAGAGCTTTGTCATTCAGCCCCCAGACCAATCTATCCCTTTGGAATTTGACACTAAACAACAAACAGCCAATATTAACATCTAGAAAAAAAGCTCACAAATCCCCACAATTGTACCTCATTAGTTCCCATACCGTTCTGCTAGGGTGTAATAGTGGTTAGTGGTCACGTATTTCCAAAGCACGTTATTACCAATTTCAACATATTACATTCATACACGAGTAATGCTCTAGATATTAAAATGTCATTTAAAAATTCCCCACATCAAAAGAAAATTAACTGCGTTAGCAACATCATCATGGGTAATCATCAAGTATCATAATAAATTACAATTAAAATATTCAGCAGAATCATGGAACAAGTCGTTTTACGAAACTACAGGCTACGAAGAACTTGTGCGGCTGCGTGTGTCACATTAACAGATCCAGTTAAGTACCTTTATAGTAAGAAGAAAAAGACATTTAATTATTTGGCTGGAAGGCCATGTCCTCTCAGCCAATATATAACCACAATAAACTGTATCAGCTACACCTGCTTCTTAATACAGAACATCCAGCTCCTTCATATAGTGAAGCGTGTGGCTGCCACTAAATACATAAAAGCACACAGACTGGGTCATGAGGTGCAGGTACTGTGTGGCTAAGATGTGGCTAAGATGTGGCTAAGATGGCCACACAGAGACACCCGATGGCCGAGACACGCAGTCCAAGCCATTTTGAACAGGGTGTGACTGTTGGGCCCAGATGCGCCAATTCCAGCTGGTCAGAAACAGCACCGCCTCCCCGGGATTTTCACGCTACAGTACGTATAGTTTACAGAGTACGGTGCCATAATAAAAAACATAATAATAATAATAATAATAATAAACAAAAAAACCCACATTCAGTCAGCGACAGCTCTGCGGCTGAAAACACCTTGTTAATGAGAGAGGTCAGAGGAAAACGGCCAGACTCATTAAAGCTAACAGGAAGGCCAATAGTGCAAAAATAACAGCTCAGTATGGAACCGAGCACAGAAAGCGGCCGCTGAACACACAACTCGTTTATCCTTGAAGGGGTTCCTGCCGCAGTAATGAGTCCTACCCAGTACTAGCAAGCGCTACGTAAAATTGTTGCCATTATATGTAAACTTTAGTCAACGCGGTGGTTTAATGCTTAGTGCATTCTCTTTGGACCTGGCTAACAGTATATGCAAACACAATATGAATAATGTGCAATAATGCTCCTGTATTTCACAAAGGATGCCTTTTAACATTGATATTAGATTTACAGCTTGAAGTACAGCATTAAAGATTTGCAGACAAACAGTAACTCTACTCTCCGTTCTCAAGGTTTGGCTGCTCACCAGCACTACTACTCTCAGGTCAAGCCAATATTGAGCTCGTGCCTATAAATTCATGACAGAAAAGGGAATAAACCACTCAGAAGAAAGAAAAATGAATCATAGAAATGGCCTATAAGACTAGTGGTGTTTGTTTTAAACAAACAACATTTACAAAACTGAACATTTCACGAGTGCACATGTTAACTTCAAGGTACCGCAGATACAAGACAGTTTGTGAAAATATAATCAATAACCAAACAAAACAGTTATGAGAAAAATACACGGTTATCGCATATAAATAAATAAACAAGTAAAAGAAATTCTAAAGTTTAACTAAATAAAAATGCCTTCCGTAATATATACTTTAAATTAAAATGTATAGTGGGCTTCGTAAATCAGAATTAAACATCATTTAAATGTTCAATTGAAATAAATGGACTCGAATCGCACTGACATACTAGCAGACAAGGAACAGTTTATGATTAATGCAACACAGCACAGACGGGAAAACAAACAGTGACATTTAATCGTCCTGTGTATAAAGTCAAGGTAAGAACAAAAACAAATAAACTGCAATTAATGACTGCTGTAACTGGGTGTAACATTTTCCCTTGTCAATTCGAGAAGGGGGGGTTAGAGAGAACCAGTTTTGAAATTGCTGGTTAATAAAATATCAAAACATTTTCTCTGTTCAGCAAAAAAAAAAAAAAGGCTACTATATGGTTAATATAATGAGATGTTGTAACGTGTTGAGAACCGGTGTGTTGCTAACTTGCGACTGATGAGGCAGCCTCTTCTTAATATGATGCAGTTTGCACAATCGAACTTCCTTTAATGTTTAACGGTGTCCCACTATCCTTCTGGCTATGCTCTTACTGAACTTCAATTAGATCAGATGAGGGACGTTATTGAGACTGGCGACAGCGGAGCAAACCAATGTTATGCATTCGGCGTTTTCAGGAAAAGCTGAACATTCATAAACGATGACACTGCGATCAGACACTCGCCTCTCCCTAATGCTAACTTATTATAGCCCCCAGCTTTACGTATTACTCTGTTAGTCAAGAAACAAGAAATTGTTCAGCTGAAATTTAGAGAGCTTACTCCGCTCCCACTCCCCCAGTCCGAGAGCATGCGCAGAACCGCTAATCGCGCGCACACACCATATGCTGCTCAAGGGATGACAACACGCAGTCGCTGCTCAGTCGCCTCTCTATTCCTGTCACCATCGCGTACCAGAAAGGCAATCCATAAAGCCCCCCAAAAAGCCTCAAAAGTAGCCGCAGCCGCTACATGTGTGTCAGCGTCGTTACGGTCCCCCACTCCTCTTACCTCACCGGTCGCCGCGAGCCTCAAGCCCCTGTGTCCGTCCTTGTTCGCTTAAAAACCCGGAGCGCTTCTCCGCTTCACAGTCAACGACGTTTCATTATATACCAAAGAAAAAGTACAGAGCTTGGCTATTTCTAAAGTACCTCCCTAATACAAACCAGGGGCCGTCAGAGGATGCGTACAACTACTCGATCACAGCGATAAAGTGAATAGGGACCGGCAGATCGTACAGCGATCCATACTGCCGACAGCAAACGCCTGCTATTCAAGTACAAGCGACTGTCTAATCACACACTCTATGAAGCCGTTTTAGTCCTGATTTTGCTCCTCCCCTCTTTTACGCCTCCCAATTTGTCGGGCCGCATAGCGCCCCGCTTTCTCCAAACCGGGGAACTGCAATCGTGCTGTCGAATTTCACGGATAGAAATAACGCCGTAATTTATAAATTGTAATCTCCAAGAGTTATTCCCGCAGTGGGAGCGCACTATCCGATAACGCAATTATACGCAGAAACCCGGATACGCATTACTTCCTTATACAAAACCTGAACAATGATTTATAATATGCTGGATATTTTGGCCGGTGTTTTTATTGAATTAAAGTGACTACCCCTGGCACAGTGTAAGAGTATATCACCTCTGACAGTCATGGTTTCGGATTTTGTGCCTACCGTTTAAACTTATATCCGACTTACATCCGATTTTTACGGCATGAGCCATGCAATACTGACAGCTAATTCAAGACATCCCATCTTATAATTTGATTTTGGTGTAACATTGTTATGTTTATTAAATTAAGGTGGAATCATTGTATCTTTTTAAAGAATCTTGAGTCGATTCAGCATTAATATTTTCTTGCATTAGTGTTGCTTTTTACACTAGTGTCTTTTAAAGCAATGAAAAAATAGCCGTATGTAGCCTACTAAATACTGCATATAAATTGATTTCAGAGTGAACCCCAAGACAAAGTGAATTTGGCTCTGCCTAAATCGTTTTTACGCATTTTTTTCTACATTAAATAACTTTGGCTATATTATTTCCAAGTCTAATTATGTTAATTTAATCGCAAAAGGGTGTGGGGTCACTAAATATTATGCCACCATGGATTAAAGAAACATGAAAATTGGACATAACCCTAACGCTGCATTTTCAGATACTGTGCACAGTTGTTTAGACTGGAGTTGTCTGTTTTTGGCATGCGACATTACAGGGTTAGAAGGTCAGGCTGTTTGTTTCTGTGGCGAAGAAATGCCTAAATAGCAAATATGCAAATTTACTGATCCACATTTAATTAACCAGAAAAAAAATACTTTCCATGCAACTGAAATACCTATACTATTGAAATATCCATAATTTTGACTTCACTAAAGGTGCTGTAGATATAGGGAGTGTGTTTTTTTCCAGAACGTATTGGTAGGTAATATATTATTTCGTAGTGAATATAGCACGAAGATTGGGTTAGCTTTGAGAAAACACAGGTAATTAAATTACATTTACACAACATAATTGCGTGTGAATAGTAAATGAGTTTAACAGAATCAGAATTAATATACAATGTAAAGTTGTTCATCTTGAAAAAGCAAATATTTAATTTCATTTATTCAACAGTTCCAAGTTTGTTTGTTTCTTCCCTTTTATTGCTGCTGTTCAAGCAACTTCAACAGCAGTGGGTATTGAAAGTGTTTAAACTCAAACTTTATTCATTTGCAGACACACACACTTAAAGTTAACAAATCTATCCAGTTAACACATTAATGTTATATTACGTATATTAAAGGTTTACCACTTTATTTTGGGCCTAAATAATGATGTTGTTGTTTTTAAATATCAACATGTATGGATTGTGGTAACCGGTGTGAATGACAGTTTTTGTGCTTAGCCAGGGATTTGTTTTGACGTCTGCATTACCCTGTTTTGTTTGAAGGTACAGCATGCACACTACAAAACACTGTTAAGTCAACCCAGTATATTTGTGATGCCAAAAAACAAACAAACAAACAAATAAAAAAATCCATTGCGAGGCATTTAGTTTACCCTTATGAGTAATGTTTTACTGACACTAGATTAAAAATAATGTAATAATGATTGCAGAGGAAAAGTAATTTTTTC
The DNA here is from genome assembly GCA_019775915.2 of Cyphomyrus plagiostoma. Classification (NCBI taxonomy): domain Eukaryota; kingdom Metazoa; phylum Chordata; class Actinopteri; order Osteoglossiformes; family Mormyridae; genus Cyphomyrus; species Cyphomyrus plagiostoma. The sequence goes on along the minus strand of JABFEA020000029.1, from coordinate 18,997,653 downwards.
ATTGCTGAAAATTAATTATTTTCACCACAACTAACAGCAACACATGAAAAGAACTGAAGTCTCAATGCTAAATTATAAAAATGTTTAAAGAAATTAGTTGAATAACTACATTATATCAGATCCAAAATGTACAATAGTTTGCTGGGTCGTCAGTGACACAGATGGGTGAATGACTAAATAAAATCTAATCGACGTTAACAGCAAAAAAAAAATTGTATTTACACGCAAACATTTTCAAACTGACATTTGAATGGGTGTGTTTATCCTGCAAACACTACCGGTGGGTAGCTAGGCAGAGTGCAGGCGAAGAGGAAGTGACACGCGGTAAGCGTTTCATTTCCATTCGTCAGGAGACAAGCAAAGAACAGGTGCAGAAACAGTGAACGATTCCCCAAATGTTAGCAGGGAGGCCATGGAGCGGTACACACAGTCTCTGCCTTTGATGCTCCTGTGTGCCCTATTTTTAGAATGCAGTCCTTACCTCCTACTCATTGTACCTAAAGGCCAGTTATAAAAAAAGTATGTTTTTCTAAAGCTCATAAAAGGGCTGCAGTGGACACTCAATACAAGAAACAAGGGTGTTTCAATTCACTTCCAATTTTACATTTTTATTTAGTTTAGCCATCCTGGGAGCAATGTTGGTTAAGGGCCTGGCTCAAGGACCTAATGGTAACATCACTCTACCCACCGCACAATTTGAACCGGTGACCTTCCAGTCACAGACAACCTCCTAACTTACAGAGCCACACATTTCCTCTGGTTGACAGTAGGGGAAACTCTTTATTGTAGCGACTTGCATGTTAAGTGCCCCGGATGATTTCTGACTGCTGCACTTAATAACAAGCAAAAAGCAAAGGATATATTTTCCACATTTTTTTTTTTTTAAATAAAGGTGCCACCCAGGCATCTGAATTACACCACAACGTCAATGCCTGTCTTCTGTATTCTGCTTCATAAAATCCTATAATAAATTATTTTGCTATTTCAATGTGTTATCGATAAGTGCTTTTATATTTAACCTAAAATTGCACCTGTTTGCTGTCTCAGAAACGATGGCACATGTCTGTCATACAAATACACATACAGCTGGCGTTTCTCAGCAACGAATACGCTCTTTTGCAGCCAACACACTTACTAAGTGCGTATAACACCATGGAAGCATTCAGGAGACAAAATATATCTCAAGAGCGATGGCTCAAATCGAGCCAATAGTGCCACTCTGGTTTAGTAAGTACACGATAAAGCAGTCTTACATTCGACAAACTGAGGACATGTTTGAATTAATAATTTGCAAAATACATCTGTGAACACTTTTCTCCAAAGCGATAATTGAGAAAGCAGAGTCAGACCATCCCTGGAGCGATTGAGGGTTAAGAGCTTCACTTAAGGGCTCTGCAGTGACATCACTCTGCTACCCATTGGTGACCTTCTGCACACGGGCACAGCAAGCTAACCTGGGGCCAAGCACCACCCCCACATGAAAACACACAAAATATCTACACGCTGCTGCAAATACTGCTATTGTTATTTTTGGTCGATTGTTAGAATAATATGACTTCCTGGGATTGAGTCCAGATTCATTGCTCTCCTGTGTTGGATAAGAGTGTATGGAAGAGGGCTAGGCGGCTGAATATCACTATAGCTAAACAGAGTAATTCAATCAAGTATGTTTATTTAATTTAATATATTTGTATTTTCACATTTAAGTGGTGTACTTATGATCCTTGTTCTTCAGTATTTTGTACTATTATTTTGTAGTTTACACAATTCAGCATATTCATAAAAAAAATACAATTTACTAAAAAAGGAGTATTTCAAAGTGACTTTGAGTTGAAAACACATGAATGCTCTGAAGGTCTCCTCAAGATGCTCACCTCCCCTTAGCCATAACTGGAGGTCTCCTCAAGATGCTCACCTCCCCTTAGCCATAACTGGAGGTCTCCTCAAGATGCTCACCTCCGCTTAGCCATAACTGGAGGTCCCAAGGATTTATTGACCTATACTGATAAGGGACATGGAATGAAGACACAGGAACAGGGGTCAGCACAATTAGCATTAGAAAGCCCCAGGGAAAGCAAGCTGTGTGTCCAGACAATTCCTAATCTGCTTTACTCTACTGGGGATCTTCCATAGAGCAAAGCTATGGAAGCTGATGCTCCTCGGCTCAATTACTAATTAAAGTTTAATGTATCTGTTGACCTACTGTTGCTTATTGTGGGGTGTTACAGCCCATATACAGTGCTGTGACAAAGTAGCTGTCTTTCTATTCCTCTTTTGCTTATCCATAATATCTAATTGTGTCTGACCCCAAACAAATTTAAGGTAATACAAAGGGCAACACGAATGAACAGCACTCAGTTTTAACGATTGTTTGATTGATTGAAGGAAAAAAAAAATGTAGCAAAGCATCCCGACACCATCGCACTTCCTCCACCCTGTTTAACTGTGGGCATGATTTTCTTTGTGTGGATTGAGGTGCTAGCTGAGGTAGCAGGATCCATGTCTTCCCAATAGTTCATGCAGAATCATGACCTAAGAAATGCCGGCAGTTCCTTAGATGTTCATTTGTGGTCTGCTATGACTTCCCAGTTGGGTTTTTATGCGGTCTTGGAGTACTTCTGTTAGGCCAGACACTCCTGGGCATATCTGCTACTGTTCCAGGTTTTTCTCCATTTGGAGATGATGGTTCTCAAGGTGGACTGCTGGACTCCAAGAATTTCAGAGGATGCTTTGAAATATCAGTTGGGAAAAGGGTACAATTACTTTCATTCTCAGGCCTTCAGTAAGTTCTTTTGATCGAGGCCTGTTGTGCTGCTGCTTCCTGCGACTCCATATCCAACTCCATCCATTGCTGGAATGGTTCTATCTAAGACATGGGTAGATTCAACAGGGCTGGCGGCAGTCAAGCTCGGGCGTATCTACTACCCTTTATCCTGTTATTATTTAGATTTGGTTCATTGGTTGATTGATTGACTAATTGGGCAATTGCGTTGGCACACAGGTGATATGGATGTTGGTGAATTATTTTTCTATCAATGAAGCAAATGGCCATTTAAAACTTGTGCTTTGTGTTTGTTCAGGTTGATTTCTGTATTGTGTTAAATGTGTTTGGGCATCAGATACAATTAAGTGTTATGAGTAAGAAAAAAGGAAAGGACCCAAGATGAGGTGTATGACAGTGATACAGTTAATTGCTATTAGTTTGTTTAAAACCTTCTTTTGTACTAAGCTTGTATTTTTTTAATATGTACCAAAACACACACACACACACACAAACACACACACACACAAACACACACACACACACACACACATATGTTTATATAACATGAACAGATAGGGACATAAAATTTACCAGCAGTGACTTGCAAATATACTTGTCCCATTATTCATCGGATGCGAGAAAATGATGCTGTGTATAATCATCGTGTAGTATTACTATCTTGTATATCATCTTGTGTGATCTGTCATCTTTTTGTAGTTTTCCATAAATGTCAATAAGTCATTGTATTGCCTTCAAAGCTTCGCAGGCTGGCAGCATACATTAATTGCCTACTTTCTTGTGTGGTTAAATAATGCTATCATGCGCGGTGCTTTGCTAGAGCACAGGACATAGCTAATAGCACTTTTTATGTTTCGTAATAGTATCTCTGCTGATAAATGCTACATTCAATCACAGACCCTTAGAAATAAATAAACAATCATATATAAATGGAGTTTTACTAGTTCAGAAAAAAAGCAGCTGAATATTTTATATTTTAAATTTATATTTTATATATATTCTGTGGGCTATGTGTATGTGTGGTCTAGATATACCTTACCTTGTGGGGATCAAATGTCCCCATATATAATTACAGGTGTCTGCGTGTATATGTGCGTGTGTCAGCAGGTTAGGACACTATGCCTGTGACAGGAAGGTCTCACCTTTAAATCCTAAGGCTAACATTGTGTGCGACCATTGGGCCCCTGAGCGAGGCCCTTGGGACTCTTGGGACTGCTTGACCCTGCTTTCTGAAATACATGTCATGCTGGATAAAAGTATCTGGCAAATTAATATAGCTTTTTATAAACATCTATGCACTGCATTATTAGAAATTCAGTAACAGTAACCTCCCCATAGTGTGAATTGACTCTATACCAAATCAGCCAACCCTATGACAAAGTCACACCCAATGCAGTTCATTCCGTTTTGCTTCACACGGTCAATTATTTTTTTTCCTGTGCAGCTCCATCAATAGCCAATCACTGATTCAGTATTTCTCTGAGTCCGGCTACGCCCACTACGGGTGACCAGAAACCAGCCTCCCCGGTTTCTCGCTAATGCGGCAAGGTTATCGTCGTGAAGGAAACAGCGGAGTGCTTCCCCATTATCGCTGCACTCCAGATGCGGCGGAGGGAGCCGACTTATGCAGGACGTCGGGACGTGGTCTGCGTGCGGAGGGATGGCCTGCGCACGGCCGGCCGTCTGCCGTCCTCACGGAGCCAGGACTCTCTAATCCGTACGCTTCCTTTACAGGATCTCGTACCGCAGATACAGCTGAATATGAATGCCTGTGTCAAGAGGATGAACGGGGTCGCGGTAGCGGGGAAGACGGTGGCATTATTACCCATCAGCCACACCTAAGTTTATGTACAGTCGAGGGGTGTAAGCCAGGCAGCATGAAGATTCGGTTAAGGGCCACAGATTGTTAGCTTACTGTCCCCTGTTCCGACCCACAGTCCCCTTCAGCAGACAAGCTCAGGCATGGAGGACGAATTTAACTGACTTTGTGGTCCACGCAACATATGCATTAGTCCTGTGTCTATGCTTTTGGGACTTATAGTGATATTGGTGTGGGGGAGGAGCAGTGAAACTACATCACACAAAACATTGGAGGACACTGGAGCAGACAGTGGACAGGCAGTGGAAAACCAGATAATTTTATTCTCCGCGGGCCTCTGCCTGTCCTATTTTTCAGTTAATTGTAACAAACAGTAATTACTCTCTTCTTGATGTTCTGAGCTGAATAGCATACTCAGGGAACAAAGCCCTTGGTAAGTTTAGTTACCTAGGAGTCCTGAGCTTTTAGGGGGAATTATTTTTTTTTTCCATGCAGTCATTAAGCTATGCATCATGTCAGTGATATACTGAAATATTTTAAATGTACTTTTTTCTTCCTAATAATGCATAGGAGGCAGCCCCATGTTAAACAAGGAACCATGAAAATGTACTGATGATTATGCTTGGTTTAAAGGCAGTATTAAAGGCAAACTTTATTTCCACGCACATAACATAAATTACGCTTGAATCATTAAAACAGGCTGGTAACTTCTCAATGAGACTTATAATGAAATTGGACTGTGTGAATCTTCAATGCCCCGAGTGCCTGGCTGATCGGTACTGCCTCACATTTACACTGGAAATACTCACTGCTCACTGTTATCACATAACAATGCTATTATCATAGCCAGAGAACGGCTGGCTTGCACTGCAATGGGATAAGGGACGGCTTCGTGCCCAACTTAAAAGCTTATAGACGGGCAGATCAGGACTCAGGAACACATGATGTGAGTGACTCTCCTGTGGACCCCAGGCACTGACAGGGCACTTGTGCAATCACAAATGCATGCTTTCACTCCCTTAGTCTCACGGCAACTGTAATCTGGACCCTGACTCATCACCTTAAACTACACGTCTTTGTACTGTTGGTAGTTAATGCCATGTTAGAGGAATGTAAACTGCGCACACAAAAATGCAGCGTGGCTATGGTACGAACCAAAAATGGAAATGTCAGCCAATGTCATTGTCAGCAATATTTATTGTATTACTATTTAGATATTTGCCTGTCATTTCTGGGACCGAAGATAACGACACGTTGAATTTAATGACAGGACATATTAAATCAAAATTATGGAGGCAAAGCTTTCGGCATCCGTATGATAGCAGCTCCATGACCACTTCATTCACAGCTGTCAGCCCGTATGGAAATAGCATATTTCACAGTGTTACTCACAGTCTCTTTTGTGATTTTCTGCAAGATACATCCCTTTCAAGTCAGCACTGTTGTATCCCGATTGGTAAAAGGTCTTTGTTGTAGAGGCGTCTAAGAGAAAGGTGTAATTCTTGGAGAATTCTGGAATCTCCAGTGCATACTTTACATACAACCTCCATCCCCGTCTCCACGCCACATTTGCAAATAGCATTTGAACCTACATTTCTTTGCAGGTAGATGTTTCTGCAGTGTTCATTGCTAAATAATATAGGTGTCGTCTGTAGCCATCCATCTTTCCTACTGTTCATGCAGTATACAGGGTCAAGGTGAGTCTGCAGGCCACCACAGGGAGTGCAGGTAGGCAGGGGTATACGCTAGGATGCCCGTCCATCACAGGTCATTTTAGCCTTGATCTTTTTTCATTCTTGTCTTAACTGACGCAAGCAGAAAAAGTAAATGATATCTATGACCGCCAAAAAATTCCACAAAGACTCTCTATATATAACATAAATACTTATTTAATTGACAAACGAGGAGAGTGGAATTTGGAAGTAAAACTGAATGGCTGCACGCTTTAATAAGCGTTTCCGACACTTATAAGCATGAGCCTGTAATGGAAACGTGCCATCTGCCTGCTTTGTGTGTGTTATTCTTAATCAGCTCATTTGACGTGGGCGAAAAGAGAGCCGGCCACTTTGGAGGAAGCTTTGCGGACGGTGATAAGGACGCGGGGAAAAAATGGGGTAAAACCTCAAGCTGCAGTGGAAATGGCGCAGAAGGTTAATTAATTCCTCCTATAGCGCGCTCTCTGCAGCAATTGATTTAATTTATTTTAAATTGGTCGGCTTATATAAAAATCTAAAACTAATAATAATAATTATTATTATTATTATTATTATTATTATAGCACGGCATGGTATTAAATCAAAAATAATTTTGCATTGGATCTCAGGTTTGCAGTCTTGCTACTTCCGGCTCGATCTATATAAATGTCAGGGCAAGAAATCTTTCTAATGCTTATAATTAATACAGGTGATGAAAACTAACCTGCAAAGTCATTGATAACCCGAAGAAAGGTTTACAAAGTGCACCCAGACTTTCTAAACCCACCTCAACTAAAATGACCTTACTAGTGTGATGAATATAACATTACCATAAACGCACAAAATCTGACAAATCATCTTAAAAAGTACCATTCCGGTAACGTACGTTAGAAAACCTTTTCGCAAACCTTTCGCTACATATTCCCATGGTGTAAACATAGCCTAAGTAGGAGAAGTGTAAAAATAATAAGCATAGCGCCAGGAAACGGTAACGGAAACTCTACGGGACAAACACATTAACAGATGGACCTAACAGCAGTTACTCAGAAGCCATAAGCTGATAAGCCAAGGGGATGGGCGAATTGGTGCTGTGACTTCGGTACCTGAAGATAATGTGACAGACTGAATATCGATCCCTCAGAAAAAGCTGAAAATGGATGCGTTACTGATAATATCTGACATGCAAGAACAGTATCAACCTGGAAAGCCTCTTAGGTCGCGGTTGACCCGTCAGCTAGAGGTAACTGACGTCATTCAAACCCCAAACTGGGATAAACTCAACAATGTGCCCCGCCCGTTGTTATTTTTCAGTCAAGATTAAAAATCCGCCTGTTGCGCTTCTGATTAGTTTCTCAGGTTAATCACAGCACCATTGCATGTTTTATATGTTATTTACTAATTTTTATTTCATTATTTACGCTACTAAATAAATGTCCAGAATTTTTCTTTTCTCTTTTAATTAGCTTTTCATCTTCTAAATTGTGATGTCAGATTGATTATTATCTTACACACAAGTTGTTTTAATTGCATGCAATAAATGGTTTCCTTTACCCATGCTAGAATAATGTCTCCGAGGTCGAAACATTGTGATTTGCATTCTGATGACTTGCTAGTTTTGAAGTCTTGATGTTGCAGAGGCAACATTAAGATAAAAAAACATTATTGATCCCTGGGGAAAACTGCAAAAAAATATAACATCGGTATAATGTGGTGAAGCTTATTATTAGCCTACTTTTATCCTTAACATCCTTAACACGAATTTTAGTTGAGAAGCAGATATGTTTTTATGTTGTCGGGAGAATATAACCTATTAAAAGGTATTATCCTTTTTTTTTACTGAAGAATTTCAGTGTAAATATTTTAAACTTGACCTTAACCACAGTTACCCTTGGTTAAAAATAGAATGTATTGGTCACAGTTTCAGTTCCTTAACCATGAGGTGGTTTGTGGAAACTCATAAAGGCTAAATACAGTATTTGTGTATTTCTTACATATCAGTTATCACGAAGGCACGAATAAAGAATTGTGGCTGACAAAGTGACAGAACTCAGAAAATACACACCGTCGCTTTTCCAGAATTATTCTGCCACTGCAGGATCACAGCAAGCCTGGAGATACAGGACATACCAGCACACGCACTCACACAAATACACATAAATATACACACAGGCAAACACACACACATGCACACACACTCACACAAATACACACACACACATACCAGCACACACACTGACACAAATACACATACATACACACACAAATACACAAACACTCACACAAATACACACACACATACACACAAACATACACACAGACAAACACACACACACACACTCACACAAATATACACACAGACAAACACACACACACACACTCACATAAATACACACACTCACACAAATATACAAACGCGCACCACGCAAACACACACCATAAGTGAAATTTAAACACATCAAGGAATTGGACAGTAAAATAAAATCTGCACATAAACTTAAGGAGGACATGCAGACACACACACACACACAGTAAACAAACCACTGACACTGACGTCTGAGGCTATGGTGCTGACCACTGAGCCAGATCCACAACACTGATAACTATTGTTATCTTGTAATGGCGCATAGCACAGGGGAGGCCCACTGGGTACCAATGCTTTCCTCCCTCCCTGGGTTTGCGGGTTCGAATGCTGCGCACACCTCAGTGTGTCTGTTTGAATGGGTCGCCCCGAGGTGCACTGGTGTCCTCCTGCAGTACAAAAACATGTAGCTGATTATGTGTGGATGTGATTCCCAGGAGCATCTGAGATTTATGAAGGGGGGGGGGGGCTAAGCCTTTACTGGGGGGTCTAATTTTAATGAAAATGAATGCAAACATGCTATTTAAACTAATTAGTGCACATGTATTTCACAGGGGTGGCAAAGCCCCCCTGAGATCGCCCTGCTGCTGCTGGTATATCCTGAGCTGGACTGACATCCCGCCCTGGCTGCTCACCTTCTGTGTTCCTGGCGTCTCCTGGAAAAGGCTCCTGGCTCAACGTAATCTTGCGCTTGGAGAAGTCATTATGGGGGATGGAGTAACGGACAGTGAGGTAAAACAACAACTACCACTTTGTCTTCCAACCGGATAATTTCCCACATTAGAGAAAAGCGAATCTTTGTGACTTATGAAAGCCAGATATAAAATCAGTCAGAGAAATAATTCCCACGCTCAGTTACGATATCCTGTATCTTTTATATATGTAGTCTTTGATTATTCTATTGCGAAGTAACTGGAAGCCATTTTTTTTTTGCCTCCTACAATGCTGTGCTCGCTTTGCTCACCCGACAGCTGTTAAATCAGCAGCTGGATTCTGTTCGCAGTCTAGCATCTTAACTGCATAGTTGTCCACCAAACCGCACTTACTTTCACCATTTTATTCCAGGGCGACTCCATTCCCTGCCAGGGTTTTACAGCAGAGAGGTGGCTGGCCTCTTTTATTAGCCGTAAAAGTTTCATCCTTCACAGTTGCCCATAAATGAGTAATAAGATCAGGTCTACTACATAGCATAAGACCTGACGTCTCATTTCCTGAAGCGCAGGCAGGGAGACTTCCTGACAGAGTACAATAAAGGCAGCCAGCTTGGAGGAACCAAAATACCACCCAGACGTGGTACGCCTACTTCATTATGGCTCGCTTTCCATAAGCAGGAGATGTTACAGTGGTCGTACCCCTCACTCAACATCCACCTTGACCTGACAGTTGGCAGAAAATATGTTTCAAAGAACTTTCAAAGAGAGAGCTACAGTGGATATAATTCTGTGTGCATTCTAATGGGGTCCACTGTTAAATCACCGCATGCTATGTAACATCTGTGTGTGTTTGAATGAAAGAGATGGTAGAAGTGTTTATAATGCAACGGGCCTGAGAACTGGCTCTGTGTGTGTGTTTGTGTTTTTAAAAGGAATTAAAGGAATCAATGTCTAAGGGCTACATTCCATGAGGAGCAATACTCGTATTGTGTTTATTGATTATCATCATCACTATTGTTACTATTTCTTTGGTAAATGAAGTCTCATTTATGTTTGCTTTGCTGGATTTTTGGTCTTTTACATGTTTAAGAGAATATTAGCACTGCAAGTTATTAGATGTTATCTGAAGATAATACTGTTTGTTTATTTTTTGTTTATTGCTAATTTACTGCCTCACTGTCCTTTGTGTCCTTCTTTTTCTTCTTCTTCTTAATAATAACAATAAGAAAAACAATAATAATCCAGAACAACTCCTGTACTTTTTCTTAATAAAAAATGTACAGTTTCAATTCCAGCTGTCTCAGTTTGACCCAAGCGCACGGTTTAATAATCCTATTATCCCACTGAATGAATAAAATACTCCCCGTGATGAATTTAATCCTTTTGAGGATTCAGTCACCTGCTTCACTGGAGCACTGCACGACAGCGGTCCAGATGCAAATCCGTCCAGTAGCATAATGCGATCCTTCTAGGAGCACTGTGAGCATCATGGGAATAGCTGCACGCGCGGCGACGTTTGGAGCAGGCCAAAAAAACAAACCGCGCGTTACTATCAAGTTTCCCCGGCCCCAACGTGAATCCGTCGGGCTATTCCTAAATAATGAGCGCCATCTGCTGGTAATAAGTTATTTTACGCCAAAATATTTATATTACAATATAAAAGGAAATTAATGCGAGGGATTCGGGGCTAAAACTCATGCGTCGACGACATGAATAGAATACAGTTTTATTTATGACAAAAAGAAATAATGGCATAAGCTTTATTTGAAAGAAAATGAAAACCTTTAAAATGGATGATGTCTATTTAATAGGATCACTGGCTTTCTTTGATTTTCCTTCAATTAAAAAAAGAATAAAATATCAAGTATTATGTGGATATTTTGGCCCCTCCTGAGAATAATTAAACTGATTGATTAGGATCTAGCTCGAGGGATCTTTCTCAGTAACATTAATGATTTTATTGTAGAAATGCCAGCAGAATAACAGCTTATTTTTCTCCGTTAGAGTGCATACTGTATACATATTTACGTCAACTTGATGGCACCTAATAATCAGAGGATGTCTTTTGCCGTATGCTGCCTGGGATAGGCTCCAGGCCCCCTGTGACCAAGTTCTGGATGAGCCACTAGAAGATAGATATAAACAGATATATTTATTTAAATAAATAACACACAGTGATACGAACATTTTTCATGCATTTTTCTGTAATGAATGACGTGATATGATTTTATTATTTTCAAAGATAAATATTTCAGTGTCTGATTATTGTATTTAAGGAAACAACACACTTCTCCTCATCGATGCCACTATATTTTATGATAAAGGATCGTACTTAATGTGACAAAGATGTCCAAAGAACATATTGTGGACGGTATTTTGAAGAGTGACCACCGCTTCCCCAAATCAATAAACCAACACTGTCAGGAAAAAAGTACCAATTTGTACCTTTGCTTGTCACTGGGGCTGTACCCTCAAGGGTCTCCAATTGCATCCTTAGTATGTAAATGTACTTTTTAAGATACAGAAATGGACACCGAGGAACATTTCTGTACTATGGGGGGAGCATTCATGTTGTTTGCACCTTGGGGATGTTCCTCAGAGCCCATTTATGTACCTTAAATTACACTAAAAGGTACATTTCCCTACAGCTAGAATACAATTTGCAGACCCTTGACAGTACAGCCACAGTGACAAGCAAAGGTACAAATTGGTACCTTTTTCTGAGAGTAAATACAAGATGGAGGCAATCCTGGCACCTCTCATAGGAAGCACAAGGCACGTGGAAGGGGATACAGATTTGGGTACAAGTCTGTCATAGGACAAACACCAGCCAGTCCACATTACGTCATGCCTTTAATGGAGACCTTGCAATCACATTCAGACGCTAAGCTTATGAATCAAACCCAGATCCCTCGAGGTAACAGAATGCTACCCACAGAGCCCTGAAGCATAATTTATTTATTACTAAATTAATTATTTTCGACTGGTATTTACTGTTCAGTTGGTTCCACTAACCCAAATTTAAATATTGCTTAATATAAACATTTATTCGGTTACACAGTGTCCGATAGGCCCCAGAGGAAGTGATGACTAAGGTTTCTAATTAATTTTTCTATATGTGTATGTCAGAAGGCCCCTGAGACATACATCTAACAAGACATTTTCAAGGCATTTCAAGTGCAAATAGCATGTATTGTCAATTTCCAGAAGTAGAGTGTAGTTAAACAAAGAAAAGGCCTGAGCACCCTGGGGAGGATACATTGGACCCATGGCATCCATGCATATGTTCATGTTGATGAAAATGTCCCAGCATGCTTTGCAGAGATCTGCTGGCCATATATGGCTGCCTTTAATTATGGCTGGCATTGCTATAAGAAATGATGTCTGTTATCCTGGGCCGGGAGAGGTGGTGACTTCTTGGTGGTGCTGTCTTTATCGACAGTTTAAATTTAGTTTAAATACTAGAACTCGTGGCCAGAACTGGAAATTAGCAGGAGAACATTTTTAAAAAAATTTAAGGAAGCACTTCTTTACACAGCGTGTCGTCAGAGTATGGAATAGTCTTCCTGCTAGTGTAGCGGAAGCTAAAACCCTGGGTTCCTTTAAATCAGAGCTAGATAAGATTTTAACGCCTCTGAGCTATTAGTGAAGTTCTCCCCAAGCGAGCTTGATGGGCTGAATGGCCTCCTCTCATTTGTATAGTTCTTATGACAGCTTGGTTGACAGTTTCAGATCCTCTTGATCATATTGTACAGACACAGGTTTCGGCAGTTCTGGCAGTTGTGCGATATTATGGGATGCCATGTTCTCAGCTTTCCTGCAGCCATGCACTCATCAGCAAGCCCGAGGTTCACCTCCGCTAATCATCACTGGCTTATTACGATCACCCCCTCCTCTGTGGGGGTGGGTGTCAGTATCCCCTACGTGCAAAGCACATGTGCCTCTCCCGGGATTTGATGAATGTGACATTACCGTTATCAATAAGGTGCCATCCTCTCAGTGCTCAGGCATGAGCTATGTCAGGCATGTCTGCTCCATTTATCTCCCAGAATTATTCACATTTTGTAACCTTCCTACAAAGTTGTAGACTTTAACAGACCCTTCCATGGTGAATACAGACGACACTATGTTGCTGTTTACGTTTGTGTCAGTCTTATGATGTCATTATTATGGCTTCCTGCCTCTGGGGAGGAAATGGCACGTGACATGCCCTTCCCATCATGCCTTGCTCCGGATGAGAGCCAATGCAAAGACTGTACATAAGCTGCCATTACATAATACCTTTCTAACTAGCAAGGTTAGAAAGCAAGACAATAGTTCTGATTAGGAAATGCTATATAGATTTATACTAGACTATAAAAAAGGATGGACAAGATTTTGTATTCGCCATAGACTCCATTGTCCATTGTCACTCTTAAAGAGACAGTGGCTTAAACTTTAGCATCATACTTACCATCAAGGAGTTACTCCCCCCTCTGCTGTTCACACAGGGATATTTATGATGGTCCTAATTCGCTTTCACTTGCAGGGTGATACCACAGGCAGGTGTCGATATTCAAATTATCCATGCGTTGTTTGGGTTAAAGAAACATTATGGCCAATTAAACATGGTACGGACCCCTCACTTACAGAACACCGCATGACCTCCCATTAACAGGCCTCTCCCCACCCCCCAGAGTAAGAGGAAGTATATAAATACAGTATGTGAAAGGAGGGTGTTGAAAAGTTAAAACAGCACAGAAAAGCTGAGCATAAATTTTCATATATGAGCTAACTGAATAATTGCAAATTTTAAATAGTTTGTCCTTGCTAACATCCAAGGGAACAAGGCAACATTGTTTCCCGAGAGAATAAAGCTTGCTGAGAGATTTTCTTTAATTAAATTCAAGTGTAATATAGTTGTGTAACTGTATACACATTTGCCGTTTTGTAAACAACGAATTTTGGAAACATCCAACACTCACCTTCTAGTATATATATATTTGTTTTCACGCAATTATCTTGCCATTTCTACCTTATATGCATCATTATGAATTCAAATTGAGTAGAATGTTACACAAAAGACTGACACGTGAATATATAAACATTGTGTATCCCATTGTGATTTCAATTATTTTAAAGAAAAAACATTTGTTGGAGGACCAAAGCAAATTAAGTTCGTCCAAGAAATACATCAAATTATGAGATGTGAGATCTGACATCTCCTGAACGCCCATTTTCAGAAACAAATCAAGAATCATAGTGATCCAAGGGCCTGACAGTTAATTATGTACTAATATTGCACAGTACTTGTCTGGCATTTTACTGTTCAAGTGACCACAGATTCCGCCCCAAAAACGACTTAACACATCTGTGCTGCATTTATAAACAGGGCAGGTTGTGCAAATTATGAGCAAACCTAGGAAAAGCACAAGAGAAGAGTGTATTAAAATCATATAGCAACTTTATTCGCCGTTTATATCACCTTACCGCAACTTCTTTAACATCTGTGAACTATTTAAGATGAGGGATTATCTAAAAATTACACAGCACCAAATGTCAAGGCATATATAAATACATAAATGGGGTAGTCAAGAATTTTTTTAAATGCATCTCACAATTTACTAAGAATCTCTTGAACAAATCATTCATCCATATAGACTACAATCAAAACAGAGGCAGTGATATTCCACCATGCACATTTCTGAAAACATTCCCCTTTCAATACACAAATATATTATTCCTTTAGCATCAGCACCAGTCCCATAGCTTCAAAATAACTCCTCTATATCTTTGTTAAAATAAGAGAATGCAATCTATTAAATAGCAAATCTATCAATTTCATTAACAAAGCTTTTATCGCCAGGCATGACATAGCATCTGCAAGAGAAATGCCAAGAAATGATACGCACATGCCACAGATTCTTAAACAAAAATAGTAATAGAAAAAAAATAAAAATAAACACCTATTCAAGTAACATTGAAATACTGTAAAAACACCCTTAGGTACCTACCCTGGATAACTCCAGATCTTACATGAATATCTTTCGAGGTACTGGATGGACTGTAGTTATATGGCTTAAAACTAAAATTATACCAAAAGTTTAAAATGGAACAAAACAAAAACAAAAAAAGCCACAGAAACACTTACCAATAAAATGCCATTCTCTAACCCGAAGGTTAATACATGGACTCGATACATAATGCACTGACATTCCACCAACACCTTTAAGAACACATTTTAAATGTCTTCGTTTAGATGCATGGTATAGATGACTCTTCCCAACAGCGACTATTATTTTTCCAAGCGGCGAAAGAATTTACGGATTAATTCTGACAGCTTCTCATCTATAATTACACCAAAGTACCAAAATTGCACAATTGTGTCATCTTCGTATGAAAACTGTGCAAGACACTGAGGCACTAACAGAAAACTCAAAATGTTTCATCTAAGCTTTAGTGTTACCTTGTCCGCTTATGCGTGTCACACATGCATGTTATATAGAAACGTCTAATTAATAATTTACATTTAAACAAGACAGCCACTGCCTTGTTCACAGGGAAAAACAAACAAGCTTAACTTAAATACCAGCCAACGAGTATTAAAAGCACAGTTCATCACACCTATAATATGAAGTGCATGTCAGTTCTTGAGAAAAGAAAGTAAAAACCCACATTAAGAAACTAAAAATTTGTCACAACCAGAGATACTCAAAAAAAAGGCAGCCAACTACAATTCTCCATTTTGAGAATTTGTCACAATGTACTAGAAGATGCCATGAATGAAAGGCAGAAGCTGAAAGCTACAAAAATAATGAAGCTGTATTGTACCTGCTATTTGAAAGTTTACCCAAGAGCACACTTTAAAACTTGGAGGTGGGGATGGATCCTGGATAAAATTCAATGGTTAATGAGTTACGTCTTGAGGCTCAAAATATAAATATATAAAAATATAAAAAGGAAAAAGTGACCCTGCAATTTGACGTACGAGCAGCTTGTTTTTATTATCCTTGGCTCTGTAAGATGAGGAAAAAAAAGAAAAGAAAAAAAAAAGAAAAAAAAAGTTAGGATCTACTAGACGGCCATTTTTAACTTCCTTTGAACAGATGTTTAAAAACCTACTTGAGATCCAAAAGCACAGGATAGCCCCCCCCCGGCCCCCCCCCCGACCCCCCCCCCCCGGGGGGGGTGTGGGGGGGGGGGGGGGGGGCGGGTGGGTGCCCCAGGGGG
>JABFEA020000029.1:18968916-18979666 GCA_019775915.2 Cyphomyrus plagiostoma | reverse complement strand
GGCTTAGCGCGCACGGGGTAGTGCTGCCGGGAACTGGTACGCCCAGCTGGGCAACATTTGCGCTGTCGGACATACGACCTGCGATCATGGTCGTAAAGTCGATTTGTCGTAAATTGGATAGGTCGTAAGTCGACGAGGACCTGTAGCTACTCAATAACCAACATCAAGTACGTCAAGTACAGCTACCTGCCAATTATGCTTATTACAAAATCCAACAATCGCAGATTCTTCAGACATCAAAACAAATTGTTCATAACACTAAACAACCTAAACAAACCATATCGCTTGGCGACAGTTACAGACTGTGGTACTTAAGGGCGAAACAAAGGCACATATACAGACGGGGAAAAGGACGCTCACCTGTCTTCGTTAGTGAAGACGAATTTTCTCAGCTTGAGGTCTCTGAGCACAAGGCCGTTGTCATGGCAGTGAGCGACCGCCGACACTATCTGATAGAAGAGGCGTGCCGCCTCATCCTCACGCAGCCGCTTGCAAGTCCGCACGAAGGAGTGCATGTCGCCGTGGCTCTTCTCGAAGAACACGTAAGCCAGGGTGTCGCCCAGGATTATCTCCACGATCTGGCTGAGGTTTTTGTGCGCCGAGAGACAGAAGTACGCGGCCAGAGATTCTCGATATCGAGCGATATCGAACACCTGGAGAGAAGAAATCAATAAAATCCACACTTGAATGTGTGGAATTACAGCACAATTCCATATTTGAGTTTCAAAACACTAACATTAAATGACAAATTCATAAAACTTTTGTGATGAATAAAGTCCAGATTTTTCTTCTTGAATCCTGCACACTCAAAAAAAAAAAAAGTACCAATTCGCACCTTTTAGGATACAATTACTTGTCATTGGTCTGGTAATTGTACCCTAGCTGTGGGTAAATATTCCTTTAAGATACAGCAATGGACCGTGAGGAACATTTTTGAGCCATTGGGATACATTAATGTTGGTACCTTGGGAAACAAAACTCTACCAGGGTTTGTACTCTGACAGTGAGACCTGCATTTCAGTTCTCCTTCAGCAAGGGGGGGTGGGTTTGTCAAACCAAGGAACCCTTATGTTAAACTGTGCCTTTACAGTTATTCAACTGCAGCAATTCTCTGTTGATCATTCAGTCACTACCAATGCGTCAGACTCATGAGCTCGACTCATCTGCCCATTGGTCTTCCAAGCGTTTATCCGATAAAGGGTGGGGGACAGATTCCCAACTGGGAAGCACAGCAGACAAGTGTTCTTCAACCTGGTCGTAGGGGACCCCCAGGCGGTCCACATTTTTGCTCTTTCTCGGCTCCCAACACTCAAGAACACCGAATATCTGATATAGGATGGGAGCTGAGAGGGAGCAAAAACATGAACTGCCTGGGGATCCGTGAGGACCAGGTTCAGAAACAATGGCTCATGCGCGCGCGCGCACACACACACACACACACAATGGGTAGAGTTGCTAATTCACCAAACTGCGTCTAGAGAAACTCGCATCACACACCGTACACCTGCAAAAACATGGCAATTTCATATTAGAAGCTTTACTACTTAAGTTCAGGAATCTATTCCCCAGTTCCGAGATCTTGGGCCACAGCTCCTGGCCATTTTCATGTGTCACTTTCCCATCACATAACAGGAACTGTAACCATTATACTAAGTAAGCATGGGAGGCTGTTGTACTTTACACATAATTTCATAAACTAGATCACCAAGCCAAAATAAGAGAGGATGAACAAGTCATTTTATCGTTGGAGAGATCAATCGTGTAGCCCAAAAACTGGACAAATCACATTTATGTGACCCATGAACATTTATAATTCATTGTAAAAACTAGCTTGTAGATTGATCTTTTGTTTTCCACAGAATAAAAACGATGCAACATTATTCCGCTAATAACTACTGGCAAGTTTCACCGCTGATGACAGACAGTATGTCAATTATCAATTGAATTATCCAATGCAGAAATATGGACATGAGCAAAAAAAAATATGCATTTAATGTACTTCAGATACAAACAAATTCCAACAGCTCAACTTACACTCTACTACTTCCATCTCTTTTTGCCACACTTCCACATAATTTCAAAGTTAGCGCTGGGGCATGTGGTCAACTAATTGAAGTTTCTCCCCAAGACCCGCCCAGTAGTTCTTGGTTGAGAGAAAAAAAGTTCCTTTTCCGGAGTATGGGGGAAAAAAAAAAGAATAGGTTTAAGAACTCTCTTTCCATGGAACTACTAATCAGGGCAAGTTCCTGCCATGGAAATTAAACAAATTCCTTGCTCCAGAAAAAGGTTCCTGCCATCGAGTGAAGTGCCTCTACTATATAAAATGAAAGAACTGATCAAAGGGACCAAAGCATAATGGAATCGTGTGGCAGTAAGGTTTTCAAATTTATTTTGCAGGGACAATCAATAATGCGATTTTGGAGACAAACTAGCAGATGGCGTGAAATACCTCACTGTGCAGGGAAATACAGAAAAATCTTACAATGCAGATGACATGAATTTACATATGCATAAAGTGTTTGTCAAAAAAAAGAAAGAGTGGTAAATGACCATGGCTTGCAAGACATTCATTTTATTCAGGATGTGAAAGCAAGATGACGGACATTTCACTGTATATCACAATATTACAGAAGCTGAAATCACTGTTCCAGTAAGGTAGAAATTGTTCAAGGAAAAGAATTCTCTTGCAACTGAAAAGCATAAGATGATCTTAGAATCCATATAGTCTAAGACGTACAAACACAACCAGTTCATGACCAGCAGCATTCAATAAAAATGTATTAAAACAATCATTGCATTAATAAGCTTATAAGACAGCTTATAAAAATGCTAAACAATAGGGTAGATTTTTGGGGGGGGGGGGAGGGGAGGTTGCACAAAATTCCTTGAAACCCCTCAGGGTTTTTGACCACTAACAAATCAGCAAAATATTGCAGCCGTGGCCCAGTCTTTAAATATATTCCTGAACTGTCACCACAAATTTGACAAAGACTGTGGTTTGGATATTACCTCAATGCATCTCGACTGCTCGAAAATAAATCTGTTTATCATCATGAGTCGCTAGTTAAATTAGAATGTCTACATAAACAGAAGCGTATCCTCCAACAGGCAAGTGTTCAGAGTTTCCTGGTTGTCTTTACTCCATAAAATACCATCCTATTTGTACACAGGGCGCTCTTTCAAAATTATGAATTTTAATTGCTCCATACGTGCGGTAGGCATCAGATAATCATTATCATGGTACTTCAAGCGGCTAATTAATTGACCATTACTGGTAAGTACACACGCAAGTTAAATGACTAACATATGACTGGCACAATTGAAATACTGAAACAATTCGCATTTTTGATGAACCTAAAAACGCAAGGGGGGGGGGCATTTCCAATTAGTCATATGCTAATATGGATTACCAAATTATTTAAGATTTGGTGCCTATAGGGACACCTTGAGGAAAACCTGCGAAATACAGCTTGTAGATCACATGGTCCGGGAAACATCCTGGGTTTTATGAGTAACTGGAGTAAATTGGATAAGCGGCAAAAGTAACGTCCCTTTAGGAAATTAAAGGAGTAAAAAATACACCATTTAATGAACTAAGCAACATTGTTACTCTCATTCCAAATACATTAACATCATTAGCAGCGTTGAAATGTTCAGCTTCTTGAATTAACGTTCATATCTTCTTATTCGATATATATCTAATTATTCCCCGGACACGCACATGAACATGAATAAACTCAGTATCTTATGGTAAATATTCTCAAAGGATCAAAAAAAATCAATTCATTGCCTAATTTCTCTATTATTATTGAGAATCCAATATAGGACTGCTCGACACTTAAAATGGAAAAAAAAAATCATTGCACATCCCCTATTGGCTACATGAACCATAATACGCATGTAGCACTTAGGAAAAACTTTAATAGCTGGGACCATCAATTAGGACTGAATGGAGGTCCCAAGCCACTTTCAGGACATCCGGCGATATGTTACATGATAACAAAAGCCGCCGGTGCTTTTCAGTGATGCATAAGGGGCTGACGAAGCAGCGGCTCTGGGGCTCACCTTGCACACCAGCTCCTCTCCGCTGTGCAGATGCGCGGCCCTGAACGCGCGGTCCCCATCCAGCGGCTCCAGCAGCAGGTACTTGCCGATGCAGGAGACGCTGTGCGGCGAGCTGGGGGTCTCCGGGGGGCTTGGCGATCCCAAATTGGGACTGAAACTTTGTGCGGACTCGCTCAGATACGACGACTCCTCGAAGTCCTGCGCTTTGCGCCTCGGCCTCCCATAACGCGTTAAGTGGACGGGATTTGATCGCCGTATGTTCATTAGTGTAAAAAAGGGGGATCGGCAGGGGAACCGTTCGGCAAAAAAACGAGAGGACGCTACCTGAATCGCTTGGGAATATTAATGCTAATTATTCTCCCTGATAAAAAAAAAAATCCTCTTTTTTAGACACAATCCATGCACATCCTTAGAGTCCAGTCCAACGGAGCATCGCTCAGTGCATATTCCCTATATAACAGTCACAACGTCGCACGTTGACACAACATTTAAAAAAAAAAATGCCAGTTTCTAAAAATAACATTCGAGTGCGAGTCCAAGAAAACGACGGTTTGTTTGCATTGCAAATCCCCCCTATATCGGCTGCTAGCGAGAGCCCGGCTTTAAAAAACAAACAAAAGCAACTCTGCCAAACATTAGGTAGCTTTATGCAAAAAATGCAATCGAGATATTAAGGTTTATGATCCCTGGACACGGATGCATTGGCAGGCATCTGCATCTCTATTGCAATGGGGACTTGGAGCTAGTATCTGGCTGGCTGTGTAACGTCGTTAGATGGCTGGTTAGATATAAGGGTAGCACAGCACCTCAAGTTTTCCAGATCTGGCAGGGCAAAGGCAAACCTGCTTGGTGTAGCTAGTTTTTACGGATGGGCTGAATGAATGTGGCTGTCTGGCTTGCTAAATATACTTTGCACAGCGGCTCTGCAAGTTAGTACATACACCAAACACTGAATCGGACTCTAAACAAATAAAGAGCCAAAAAAATCTCTGATGTACATGCATATGCAAAAACTACTAGCAGAATATATTGAATGAGAAACAAAATCCAAACAAATCGAGCCTCGTAGCAAATACAGCAGCCAAAAGCACGGTAACCACAAAGTGGATCTTAAAAAGAAAGAGGCTTTTGCTAGCTACCAGAATACTCTATGGTCTTATTACGACCAACGATCTTATCGTACAAGCCCGGTTTCCCCGCTGTTTAAAGGCCTCTTTCAAATAATATCCATTGCATAGCTAGTGCTAAGCCTCCTCGCACCGAAGCCTTGGAAAATAACGCCGCGACGCGAAATTATCTCCTTTACGTGGACACCGATGGCCGGTATTTGTTTTGTTCAGTCCAGATTATATTGGGATAAATTCGGAATAAATTCTGGTGCGTAGAATAGGAAGCCCCGGTATTCTGCAGTGTTTCTCTTAATTTCCGTTAAGCAACTTGTCTTCTGGTGTATTTTTAGTACTTACGTGGTTTGGAAGGTACTTCATTGAGTGTTACAAAGCCAGCGACATCATTCACACAGCTCACCGTGTAGCCGCTGACTACACTGGCGCTTACTACGGCCTGCACACCAAACCTAGTCGTGTTAGTCCCGACTCCCCGCTGACGTCACCGAAATTAACGATGCCTATTGGGATACACCGACGCCAGTCAAGTAGTCTATTTAAATAATAAATAAATAAATAATGGAGCGGGACGCGATGTTCTCCGGTGCTATGAATCGAAAAAAAGAGGATGCTTGAAGGATGCATTCAAACAAAAGCAAGTGTTCAGCTTTCAAAGGACCTGCAATTGTGCGAAGGCTTCAATGAAATGGAAGAAGATGTGTGCTCATGCTTAAAACATGAGGTTTAAGACGATCTGTAAATCGTCCCTAAGAACTAGGGAGGGAATCATTATGGGATCAAGTGTTATTTTGCCGTGATACTTTAGATTAGCTTACTTGGTATCAAATATTTTTAAATTAATGTAGTTTTGTAGGGAAGTGCATCATGTCCCTTGCAATATTACAAATGTAAACTTCTGCATGCAACATATTGTGTTAACGAGTAAAGAATATATATATAAAAATGAGAGATAATAGGACTATTTCTAATCAAATTTAAACTCCCTCGTACAAAAAATGTTTGTCTGGATTGAGGGTATTAGTACCTTCTGACATACCCTATTTGCTCTTCAGCAAGACCATTTTCATAGGCCTAGTCAGTGTCTTGGTTTAGGATGAGTCGCTCAGGTGGTTAGGGCAATACTGACCGTCTCCTGACTTGACAGTGCTTCCTTAATTTCCAAAAACTGCAGAGACGCTTACCCCTTTCTCAGTGCGAGCTACGGTCTTACCTTTCTAGAATATTTCTTCCCGGAGACCTCAGTCACTTCTCTCAGCAGTAACAGAAGAGCTCTTTCAATTTTTTTATGTTGTGTCTTTAAGTAGCTGCTTATGCACGACTACAAAATTAGCATATATGAAGGTGTATGGTGAAACGGAATGTGATTTCATTGTGCAATTCACGTCACTATAATGCAAGTGTGGTAGAACTGGGGTCGGAGCAGCTCCCTACGTCACTACACAGATAATCTCTGTCCTGTTGTGCTGGAGTCTGTCTTGCTGCTAATGATGCCTTCAAATGTTCATGGGCTGGTAAATAAAATAACGGTTTTTGGGCATCGTGGCTGAAGCTGGTTCAATAAGAGGTCACTCACCCATACATCCATTTTCCGTAAGTGCTTGTCCGGTGTGGGGTTGTGATGAATTGAGAACTTTACCCTGGAAACACATTGCTCTTTGATAGCCGGGGATGCCGTCTCCAACAGGGCCGCAGAAATACCCAACTGCTAAAAACTTTTACATGTAATAACAAATTAAATTGTTTGGTAGGTAGATATCCTTTATAGATCCCAAGAGGAGATTTGCTATCCCCTTGGAGAAAACAGACTGATAAACAACAACAATCGTAGTATTAAGTCATTAAATGATATCGTGGCGGTTTTGGCACTCATCAGTCTTTTCATAGCTTAGTCATGTAGAATGTAACACGTTTGCCTTGCATTTATAAACACAATGACTTGCCATCAGATCAAAGCATTGCTTCTCAACTCAGTTCCCCAGCATCCATGAGCCGGTTCACGTTTTTGTTACAGTCCTTCACCCGCATAGTAATCAAGGGCTTTGTAACTGGCTGCCAAGATGTGTAGGTGGTGGGAGAGAACAAAAATGTGGACTGGGTGGGAGAGGGGGCTGGATACTGGGTCTCATGCTGCTGGATTAATGAAACAGAAGGCCAGAGTCATTCTGCACAATGGATCTCCAAGCACTACATGCCACTTGTTATGAGGTATCTTGAGACATTCAACGCTTGTTACAGTCTGTCAGCATGATCAATCATGCATAAATGACTAGCCTGAAATATGTTAACAAAACCAAATCTTCCTTTCTTCCTGTAAAATTCTTATCAGAACAGCTTTTCACTTGTTGACAGCAGATGGTGATAAAAATGGAAAGGAAAAGCCACCTTCAGATTGTTGTAGGATTTTATTATGTCCTTTACCGGAAGTCCGGCGTTGTGCCGTTAATGAATAACCAGACTGTCAGATCAGTTAAAAGCAGAGACTGCTAACCTGCCGCTGGCAGAGAGCTGGACACCCGGCAAGCTTATGTGCGGCTCATAATGCAGGAAGTGGGTGGTGGACTTCAGGCGCAGAATTTTGATGCACCTCATGGAATGCAGTCCTGCAGAAGGAATGCGAGCAGCGGCTGGGGGGTGGGTCCAGTAGTGTATAGCAATCTGCGTACGCCCCAGTGCAGCAAGAGACTGCAACCTTTTCATTTTTTCCCCTCAAATTTCTCCCTTTCCAACTCTACTGTTCTTTGCCTACACATCATGCAAATTGCATCCCATAAAGATGTTTCATTATGAATCCCTCTGCCCTCACTGCCCATTTCTTTAAATTATGTTTAAGACGATGATATTCTGTAAACAATAGGCTGCCTGTTTCCCCCTTTTCTCCCCCCTGCCCTCCTCACACACTCACACAATCAACCCAAGCAGAGACTAGCACTGTTACTGTACTGTACTGTTTCCACTGAGGCTGCTTGGTATGTTCATTCTGTTGAAAGAAAGAGAGAGCAAGGCATGCATTAGTAAGTTAATATACTTCCATCCCTTGTTGGAGTCACTCACTGTGCAAGCCAATAAATGGTTTTAATTATTCCCTTTAAATGAGTTCTCTTGTCAGTTCCTACTGTGAAAGCTTTCAAATAGCTTTTTACTTTATTTAATATTGTAGTTACCAATCAAAATATCATGTTTGTCCATCATGCATTTCCTGGTTAATTAAAGCATTTATTCTTGTCTAGCGCAGGTGCTCTTTAACACTATAAAGATACTTGCAGCTTGAATTATTTTAAAGTAAAACTTTAAGTGTATTTAATAAGGTCATCCATCATCCTTTCATCTGTCGCACTATTTTCTCACACCTTTGGGGTCGGTGGTTCAAATCTCCTCTCCACTCTAAGTTACACAGGTTTACTCTTGGTATTCTGGATTTCATCCCACAGTCCAAAGATATATTTTTAGGACACTGGCGGGTTGAGATATGGGTGAAATGGGCATTCACCTCGCCAGGGTGACAAGGTGCCCACACAAAAAAAAATTGATTTTGCCATTTGTACAATCGGTTTTCCGTTGCTCACGTTCACGTCACGTCAGTGATGCAATGTCACTGTGTGGCTCAGTTTACCTTGTTGGAGTGGGCGCCCTGATTCTAGTTTGTGAGCCAGGCAGCTCAGGCCGTCCAACTGGAACTCCAAGGTAGGGGGAGCGGGGGAATATAGCAAACAGCACACCGCTAACTTTGGACAATACAAGTCAAATCAGTCAAAAATGTGTCCTTATTTTCCAAATTCCTTAATACAAATGACAATCTGTGCTAAGGGTGTTTTTGGTTTTTTTTGCAATTTTTGTTTGCGAGGAGCACGGGGGGTGGGGGCTGTTCGCTTAGGGTGCCATACAAGCTAGAACCACCACTGTTTTAGGCTAACTGCTGTCTCTCATTTTCCCATAGTACATTTGTGTATGTGCCCTGTGATGGACTGGCATCCCATCCAGGCTGCACCCCAGCCCTGTGCCCTCTGCTGCCTGGCATAGGCTCTATGCTGCCATGACTCTGACCAAGAAAAGCAGTTAAATAATGGATGGATCCTTTAACCCACTTCCTGTTTTGCATTTGTGTCACAGTACATTAATAATACATACATTGTAGTGCGTTCATTATACATGCGCACATACAATATATGGATGCATATACACACTTGGACATTATATTTAATATTCATTAAAGACCAGGCTGTAGAAACTGTTGATGTTCATCAGATTTTCAAAATTTAGCTGTATGATAACAATGACAGAAATGCATGAAAAATGTATTAGTATGATCCAGTAATAAAAAAATAACAAGTGAATGTATTTATTATACAGAAAAACCAGCCATGCTGTAGTGATTAGGGACGGTAAGAAACCTTTGTACAGTATAAGTATATAAGTGATTATAAATATATACAATATATTTTATTTATATGTTATCTTGTTTATTAGATAAGCAGTTGTGGTTGATGGATGGATGGATGGATGGACATAAATGTTAATAGTCTGCTCATTCTATCGGTTTGGCTCTCAATACCCTATGTGAGACAATGAGTCTTTGACGGTAATTTGCATTGCAACATGCATTTAGGGGAACTGCCACCTTGAATGCCCATACTGTGTATGACCTGGTACCTTATCCAGGGAGTTCCCCTGCCTTGTGCCCCATGCTGTCTGGAATTAGGTCCTGCAACCCCCCCCCAGTACCGCATAAAAGGTTTTAAGATGGGTGGATGGATTCGGCACAGACCCGTTCCCTGTGTAATCAGCTCCGCTCTGCGGACGTGAATGAACAAGGTCTGCGATCGCGGCGCGCGCTTCCCCTTTCCATCACGCTCCACTCCATAAACACGCTATTGTGCCCGGCGGACGCCCGCCTGCCAAACCGGCAGATGACGTGCTAACCAACAGCTCCTGTTACGTCTGCTGGCATCGGTGATCTACGATTAAATTTTTTTTAATGAAACAGAAACAGCTTCAGTCCTGGATAATAAAAAAAAAAAAACACAGCTAATATTTCAGCCTTGTGATCAAAGTCATATTCAGTGCAATCAATCAAAATAATCAATGATCTGTTGAAACATGTAATTACCAGAAACAGCTGGATTACTTTCCAGTAAAATGCGCAGAGAATACAACTGAAAGCAAAATAAAACTATATATAACATGTATTATTTTAACTCAGCAATATTATGCAGTGTAATTGCTGGAGGAGCAATTGTTTCCCAGCTTATACAGAAATACCCAGTAAGATAAAAGGTTTTGGAAACCTGCATCTTGGCAATCATCACTTAAGTGTCGATGTGCGTCATGTGACTCCACAGACACGCGGATGCAAATAGGACAGCTCAGATTCTGCTGCTGCGTTTGCAGCCCGCTCACCACTCCAAGGTGTTTCACCTGAGTTGCTTCAGCCAAAAGCTCGACTGCAGGATTCGGGGGGGGGGGGGGAGGTTACCAAACACCTGACGCCAAATGCCCAGAGGCCAGGGCCAATGCAGTGCCAATGAACCCAGGGAACCGGCCGGGCGTGTGGGGGGGGGGGG
>JABFEA020000029.1:18951926-18968906 GCA_019775915.2 Cyphomyrus plagiostoma | reverse complement strand
GCCCCCCCCGGCGCCCCCCACCCCCCCCCCCCCCCGCCCCCCGGGCCGGGGACGGCGTCTGGCAAATGCCCCCATTCACCCCCCACACAACCCCCCCCCCCCCCCCCCACCAGTAGTTGCCTGAAAACAGGGAGTTCCTTTGTACGGCATCTCTCAGCTATGTACATTTGTTTACGCCATGGAGGGCAGCCTGGCAACCTGAGGGCAAAATCAACAGGCCTCTTGAAGCACCTTGCAGGGGAGATGGGAGCTCAGTGCCAGTGTCCGTCGGACGCTGGACTCTCTGCCATTTTCTGAGCTTGCTGCTAGTCTGCAAAACAACAGGCCGCATGGAACCTTCTCCTGGCTCTTCATAGTCAGGCCTTTATTATTCATCTTTTGGGCGACTTTCACGGGTGGAGGTTCCATTCCAAAAAAAACCCTCGTCCACCTGAGAGTTGCAGCTGTAGCAGTAAATACATTTGATCGGGCATATGAAATTGACAGATTAGGGCGACTAATTTATTTCTGATAATTATACAGCGGTGTTTGTACCTGGTATAAACCTCCCAGGACAGGTTCCAGGACCCCAGAATTGATTATGCAAAATTACGGCCAATGATTATATTTTCCGGACTGCAAATATCTCAGTTCATCTTCCCTCCTAACTGATTGCTTATGGTGTAAGGATCCACAGTCCACGCTATTGATTGGGAGTAATGCATATGTGCAAACACTAATTGCTAGTCCTTCTCAAGCTCTTTAGCAGTAAAAATAGCCAGCATCAATATACCTTATGTTGGTTTTTCGATTCGGGATTGTTTAACCCTATTTTACGCATACCATCCACCCTCATCTGTATTCAAATATCTTATGCTATTTATGTCATTATATGTTTGCAGCAATAATGTTTTCACTTTGTTTTCCTGTTATTATCCAATGTACGCCGTACATAAAGCCAGATGCTGCAGAACACTCCTTATTGTTACAGGGGTATTTTTAGTTATTAAGATGTATTTGTGACCCATTGCAGATATCTTTAGCGATTTCCAAACGTAAACAATGCTCGTCAGTATAAACAACAATGCATGTTAGTGTAACCATGGATGCAAAAAGGAATTGATATTTATGTGTCACACGTTACAATTCCACCCCACTTGTGCCCTTAGCCAAGATCTCTGTCCAACATTCAGTCATAGCCAAACAACAGGCTGTGGAAGCTGTTGCAAAGACATGCATTGTTGCTTTGGTGTGTTCTAAATCACAGGCACGTCAAATATGTATCTTCGTAAATATCATTTATTTTAATGCATCACAGCTATTAATATCACAGTTAAAGATAACATTTGTGGCATACAGATGCAGTCTAACAGAGTTAAATCTAGGGCAGAACTATGCATCACCAGCACCTAATTGAAACATGAAGGTTCCTTCAGAATTTCAGATAAACTGCTGAACGGTTAGATAACAACATGAATGTTTTTGACACATCTATGCTTCTGTAGTGACACCAATATCAGCTGACAGCCCTGAGTGGTCGGTTCCATTTGTCATGATGTTCAGTGGTTCTACATCTCCCAGGCTTCCCTACTACCACAGCGTGTTCACTGGATGATTTGGGAAGATGTTTAATAGGGATCTTTTTCCACAGCAAAGTGAAATTCCTTCAACACAGTACTAAATAAGAATGGAGATGTTATAGGATCAGAATCTGGAAATGCTGATGTGTTTATAACAAGGACGCTGGACAAGAAGTTCAATACATATCACAGAAATCGTTAACGGCGCCATAAATCCACACCAACTGTGTTCCAATCCCGCAATCCGCTAATGCTAAATGATAGCTTAGATTCAAGTCTTTCCCATACTACAAACACCATTCTCCCAACGTTCTTGTAAATGTACTATAAATTCTGCCTGGCTGTAAATTCAGAACAGTTCTCGAAAGCGCCAGAAACCAGGTTCTTTTTCCGTAATAGCGCATCTGTGTCAGCAACTGCCCCCGTTCTCGTGACCTGACCTCCACGTAACCCACACCCTGGTGAGAATCCCCGGTGATGAGATCCACCCTCCCCAGGAGAAACTGCATCCTCGGCATTTATGTCAAGAGACAAGGCCTTCAGGCTGGAGCCGGATGAGAGGGGCAGGCTGTAGTATGTTCATAAAAAATTCAGCTGCGAGTAAATTTACATACAAATGAAAAAACCTCCCGTTTGATTACATTGCTTAAGGAAACACATTTGATATCAATGATAATTGGCAGAATTCTTTTTCCACAATTCTGGAATTTCAGTATTTATAACAATAAACTTCAGAGGCTTACTATGAGTTTACAACAGCACAGTTTGGTACAAACATGGAGACTGATACGGAAGAGCAGACACCGGAAGTCAGGTTTGAAATATACATTCAGAGCATTTCACACTGCATGCCAACACTATGTCATCGGCACAACACTAATATGTAGACAGTGCCACCATAGGGAAACAGTGGTCAACACTACACATTAAACAGACCTGAGCACATTTTCCCTATAAAATCATAGAAATAATACAAAAACTACATCAACCCAGTGTGCATATTTAAAATGACACGAGAGTATAGATCCAAATCCATATTGTATTGTATGATAATTTTAAAATGCATATTTGTGTGATATGCAAAAACACATTACATTACACTGTAGAGTGCATGTGTTATACCTATTAATATCAAAATAAAATTTAAACTTTAGCTCGACAAAAAAATAAGCTTTTTCACATTTACAAAATACTGTTCATTTCCACTTAAGCAACATGACTGTACTTATATGAATAATTTTCTATATATTATGTATAATAAAAACAAATAAGTCTTTATTGATCAGCATCCCGGAATGTTCACAAGCCTGGTTACTATGAAAATAAAGAAAATGTAACCAAGATAAACCAAAGCTACCTTGCTAAAAGCCCTTAAGAGATTATATTTTTCAAATGACGTGTACGGCGAAAGCCACAAGAGAGAAATCGATCTTCATATCAATAGTAATTAAAATGACATATTCTGTACTCTTGTGGTGAAAAATGGCTTGTTTCTTTCACATGAAGTTGATTGCTTCCAGGATACAATACACCGGTTAGATGCAAAATGTAGTTAATTGTAACAGGCGACTCAGAGGCATACACCCATTATTGTTTTTGAGAAATTTGCACGCATTTTATTTTTAACGATGTAATTTAGAAACACCAAAGAAATGGCTTCCAAATAGATTTAACTTCTTAGCAAAATGTATTAGAAATGCAGGGTAATTTTGAGATTAGTAGATTAGTGCACCCTTTTTAATTAAAAATAAAAAAGAAAAATCATGGAGGACATTTTGGCTCAAGAGTAGGCAGTTTGAAGAGAACCTGTTTTCTCCAAACTCTGGGGTGCATCCAAAATCACATACTTGTTTGCTTATTAGAATGCAAAATATAGTACACAAAGTGAGCGGTATGTCCAAATCCTCAGTATGGATGAGATAATAGGCGAACAATACCTGGATGATATTCTACATTCCGCGAAATTCCAAAGTATGCAACCGATGAACATTACGCTATCCCACAAGACCACGGGAGCTGCAACCAGAGACAAAGAACTTTGCTTGCTCAGAAATTTCTCGCAAGATAGTGGAGGAAATCTTTGTACAAATCTAAGTTGAAAGCAATACCCAATTACATAAGTCGCTTTGATTATATATCTTTTTCATTGATAGTTTTTAATGTTTTTAACTTTTGAGGGGGTCAAGCTACGTCATTGGTAAATGTCTAGGCCAGGTAATATACATGATGGTGGAGTTTGTCCAAGTGCATGCATACTATTCTCATGCATAAATACTACATTAATGGTCAAGTAGTAGGTTTCCAATGATATTCAGTATGGACTAATTTTGGATGTACCCCTAGTCTGGCATGACACTGTTAATGAAGGATTTGAATAGCTCAGAAATGGGTTTAGACAATCCTAACGACCTATTGTTCTGAAAACACATGTACAGATAGAGCAACATCACTGATAGTTAGGTGATTGGCAATGTCCTTCACTTCATATCTCCAACATCCTCCTGGATGGTCTTCTTGATGCGCAGTAGCATAGTAGTCAGCCACTGGTCAACACGGGAGATGGAGTCAAACTCCTTCACCTAAATAAGAAATAATATCATTTGGCAGACTCAAAGCTACATATTATAATGCTCACCACACAATGCAATGCATTTAGGAGTCTCTATTATTGTCAAGCACTCAAAATATCCATCCATCCATCCTCATAAGCATTTCTCTAATATGGGATCAGCAGAAGCCTCGAGCACAACTGACGAAGCACTGGGCAGGATACACCTGGGATAGGACGACAGTCCAAAGTAGGACACACACTGACACACCATAGAGCTGGCTAGAGACTCCAATTCCCAGGGAAGTAGGTACTCTCTCAAGCACAAAGTGTCTTTTAGCATAATATACTTCCACACTGGAAGACATGCAGGAAAGTCACCACAACATGAGGGACGTGTTCATTCATGACTCTACTATTGTATGTTAAAAAAACATTGGGACATCTATAGCAATGGGAGGAAAGACTTGGAGCATCCAAAACTAATGCCTGAATATTATTCTCTGCATGCACAGTTGGATGGGAAGACTCTCTTATATTTTACGAGTTTACAGAAGGGGTGCAAACGCACGGCTTCGGTGAAGGCCTCGCTGTTCTGTTCCTCGTGGGCTTCCAGAAGTTTCTGTAAAACATATATTTGAAGCCGTGATTAAAGCAGATACAGCCAATTATCATTACTCATTTTTGAATTACATACTTTTATGTTACATTTTCCCCAAAAAGGCAATACCCTCATTCTCTCGGCTTGATCTGTGTTTCTAACAAGACTAGCTAAAAACTACTGTACGTAAATGAAACAGGCTGTGTCAGTATTCAGGGATTGTTCCCTCTCCTGGAACAGAAGCCATGGTTCCGAATGACCCTCCTTATGCAGAATGGCAGAAATGTGTCACTTTAATTATATTGCTACAGAAAAAAGTGGCATCAGAGTGCTTCCCTGTACTTACTGGCTTCGTAGGTTCTTATTTGGACAAAGTGGTTTTCCTAGGAGTTCTCCTGTTTCATGTACTAAAGTATATCCTTAAACGTTCCAAAGTTTACTCCAAAGTGTTTTTGAAACATTACCATGATGTTAGGAGGAGATAAACCACTTCATTCCTCTTTCTATAGATAATAATTACACTAAAATAACCAAAAAAAATAACATTTCCCAAGTGGGTGATTTACTATAGAAAGTTTACTGGAAAAACTGTTGCCTGATTATTAAATAATCACATCACTTAAATTATCGTACAGAGTTGAAAGAAAGACTAGAGATCTGTGCATATCTTTACAAACCCTTCATTGATGTTCCAATTTGAAATAAAATGCTTTCAATATCTGTACTGTACATTCCCGATTCGGACCACCGGGAGGGAGAAAATTATTGATGGGTGGCAATAAATCCTACAGCAACTTTTTGAATCAAAACTTACAGACCTTCAGAAGCTTGCATTCTCTTGAATCAGAAAATGCAGGGAACATTCCCTCATACTTCTCCAGAGCAAGCTGCAGGACACAAAGCGTTAATTTCAAAGCAACGAGGCGACCGTGGAGATCTTAGCCGCAAATAAACAAATCAAAATTACTCTGGCGATACTTCTCCTACCTCAAAATAATGAATCTAATTACTATGAGTCAAGGGGAAAACTGTCAACACACACATATGAAATTGACAACTGGTATTGAAATGTTAAATGCATTTCCCCAGGCAGTGTTCCCTAACCTTTGCATACCAAAACACACAAATAATGTAATTTATAAAGTAGATTACAACTGTAATGCATTTCGGCCTTTCTTATGGATACGGTATCGCAATACACTCAATGCACTTCTACCCTGGATTTAACAGCTAATGAGGTTTTATTTTATCTCTATATCATGAACAATTTAGCAACCATGAATTAATTATGTGCATCGATGCGTCACTTAACGACACAGATACGTTCTGAGAAATGTTTCGTTTGGCGATTTCGTCACTGTGCGAACATCATAGAGTATACGAACACAAACCCAGATGGTGTAGCCTACTACACACCTAGGCTATATACTATAGCCTAAATAATGGCTTAAAAACTTCAGTAAAGTAAGTCCATAAACTAGTAACATAGTTATCATCATTATCGGGTGTTATGCACTGTACATAATTGTATGTGCTATACTTTGATGCGCCTGGCGGTGAAGTAGGTTTTCTTACTCCGCCATCATCATTAACGCATGAAATGCATTTCACTGTAGGGTTACTATGGCTAGGATGTCACTAGGTGACAGGAATTGTCCACCTCCATTATAATCTTTTGGGCTCACCATCATATATGTGGTCTGTCGCTGACCGAAACGACGTCATGCAGAGCATAACTACACTGCCACACATTCTTGTTAAGTGCCTTGGGATAACTAGGTTGAGAAAGGCACTATATAAAAATAAACTGAATTTAAATACTGGACTGAACGTATACTAACCTTTGCATTTAATTCATCCACAATGAAATGGCACAGGGCAGCCTTAAAGAAATGTTCTTTCGCGTTGTGCTTCATCAGTGGGTCATCCATGCAATTAGTCCCGACCTACAAGGAAACGATGTTCTTAGCCTCGATGCAGAAGTCCTCAGTGTAATCTGGAACTGCTGGGTAATGCAGAAACAACACTGACCTGTTCGTATATTTCTATGGCCTTCTGGTACTGCTCCAATTGGGCGCTGTAAAAGCCTACTTTCAACAGACATTTGTTGGCTGAGCTTTAACGAGGAGGGGGAAAATGTACAGTTAATTACGAAATCCAATTATAGCAGAAGATGGACATTAACACACGATAGCAACAGAATTCAATCTCCCCGAGGCATATTACAATGATGCAAACTGAAGTATGACCAAATTATATTTAGGTTTCAGATCATTAAATCTAATGGCGGCCAACGTATCGATGTTGCGTCGGCATGGTAAACAGCCACCTTTTGGAATCCTCTCCCTTGTAGTAGTCAGCTGCTTGTTCATAGTGCGCGATTGCCTGAGAGCAGACAAAACATACAATGATAAAGAACTCTGGTTCAATTTCAATTAAAACTGCAACCCATAAACCTTCCTCTAAGAGCCACACGAAGAATATTAAAGATTAGGACACAATGCTAAGACGTAGAAACATCAAAAATGTCATGCTTGTAGGAGCGTGAACGCAGTAATGCAGATGCCTGTGGTGCATGAAGGAGTAATACTGAGCAGTATCCTCTCCTTTAGTTCTGAAACTATTAAGATAGGGATTAAGGAACTAATCTATTTCCCAATTAGGATGTACTCTTCCACTTTCTCATGGCTAGCAGTTCTATAAAGAAAATTCATAAATCCTTCTTGAATCTCACATCTGCATATACCCTGAAATCAATCCCACAAATACGTACAGAAATAAATTACACGCTATCCCCTCATGAATAAATAATTAGATTAATTAAACTAAAAGCTATTTGACTATCAATGTTGTGTAATTGCAATAGCTTAAGAGACAATGTATCTTCATGGCCCTTTAAGCAACTCAATTAAAACACCGGGAGCACATAAAGCAAACAGATAACAATGCCAATGACATTCTTTACTCTTCTACAATAAAAAAAAAACAATTAAGATATACGTTACTTTCTTACTGTCCCACAAAATCCAGAGGCTTCTTTGTGGATTTTTTCTGTATAACAGGATTTTTGTATATTTGTATATTGTATATATTTTTGTATATTTTATATTTTTGTTTGTTCTATTTTGTCATTTTAAGCATCCAAATACTCAGGTTTTCAGCCACAGTCCAAAAACTAGGGAGAGCCTCTCCATGAACTTATAGGAGAAAGCAGTCATGGACTGACTTCTCAAACCTAAAACTTCACCGCTGGACTTAAGAGAAGCACCAATTACACCATACAATTTCACAAACTCAAATATACCCTTTCACAACTAATAATGATGTTTTGCCAAATGCAGAATTTAAACCAGTGAAAAATGGACAATTTTACATCTCAATTATTTTTAATAGAAATTAATTTCTTCCCTCGGCTTATTCATTAGACTAAGTGCCAGCTAGTGTGGGAACTCGGAGTTCCTAATAAAGACGCACACACACACACACAAAATACAGCTGAACCAGTTCATTTTATGAGATGCGCAACATTTTAAAACATCCCTCACCTTTTCGACGTCCACCATTTCAGACTCATATATCTCGGCGATAGTGATATGATGTCTGGCAGCAATAGTAAACCTTCCCTAACAGGAAAATCATAAACATGCTAACAAACATGTTTCAGCGCATACTGTGTACTGCTTTCTTGCATATGCAGACTAACATAGACAGCAGAATACAGGGTTTAGCTTTGACATATTTTTGTCATCATTTACCTATGATCATGATTCTATGCACCCAAAGGATAGCTTACCATGTCTGTGTATATATCAATGGCTGCACTTAAACAGTTGATGGCCTCTTGGTGCATTAAGAAGGAGGAAATTCGTAAATTTAGACTGAAACAATCAATTCCATATGCCAGGAACAACACATAGGTCTCCAATCACAGGGTAAGGACACGGTAACATCGCTGTTAATCCTTGATTAAGGGATACGCTGCCAGAACGAAAACACTGAAGTCAGGATCCCTGCATTGCTTTTTTTTCTATCACAGAAAAAGAACATATATTTTAATCCACTGAAAATCCAGTTAAAAAAATATTTCAACAGATACCAACCGAAAGAAATAATCTTAACCTACATTTACACTATTCACAAAAAGTATTTCAAAAACAAACCAAAAAAAACAATAAACTATTCAATATTACCATGTTCCCATCAACTCTTAGGTTTTTTTTACAGAGTAATATAGTTAAACTAGGCATCCACTTTACTAATAATATGCAACTTAAAATCTTATGACATTTAAGCATAATAATTAACCAGTCCATAACAATGCATAATTATAAAATATAACACTCATTATATGTGAAATGGAGTAAAACTGCTAAACAAAGG
The DNA here is from genome assembly GCA_019775915.2 of Cyphomyrus plagiostoma. NCBI lineage: Eukaryota > Metazoa > Chordata > Actinopteri > Osteoglossiformes > Mormyridae > Cyphomyrus > Cyphomyrus plagiostoma. Next base: position 18,959,818 of record JABFEA020000029.1, on the reverse strand, counting down.
TGTGACTCTACAGCGACCATCAACAAAGTCTATCCACTTTACACCAGAGTCCCTTCTCTTTAAATGACATTTATAACTTCAGGACGTCAGAGCTGCGTCGGTGCACCAGGCATCAGCATCCAATCTATATTTTTAATGGACCAAAATCTGCATGCAGCGACAGTCCATCCCAGCTCACCTTGCGGGTCGACCTTCTTGTAAGCGGCGCCTGCATCGATGTAGCTGGTGGCGGAGTCGTGCTTATTCTGCAGCTGCATGCGGATCCCGGCCACCTGGCGGAATGCATTTCCTGCAGCTGGGAAACCAAGACACTAAATACCATTAGTGGGAAAAAAAACCTATAGTGCTTGTGCTCAAATACAGACCCAAGCAAATACTTCAGAAACACCTGTAGAAAAAAAAAAGGTAAAAACACAGCCTAAGTGATTTTGCTTGAATTCTAAGGTGCAGGATGAAGAATGTAAAAAGTTTAAAATAAATAATTTCATGTAAAATAGCTTTTACTTTTTTCATATTTCTCTCCACTGGGTGCGACATGAACCCAACAGAGACAACAAAACAGCAGCAGGAGAATAACAAAACTACTGCAAAAGAAACAGTGCCAAGTGTCACCATATATATGCTGGCGTTTTGTCACTGACTTTATGGTGGATGATATCTACAGTAATTACTAACAGCTGCTCTGGCAGCTGGAGACAGTAAAATCCTTAAAATAATACGCTTAGTTAGAACCTACCGCTCCAGTTTTTGGCCATCTTAAACATATTGGCGGCCCGGGCATACATCTCGCAGGCTTCCTCTACCTTGTGACTCCCCCTGAAATAAAACATGGGGGGGGAAAAGCCCTGAAACAGCCATGAAGGCAATCAATCAGTGAATGTGAGGCGTACAGAGTGAGGCGGAGTTTTTAATGGAGAAAACGGATGAAAAAAAAATAAAACAAAATGGAATGAGAAAGTAACAGCGTCAATCAGTATAATATGGTCATACCCACCTGACAAGTTACTGGAAGGTTGAACAGGGAGGAGCTATGAATCTTTAACGATTTACACATCATGCCACAAATTAATAATAATAATAATAATAAAGCTCCAAGTGGCGATTAACGAAGTCCAAGTGCAATGACCTGCATAGATACTTTGGCCACAAATGTTGCATTACAATGTCTTTACATGAATGTGTATTACATGTGGAAGCATTCTGTGTAGTTATGGCTACATAACTGTATATGGGCCTATGAACTATGGGCACCACTGCACCACCACAAGCCCAAGCTGTGACTTTTTTACAGTCTGAACAGAGGAAGGAACTGAGCCCCATTACACCAAATGTCATGATTCCCAGTCCTATACAAGGGCAATTATAGCCTGCTGAAATTTGATTGGCTGTTGTCAACCATATTTGATCAGTAAATGAACTTTTATTATGTGATTTGTTGGGACATCTGACCACGAACATGTGCATAAAATGTCATCCTGTTATGTTTATGCTATTTTCAGTTGGGTGAGTTTTATGAAATTTGGAAAGTCAACTCAGAGTGAAAGATTCTGAACCATGTATTGCACATTTGGTGAGAATTGGATGTTCCCTTGTTGAGAAATTTTCTATTAATTGCGAAAAGGCCATACCCAAGAAATTAAGTAGTCTGTAGCATCGGAACAATTATCCCGATGAAAATCCTAAGGACAACTTTTTGTGTACGTGGTCTCGAGATGCTGCAGTTCAAATTTTGTTTGAATTGGATGAACAGCCTAGTACAAGTTTGAAAAAACACATTTCACATTTAGCAAATTAGCTAAAGATGTACGGGGCAAAAGTTGCTGATTTTATTAGCAAAGGCAAGTCAAAGTCAAGGACAAAGAACGTGCTTTCTATAAGCGACAGTTCGGAAAACGTGGCCCAAAATGTAAAACACAGTACTATAGCGCCACCATTAGGCTGACTAGTGTATCTTTACAGCTCTGGACAGTGGAGGGAACGTTGCATGACACCAAATTTCTGTTATATACATGGGCAATTATAGAAGTAAGGAGTGTGCACTGATTACAGCGCATTGCCGCACCCACCACACGACAAACCACCTCAGGGATGAGATCCTGAGTGCAGCTGTGCAGCAGGTGATATCTCAGCACCACACCAGTCCGAATGGAACAGTGTGAGTTTTTTTCCCAGTGGCTGCAGTGACAAGCCTGCCACCAACCCCCATGTTTTTCCCTGTAAGTTGGAGGGCCGGATGTAGATTAATGTCATACCCAGGATGAAGCAATTGCAAGTTAAGGGCCCTGCTCAAGGGCTCAACAGAGTAGAATCACTCCTGGCTTTCATAGGATTCAAACCAGCAACCTTCGGCTTGCTGGCACAGATCCTTAGCCTGAGAGCCACGACGGCTGAAAGCCTGTTGAAATTTGGCTGACTGCGCCACCATCAGGCCACCCGCAGTGATTTTGTTTGCCTGAGCAGTAGGATAAGGGGGGGGGAGGGTTTGCACCACTCAACCAAATTACAGTCTCTGTTCTACAGGGGCATCATTAGGCCTATTTTAGTGGGGCTGTAGCCCCCCTAAAATGTCCCCCCCTCCTCCAAATAGATGTACACTACTTAGCAGAAGTGGAGATTTCAGGTCCAGAGAGTACAAATCGAGACAAAGATTTTGTTATTTTGTTTCAACCAACCAGTTTACCATAAAGGGTCACAGTCACCAGTATTGAGTATTCAACTGGTTGGTTGAAACAAAACCTTGGTCTCAATTTGTACTCTCTGGACCTGAAACCTCCACCTATGCTACTTAGTTTAGATAATGTGGGCCATTTCCATCAGACCCCCCCTAATAAAAGCTTAGCCCCCCCCCCACCCCCTTTCATAAATCTCTACAGAGCCTCCTACTGCTCAACATATCATTTTAGTGCAGAAGAAGAAGAATACGAAGAAGATAAATGTGACTGAGTAGTCCTAAGGGTCTCAGTGCCATCCATGACACAGGAACAGTACATCAGTACTGATGGAAAATGTAGTAGCGGCTGTCACTGGAGGCCAATGTACTAAAAAGTCAGACACCCTGGTGTGACAGGATTTTTATCGTGACATGTTGCCGTTACAGTATAAACGCTCACCAAATAAGATTATGAAAAGAAGCGCTACGTGCTTTGGACCCCGAATAATAATAATAATAATGAGTAAAATCCTAACAAATGCAATAAGATTCTAGCATAGCCTGTTTGGACCCCTAATTAACTACATATAATCATAATGTGAAGCAAATATACTGTATTCTAGGAAAATGCAAGAGTTTGCACGGACGACTGTGCCGAACTCAAATTAATTTAAGTATTATAGGCTCATATGATTTTGTTTTTGAAGGTGTATTTCAATAACAGTAAATGGAAAAATCAGCTGTCCACATTTCCCACGGGAATTACCGCTTATATGACACAAACATGGACGAGAAATAAGGCTCCGCCAGCTGTGGTCAATGTGTGAAAAACGCGTTCTATTTCCAAGTAACACCCAGTCTAATAAAGACTCATGTCTTAAACGTAACGTTTGGTTTTTATTTCCCTCATGATGAACGGAACCATCCAATATTTCCGAGGGTAATAGATCCACTTGGAAGGAAGGACAAGATCAGTGCGTGAGATCATTGATGCATCCCGCCTACTCGAATCCAGCTACCAAACACATCATACTGCAGCTTTAATTTATATATATAAAATACAACCCATAAATGCACCCTTAAACCAGCTAGATATCCGAGCACATCCGCCTTACACCTACATGGCTGGTTTTCCCTCGCAGACCAACGTTTGGTTTACGTTTTTTTGTGCCCGCTGGCATCTCACTAAAGAAATAAATCTTACCCAAACATCCCTCCCAGAAATGAAGTAGATGACTTCATTTTCTTATCTGCTTCAGCCATAAGCCGAAGAGCTTCCTCTTCCTTACCGGCGTTATCCATTTCTTATATAATGATATATAAACGCGTCTGAGCCACAAGGACCACTGGGTTCACCTGCTGCGCCGTAATGCCCAGTTGAGACGGAAAACGTGAGAAATCCCGTTAAAGGTTTTCCGGGCCGTAGACAATGTTTCCGGTTCTCAGCACAGTTTTGTTATGTACACTATAAATCCGGATAATCTTCTGCATTCATCCAATTAAGATATCACATTAACGCCGTTTATTCCCCGACACCTTAGATATCCTTCTTTTTTGCTCGTGAGGACGGTTTTGCCCGTACTGTATGACATGCACCAGTTCCGACACCAAAAGGTGGATCATTTTAGGGATACCACTAAGTTAGTCCTGGATTTATTAATTTCTCATGTTTCTTTAATGTTTCTATAAACAAATGTATGAAATTCGAAAACCTTCATCGTTTCAGATGGAAAGCGACATCTTTGGACAACTTATTATCTATATTCAATACATACTGCATATTACATATTTATGTTATCCATCTATCTTTCAACCTGTAGTCCAGTATAGGTACCATACGCTACAGTATTATGATTTAAGGGTTGTAAATCTGTCCTCCGTACTATTGGGGGCAGTGTTGTTTTTTTTGCAGACTTTGAACCTCTATCATCAGACAATCGAACAAGTACTAAAGGCGGCCAGTATAAAACAAGTTCTCCGCGAGCGATGGAAACTTCCGTAGTAGTAAGTTACATGCTACAAAAAAGACAAAATATGTTACATATTAGGTTATTGTCAATTCCTTTATACGTGGCGAAAAATATTTAGTGTACGCATAGCAACATCTCAAAATTTATTTTACCGGTCTTGAACTTGATTAAGATTTTCCGAAAATTTATCTGCAAAAACTAGTTGACCTGGCAGAGTAATAGCCCGCTGTGTAACTTATGGTGTACGTTCTTAGTGTTTTTCACATAATTTAATGAGTTTATTAACGGTTTCTATTTTTTAGTTCGCTTAGGTTTAATAATTTGTAATCATGCAAAGTAACAGCGTCAATCAGTATAATGTGGTCATACCCACCTTATATGTCACAGTAGTTTTGATGTTTAATGGAAATAATCAACATCCTTCGTAGTCATTAAGCTGTCAGCTTGCTAAACCTTTCACAGATATTTATAAATGGTCTTAACATGCCTTAGTAAATGTCAATTTTAGAGGTGAAATCACATAGTGTAGCTAGCTATGTTTAACAATTTCTATATATTTATCTGTCTGTCTAGACACATTGTGGGAAATAATACATCATGGAAACTGGCTTAGCTGCCCTTATGTGTCCAAATTGTGTTTTTCCTAATCACAAACAAGTCTACACATAATTTTAACTAGTACTTTAATCGGGTAATACACCCATCTGTGTCAGTAACGCTGCAATCGCAGTGCGCAGTTCATTGGGTCAGAATGCGGTGTCTGTGAGCAAGGCCCGTAACCCCGAAGCTTCGGGGACTGGTGAGCCGAGCTTTCTCAGCAGTTTGTTGTGTTGGATACAAGCACCTGCTGCGTTATTAAATTTCTGAATATCTCTTTCTGACACAATGACAGTGCCATTCTGTTGTGTGTAGTACCAGTGCAAACTGCTCTGATGGATGCTTCGGAAAACTGCTCGAAGCATCTGTCTCTATTTTAGCGATTCACCTTATAGTAAAAAGCTTCAAGGTGATTAAGTAATACATATCAGATATTACAACAACCAAGAGAATTGTTCAACATCTCAAAGTTTTCTCAAATTTAGACTCTTCAAAATACCCCCCTTTGCCTTTGATGACATCATAGCAATCTCTTTCTTTTCTTTCAACCAGCTTCCAGATGTAGCCACCTGGAATGCTTCTCCAACTGTCCGGAAGGACGTTTCCACGAGTTCTGGGCACAAGTTGGCTACCTTGCTCCTAGTCTTTACTGAACTTATTCCAAACCAGCTGTATAGGACTCTAGGGGGGTTTGTGGGGGGCAGGTTGTCTGCCATAGCACCACATCTCTTTCCTCGTTCACAAGATTATACAGTATTTTATATCCTTAAGATCTGTAGGGTCATTATCTGGTTGAAAACCAAATGATTTTCAGCTGGTGTGTCCAGGCTTTTGACTGGTACTGTATTTCACATTCTTCCTGTTCTCAAATTTCACCTTAACAGGAGATAAAGGAGAATGAGTGAAAGCCAGGGGGCCTGCGGTACAGGAGGGCAATCACAGGGAAGTGGGAGAGGCTGGGGAACCTGGAACAGCAGTGGCAGCTGGAGAGGAGGAGGTGGGAGAGGTGGAGGAGGTGGAAGAGGATGGAGAGGAGGAGGAGGTGGCTGGAAGCGAAGACCTTGGAGAGGAGGATATGGCAACCCAAAAACAAACCAAACTGAAAGAGGTTAATCCTGTTTGTTATTCATGCTGTTTACAAGGTTTGGGTGGTACCTATTTTTACATACCATTATACATTTAATCCCAGTATGACTATTATAAAACAAATGGAATAGACACCCCTGCTTTTTTTTGACTAATCATGTGATATTGGTACAGTAGACTGACCTTTGGTGACGAATGCTGTACACTGCAATACATCACCTCAATACGTCATCTCTATTTTAGCTTTTAGACCATTGGGGTTTATAATACCAGGGTATACCATGATACCGTCATACCTGTCCAAGTCTGCTATTTATTGAATAGTTTGTGGCCAAAATAAATAACATTGCATGCATTTTCAGTATTTTTTAGATCTTTATGTCAAAAACAAATGACATAAAATGAGAATATGCATATGCATGCAAAGCAGCCCTGGAAATGCATTATGGGTGCCACTGCATGGTGCAGAAGCTTCATAAAGACATTTCTTCATTTTTATAAGGTGGTGGATCTCAGCAGCCACAAATGTCCCAAACAACCCTGATTGAAAAGTGTCACTACAAAGGATGGAGGCTCTACTTTTCTGAAGGTTAGAGCTTCCCGTGACGCTGCTCTGTGTTTTACTTTAATTACCTCTTGATTGGATATTAGGATCAGCTTTTTGTGGCTGTCATGCTTAGAGATATAATCACACTTGCACTTTTTGAACTGTACTTTGTAGCAACAGCGGATGTGAATGATGGTCGTCAAGTTTTCACTGTCGTCCTTCGGTGAATGATTTCCCCCCCCCAACAATTGTCTTAGCAATTTTCTCCACTTTTGCCAGGTTTCGTGGAAAGTTCTCCGTATGTGCAGAAAATCCAGGCATTTGAACGTTACTTCTCGTCACGGATTGAACTGTATGACAAAGTATGCAAATTCACGGTTTTAAATTTTGTGTTTAAACGATCAGCATGACTAAACCAGTATAGAATTGCCAATTTCGTATGTTCCCCTTTTATACATCAAGTGTAGCAATGATCCCCAGGGCTTGATCTTTCAACAGGATGAAATTGAAAGGAAAGGCAGCATTTTAGTGGACTATAAAGACCTCATTCAGGATGAACAGCTGTCTTTGGCTCAGCCTAACTTAGCAACTGAGTTTAAAGACATGCCGGAGAAGCTATTGGATTGTCTGGGTTTGGCCATCCATCAGGTACGGCTTCTTCTGAGTTAGCCTATGAATGCATTTTCTGTCAAAAAATTGTATGCACTGCCCTTATTTCTCCAAATTATGTTTTTCCTAATCACAAACAAGTATCGTACAGTGGTTCCTCGGTTCTCGAACTTCCGAGACTCCGGATCGAATAGTAAAAAGTTCTGATCAAATTTTTCCCATAATAAATAATGGAAAACCAATTAATTGGTTCTCAGCCCCCCAAAATTACACCTAAGTATATTTTTTTAGCATTTAAACACAAAATTAACAGGATGCAACAAAAAGAGCGTTTTTTTCTTAATAGCTTCCAAAACAAAGATCTTATCCCAACATTACCCCTGTCCTGCCCCGATCGTCTGCTCCTTCCGTGTGCCACGCCCCCTCGTTAACC
>JABFEA020000029.1:18921123-18934589 GCA_019775915.2 Cyphomyrus plagiostoma | reverse complement strand
GACACGGGGAGAACATGCAAACTCCACACACATGTGACCCAGGCGGAGACCGGAACCCGGGTCCCAGAGGTGTGAGGAAACAGTGCTAACCACTGCACCACTGTGCCGCCCATCACTTAATACTTTGAGAATAAATAATATTTTTAAGTGAAAGACAGGTTCCCAGATCCCATGAAACCACTTCTTGCATTCAAAAATCTGCAATTTGAAAATACAAAAATACATGTAAAATGGTAATAGTACACCAACCATAATAATGTGCAATATTTACGAAGTATTCAGCTTGCCGTAACTTTAAATACAGCAGTAGTTTTGTGACTTACGTGTGTTATTGTTCATTATGAAATGAAAAATGACTTTTGTTACATTAGTAACATAATGATAACTGAACAGGCCCCACATGGGGACTGAGGGAGGATCGTCGCTCCCTATTCACTCCGCAGAAGGAGCTCAGTAGGAGAAAATAGTTTATACATCGAACTGCTCATTACAAAGTTTGTGGATGATTTTCAGTAACTGCGTCACGATTTCTGATAAGAGACATTGCCGTTGAATTTTTCAGATATGCCTTTTTTTCGCTTTTACTGTCACGCAAAGATTCAGTCCCATTGTTCAGACCTGACATTTCTATGCAACTCCCAGCAGACCAACCTAGACGTATAGATAGCTCTGAAGCCCCTCTAAAACATGTCTTTTTTCAGTTTTTTGGTAAACTGCCCCTTTAAAAGTCTGTAAGCCTGATCATGAAAGTTCTTAAAATGACAGAAAATAAACAAACAAATAAATATTTTAAATATTTGAAATATATAAAATACAATCTCTCAAAGTATTTCATTACAAATGACATCTGATTTTTTTACATCCAGCAAAATGCAAATTACATAATACTCAAAAGTCAAAAGTATTTTAAATACATTTAATTGAAATACTGCCCATCTCTGCCTGCATTTACTATACCTCTGTTATATCTCACTTTTTCAAGTGGCAACATAGTGTTCGAAGGCAGGGGGGACAATAGGGACTATTTATGGACTTCCACTGCAGAAGGATTGTTCCTGGACCCAGCAGAATGAAGGCCACGGCTCTGGCCTGTGAGGCAGTGTACTGTTTCTTTGGAGGGAGCACAGAAAACACAACAACAATGGATTCAGGCTCAATTATAGCACCGCATATACTGTATGAGTGTTATGTTATGACAATCTGTTTCTATTTTTTTTTTTCTACGAATGACCGAAACATAGGACTAGTTGTAACTTGATTACTTTGGCATCTAGGGCACTCAGCACTTACACCAGGGTATATACTGACCAACCTTTCATTTCTGTGGTGTAAGTGGTTACTTCTTTAAACTGAGTCTTCGTTCAGCTACACAATATCAACTCCACAGATTAATTAAAGATACTAATTTAGACTTGCATGGTTTGATACTAATTCATTTGTTGTTTGCACTTAAGCACAAACACTTCAGGATGGTAATAACTCCTCATTGAGGAAGCTAGATGTTTTTACTAGAGCAATTCTGTTTAAGCTCCTTGTGTGGGGATGGTACAGCATACCTCCCTGAGTCATGAGATGACGTATTTAACCTCAATGCCAAAGTTTACATTTAACATGCTCCATGAAACTAAACACTGAGGAAAGTACACTCTAATCAAAGAAGCCAAACACATCAAACTAACCCTTTACAGAGACAAAGATACAGTACACTTATGCAATGACTTTTTACACACAGAAATGGTTCCTGTGTTTATAAGTATGCCTTTCAAGAATTAAAAACAATAAACCACAAAATATTCCGCTGAACACATTAAAATCAGTTTAGTATTACCTCAAGCAATTCAACTTATTTATGATGTGTATGACTATGTTGTAACGAAAAAATCCTGCATTTGTTATTAATAACTAACATGTTATTAAGACAGAAATGTGGCACGATTTATGTTAAATAACAACAAGAATAAGTAACAGGGTCTTAAAAAGTATTGATAAACACATTGATAAAATTTGAGTGGCGGGAAAATGTATGGTTAGAAACATGCTAGTATGCTTGCTTGGGTATAGTAAGAAGTGTATTTTAGCTGTAGCATGCTAGCAGGAGTCTGCTTGCTGGAGTATACTAAGAAGCTGATATGCTTGCTAGGGTATAAGAGGAGTATTCTAGCTGCAGCATGCTTGCAGGGGTATGCTTACTGGGGTATAAGAGGAGTATTCTAGGTATAGCATGCTAGCAGAGTATGCTTGCTGGGGTATAAGAGGAGTATTCTAGGTATAGCATGCTAGCAGAGTATGCTTGCTGAGGTATTCTAAGTGGAGCATTCTAGCTGCAGCATGCTAGCAGGAGTATGCAGGATTAAGCTAGCAGGAATATGCTAGTAGAAGTATGCTGGCAGTGATTAAAACGGCTCTTGCTACTCTGTCAAAACAATCTACAGTTTGCAACTATTTGTACTCCATGAAGAAAAGTTTAAAACTTTCTAAGAACAAGCACCAGCACATACTCTTCTAGCTTTGTTCTTTCCCATTTTCATGACAAAAATACAGCTCTGGAAAAAAATAAGAGACCACAGCACAACTTTTTGTTTCATTTATTTCTCAATTTATGGCTGTGCGTCTGTGAATCATACACATTTTTTTTTACAAACTGCAGCCTGGTTCTTCCCTGCTTCTCATTAAAGTAGAGCTTCTTCCTGGCTTCATGGGTCTTCAGTCCTGCTTCTAGGAGCCCGACATGAACTGTCCTAGCAGTGCACTTCACACCTGCACTTAATGTTTCCCATTCCTTCTGAAGCTCACTTGATGTCATCCTATGATTCATGAGAAACTGCTGGATATGCTGACAGTCGTCTCTGGCATTGGAATGTCGCTACTGTCCTTTAACTGCTTGGTTTCTGGTTCATTCTCAGTGTCTCCTGCTTCACCTTGTTCTAGCGTATTGCGGTCTTAGAAACTGTGAGCCTGGAAGCGACAAGCTGTTCAGCATAGCCTTCTGCCAGCAGAACCATGATTAAACCAGGACTTAAAAATGCAGATTTTGAAAAACAAAAATATGGTGTGGTCTCTTAATTTTTTCCAGAGCACTATGACAGGACAATCCAATGCTTGTGAAAGCACAAGCCCCCCTTTTCAAAATTCAACATAAATGGTAGCCTTGGAGTCTGCAGCTCCGATTTATGCTCATGCACTATTCACTGCACCAATGAGCATCCAGCATGCGGCTCCCAGCCAACCACACGTGGCATCCACACTCCATCATTACGACCATATGAGGGCCTCCCGCTCAGCCCGTTTTGCCATAAACATCATTAAGCATTACAAAGCTTATTTTGAGCTGGTGGAAACCTCGTGCGGCAGCTGCGTTTGGCCAGCGGTTTCCGTGTCTTCTTACTGTAAGTCAGTTCCTCGCTGTGGAAGAGAGAAAGACAGCCCCAGTAAAATCCAGGAGACCACGGGATTGCGGTGCTCTTGTCGTGTGGACTATGTTTTGCAAAAGGGGCATAGCATTGTACATTGACCTTAAAAGTCTCGACTCATCAAAAATGAGATTTTTGAATGGGGTAATCCAAAAGTATGATTAATTTTTACACTGATGCCACACTGCCAATTTAGATATTTAAACTGCTGCATATTTACATTAGTTGAGAACTCTTGTTTCTTGTTCCAGAACTAGTCTCAACATGTACGGTTGATAACTCTTTTTGCAAATTGACTTTCTTATAAGACTCAACACCTAGGACTGACGTTCCCAGCACTCTTTGCACTATACACAACAAAGACACCAACATCAAACAGCAGAGGTTCAGCCAAAGTCAACCAATGAAATCACTGCATGGCCAACATTGCGTCATTCCATTGGATAAGAAAAAAAACAGAAAATTAGCCAATAGTAATTCTTTATTCTGCCACTCAGTAGAACAAAATTAATAATACTCTACAAGTTTAGCTGTGTCCAATGGAAATACAATGTTGCAGCCCTAAATGGAGTTTTGAAAACGATAAGCGAAGGGTGGTGGCATGGTGGTCTGTGTTGTATCATATTTCCAAATTTGTGGGCTTGAATCCTTGTTCATGTGTGGTTTTCCTCTGTCAGTATATACAGCTAGGCTAATTAGCAGCTATAAATTGCCCTGAAAGTGTGTGTGTGTGTGTGTGTGTGTGTGTGTGTGTGTGTGTGTCCTTCACGTGTCCATGGGTAGACTTCAGGCCAACAATGGATACATAGATAAGCAATTTTTTACGTTGTTTCCTTGTCTTCTCTTGATAACAGATTTACATTTAAAAGCATGCATTTCATTAACTAAATTGTACAATGTATTTTTAGGAACAACTAGTGTTACACTATCTTGATATTTCATGAACAGTTGTAATGTGAGCTGTATTTTATCTTAAAGTTGAACTTGTTTTAAATAAAGACAATAAATGAGGGGGATAATAAATATTACATAATACTAGGCAAATACCTGTCACTAGAGAAGTACCTGGCACTAGGCAAATACCTGTCACTAGGAAAGTACCTGGCACTAGGCAAATACCTGTCACTAAGCTAATACCTGGGATAGCTGATGTTTGCTTCCCTAGACAAACGTGATGAAGGACTGATCTGTCAGCTCCTGCATCTATCCATTGCGGATGTCTGGCATGCTCTGCAAACTAAGAAATTAGCTGAGCATCACAGTGACTGCATCTGTTTCCAATATGTAGCAGAGCGGAAGGGTGGGTGCCCTGTTTGGTGGTAGAAAAAATACAGCCTACTGTTCCTTTAAATAGGCTGTGGGTAAGGGCAGGACGGATGTGGGGCATATTGTTTTATCCCATATTCCATGAATCTGGCCAACAGCTTCGTCCCCCAGAAGACAACAAATGTACAATTAGGAAGGAATGTGTGCAATGCTGTCTGCAGCTCCCTTGCTCTCCACAACATCACAGGGCTTTCAAATCCTCTCCTGCAGAAGCAGGTCTCGCCAAAACGACTCTCCACATTTATATATAAGACTTTTTTTTCCCACCTGCCAGTTATAAAGCTGTGGCATAAACCGAAACAATTAACTCAGATTATGAGGACATGAAACTGCTAGAGAGAAGCTTTGAAGTTGGAAGTTAAAAACCAAAAAAAAAAGTCGACATTTAAGAAAATGATCTTAATTGCTCATATCTATGCAGAGACATTTCACTGGCTGTCTTATTTTTTAGTGGTTTTATGTGACCGATGACGAAAAACAATTAAAGCTTTTAAATATTCTGCCAAAGACATAACATATATTTCCATAGGTTTATTTACAGCATAATTTGCCGCAGCACCTTTATGGCTTATAAATTCATATGTAGGGCAACACGCAATTGCTACCCATTTCTTACACAGCATCTTCATTTTACATAAGTGAGCGATATTATTATTATTATTATTATTATTATTATTCTATTACGTAGTCACTTACTAAGTTACTGAATGGGGTGTATTCCTACAGTAAACCAGTGAATGAATATTATCTTTCCCTTGACAGAAACAAGGGAAGTACACAGGAATCCCTGGGATAAGATAAGCCGGACGACAACCTGCTGTGTCCCAATGACATTCCCCCCTGGCGGGCCAGCATGCTGAAATGTAGATTGCCCGAACAGCCCCTTCACTCAGCTGCAGGCATGTCCCTGGCCTCTGCCCGGCATGTCGGCCAGCTAACAATGGCCTCCTGTACCCATCCAATGGCCCCGGCTCCGCGGAAACAATGCTGGGCACAGACAGCGCATCGAGTCAGGCAGTCGCGGATGGAGCAGATTCGGCTCCAGAAGAATGCTGTCAAAACCTGCGTGACAGAGAAGTAGTTCTTATATCAAAGGCAGGGACATAGGGAACTCTCAACATTATCATGATTACCAGTCTGTACCTATCCTGTGCTCTTCCATATGCTCTGTACTGGATAACAGTGCATTTATGCGAGACTGTAAAATTCTGATAATAGATTTGTAATAGGCATAGATGTTACCTGTATTGGCATTTGCAATGCACATTATTGTTTATATTCTACTTGTATTGCATGCTGTTGGTAATAATCCACTTTTGTACTTTGGCACTGCATCTCTGTGGCTATTTGTGCATCTTTTTATTGCACCACCTATTTATTGCATATGGATTATCACACCTTACCTTAAACTGCACTGTCTTTTGTCTTGCACTGCACTGTCTTTTGTCTTGCACTGCACTGTCTCGCAATGTTGCTTGGAATACATGACAATAAAACTAGAAACACGATTCATTACTTTCCTACAATGACTGGTCACAGGTCTAATGTACTAAGTAGAGCTATTTAAACCTGCTGGCTCTTGTTTGTTTTTAAGCATTATGTTACCAAACATGATTCGGTGATGTAACCAATTCTCACAAATTGACCTCAAGTTCAAAGCTATATTGTATTACGCTGCAACATGAAAAACACTTTAAGGCTTATAAAGATTTTTGCTTGCTTCGAAAATTTTGCTAGAATGGGTGATGATAAACGAGAGCTTTCCAGTTGTTATGAGTGTTAAGAGAAAACACACTGCTATCCTGTAAGATATCTATCCAGGATAAAGCACGCTAGTTTCTGGTAGCTAACTTTGATAGGAATTTTTAGTTTTTATATATATCAAGTTACAGAATTCCAGCCAATTCCATCCCTGAAAACACCGTACAGCCTACAGGCTTCTGAGAATCTCTGTTCCTGACTGCACGTCTTTATCTCCATCCCATATGCATGTTATGATGAAGATCGTACACAGATTGCACATGCAACCATCTGACAACTATCACAAAGTAACACGGTGAACAAAACATTTCAGGGGGTGGAAATTTCATCACGCACAGTTGGTAAACATATCTGGGCAGCTACTCATTGTGTTTATAAACATGTTAAACACATGATTACAAGATTAGAATGAAAGTATGTGTGTGCTGTCTGGATTGAAATGATTTCAACACAGCATAAAGTTGCTTAAAAAGTCTGACGTCAAGATCACACAATGTGCGTTTCATCTGCTTTCACCGATCTTAAATTATAATACTATTTGTTTCATATAACACAAGAAAAAGGTATCTCATTTGAACCATCCTGTACCCTATTCATCAGCAAAGGTTTTATTTGATGTTCTGATTTAATTCTCTTCATATTTTATGTATAGTTGCAAAACACAGTTCATACATTTATACAAACAAGTGTCTATGCTCTTTTAAGAAAGAAATTCATGCTTTTATTTGTGATTTAATTATTTTGACAGTCTGTACAGTTCAGCGGGCAAACTATTTACTCAATTTTAAAAAACTCATATAAAATGACCATATTTTTAATAAGAAAGCACATAGGCTATTATTGCTGCCACATAGTTAGACCACCAGAATGAAGTCCCATTTAGTGACAGGATTATCATGGAAACTCAGTATTGCCATACCCTAATAGATTAAAGCACAGAAAGAAATGATTTAATTAGGTTTCCTATAAATCTAGACTATAGATCTAGCAAGTACCTATATTGTTCTTTCATGTGTTTGCGTGGAATGGGACACCAATCAACACTGCATTGTTTTCTCTCTTATGCTGCTACTTCTCTATAAATCTAGGAGAGGCACACAAATGGGGTGAATAGTTTATAAATCAATTGAATCTGTTGTTTCGTACCCAGTTTATTGCTGTTTTTGTTAAGAGCCAGTCAACCAGTCACAGTTCCTTTTTTTTTTTGTCAGTCATCGGGTTGTAATAACTGCATCCCTCATTGGATTTGCCAGGTAAATTTTCCTCTCTGTCAACCTGTGTCTCTCTATCTGGACTGTAACCCTAGAATTCAGGGTTTGCAGGACAAGGAGAAAAAAAAAGTTATCTGGAATGGAGCAAACGCCCTGGCACTCAGCACGAATGACTTGGAGTTCTGTATAAGATCCCATTGAAGTCCGAGACAAGTGGCTTTGGGACGGTCGGGACCTGAGAGGGGGAAAAACGACATGTTTTATCAAATATTACTATTTTTTTTTTAAGAATGCTGCTTTCATGTCATACAACCACTTTTATCTGGCCAATCGGTGCTCGGCGATCTGTGTTTGTGGGTAAACAGTATCCTTATTACCTAGTTCTCTTTCAAGTACTGTATAATCAGAATCTATAATATATTTCCAAATAAATTTTGATTAAAGGGATAATTCAGAAAAGGTTTCAAAAGGTTTCATGTTAGTTATAAGTTAGACTACAAATGTTGAGGCATTTACAAATTTGTTTTGAAAGAGGACACTAAAAACATGTTGGCCTACATCAAACGCGGTAGACAAAACAAGATCAGAGGAGCATATCACCATCCCCATCGCAAGTTAAAATCTGCTTTGTGCCATTCATACCTTTCCTTTTGCTCAGGTGTGGATACACATCCTGTTTCCTGTGGCAACAATCTGAGATCTGTTTGATTTCAGACCTTCAAATGATGAAGATAAAGGTCAGATTTGGAGAGCTTAGTACCATTAAATGCTTCTAGAGATAACTGGGTTTTTGCAAAAAATGTTACTGCGGATGATGATGGGGGTCACCTTTAATCAGCAACTTTAGTTTTCTAGCCTATGTGCTTTCTTATTAAAAATATGGTCATTTTATATGAGTTTTTTATTATAATAATTATGTTATTGGTCAACTAAAGAAGTTTGAAACAAAGAAAAATTCCTACGTAACTACAATTGGTTTTGAGATAATTTGTAAAATATGTTAAATACTATAGACTTTTTTACTTGCTTAAATTCAGACAATATAATGATTTTATTTTTAGATTTTACTCATTAAATAGACCAAAAGCAGACCAAAAGTAAAAAAAAAAAGTAGGAAAAACTAAATCTGTTCAAAAGCAGCTTGCAGATGCCAATGACTATAGCTGAAGAGGAAGCATTAAGTATTTTGCACTGAACAGAAAATACACATTAAAAGAGGTGAAAGTATAAAGTGACACAGTGAGCCCTTCATCAGGACAGCCGGTAAGGTGGATCACAGCCTCTCATGCATCAATAGTATGTATCTTGCCTGGGCTTGGATTTGTCGTGACGGAAGGAAGTAAAAATATAAAATGAAATATAAAAACCTCACTTGTACATCACGCTGTTTAAAAAAAGGTCTGCTTAATAAATGCATATAAATAATTAAAAACGCAGTGACATGCATGCAAGAGCATGTGCAGGAAAGTGGCAGCAAAAATAAATGTTTAGAGATCAAACTGACTTTAAACTTGAGTTTGGAAATTGGTTGATCCAATAATCAGAGTATGATTTGGTATGGATGGATTTCTTAATTGACCTTATTATCTTCTCACTGTTCCACTGCCGTCTTCCTCACAAAGGTTATAGTGGAATGGATAATTTATGTATTCTAATAAATAACATAATAATTTTTTTCATTTTTAGTCCTAGTCTTTAAATATACGTAAACATCAGATGGTCATTTTCTTCCAGGAAAGCTTAGTTCCCTGAGAGAAAAGATGTGAAGTAGCCAATCCTTTCTCAAAAAATCCATCCATCCATCCATTCAACACAAAACCAAACACTACTTTCAGTTCACACACACAGTCAGGCCAAAGTATATGTTTCAACACATGTGAAGAAGACTACAAGTGACTAAAACACTGAACACGTGCCAGATGAGAGTGCAAGTGCAATAGGCGAGTTGAATTTCAATATCAAGGTATAAGTGAGTCACAACAAAGGATACGTCTCCAGCAAGGTACTACATTGTTTGAGATGTGGAAGAAGTTCACTTCCTGCCCCTGAGACATGATGATGAGGCAGAATGGATGTTTTTCCTTGACTTTGACCCAGCAGTAGCACAATATACAATGGTACCTCAGTTCTCGAACTTAATCCGCTCCAGACTCTGGATCAAATCCTAAAAAGTTCGAGTTCTGATCGAATTTTTCCCATAAGAAATAATGGAAACCCAATTAATTGGTTCCCGGTCCACCAAATTTACACCTAAATATGTTTTTTAGCGTTTAAACACAAAATGAACAGGATAAAACAATCAAGAGCATTTTTTTCTTAATGGCTTCCGAAACGATAAAGATCTTATCCCAACATTACCCCTGTACTGCCCCGATCTTCCACTCCTTCCGTGTGCCATGCCCCCTCGTTAACCTTGTGTGGGATCTCCATGTGATCAGCTGTTTCTGGTTGTTGTCATTAGTCCTCTGTATTAAGTTCGCGTTTCAGTTTGACTTGCTTACAGCGCTGGCTTAAAGCAACGCAATCTGATCCTGACGCAATGCATTATGGTTAGATGCATTGTGACCTCTCACCAGGCTGCACAAACTGGAACCGCCTCTGTGATGACACACCTTTGCCCTTATTGGCTGAAGAGTTAAGTTACACTCAAGACGTTTGTATCCCAGGCAGTTCCGATGCGTAATCTGCTATTTCTCCCGAATACCACGTAAAGCAGTGAGAACTGTTTTTCAGTTAATTTACCTGGTAAAATAAAGTTTAAATAAATGACATAAATGCTGTAATAGTACACGTAAATTAGTGTTTTTTTTACTGTAATGTTGCGTTGCTTTATTTGGTTAATCATCCAGTCGATGAAGAAGGCATTCAATTAAGAACTGCATTGTAGTATACTCATTTCCTGGCACGTACAATTTATATTAGGTCAGCGTTCACGATTCCACTTCTGATATTCAGATTGAGTTCTAGGTCAAGCTGGTTTGTTCGACTTTCAAGAAATTCTAGTTATAGTGAGTTCAAGAACCGAGGTACCACTGTATTACTTAAATGTGTCATTTACTTGGATTTTTACTTTGTCCTTTACAGTAACTTTCTTTGGAGTGACGAATACTGCAAACATGACATATTTCCCTCCGTGTTGAACACATTTTTTAAACTGTACAACTGATTTCCATTCCTATTCAACATGTGACAGGCCATATCCACAGTATACATAATTCTGTGCATATAGGCTTAGAGTGGTTTTGACTGGTAGTGTTTTCAGTTTGTTGCTGCGTAATGGCTGCTCAGTAGGGTTTATGTATTGACCCGCTTTGTGTGTGATCTGAAAGTAGTGTTTGGTTTTGAGCAAAGATTAAGTCATTTTGAGTAAATTGTTTGATTTTCCAAGATGAGTGAAAGGTTTAGTGAATGTAGTTTACTGTATTGAGACAATGATGGAAGGTTTCAGGAAATCTGCTTTATCAAGTCTGAAAAATAGTAAATGAGGACTACTGTGTGCTGACTGTTTAGTTTGCTGCAGCCTGTATTTTCCATCTTGCATCAAAGTTCAAAATGCATATATTTTGATGAATAAGGACAAGTCGTTATAGAAAATGGATAGATGTGTTTAGAGTTTTGGAAGAACGGGTGACTTGGATTTGCAAGTTTGTTTCCCAGAATGGGGTTTAGTGTTTTACCAATTCAGAAAAGCTGTAATGGTGCATGTATGTGTGCTTTTGCATGTTTCTAATTTTTGTGTGAATAACCATTGACAATTGCAATGCCAGCTGCATTATTTTAAAATAGACCCCTATAGTATCTGAAGGTCATGCATTTTTTAAAGCCATCGACCAACCTGCATACACACCTTGCAGATATGCTTAGCTACCACTGCTTAATGTTTTAGTGCTGCAGTAACTGCATCTTTCAATCTTGAAATATCTTGTCATTTTTCACAATCATTGATTGATATTTTAGAAAATCACAACGTCTCCCTTAAATTGAAAAAGCAAAATAAACAAATTTATAGTAGACTATGGAGTTTGATTAAATATTTCAGTATATTTAACAAGGTAGATTATTTATGCAAGAATCTGAGTCTGACAGATCATCTAATTCTAATAATATTCAAGTTTGCTTTGTTACTTAATTTGTACCACTGCCACAGCTCTTTGAGATTACAAGGGAATCCATTGTGTCAATGTAGCACCCATTAAGGGGCTTAGTCATTTCCCTGTGTTTGTTAGACATTCAAGTCTGTGATTCAACAAGGTGTGTCTAACCCTGAAGTGTTCAAGGAAAAAAGTGAAACACGGTATTTACTGATTTACTTCTTGATTTATTTAATATAATTTTAATAAAAAATACAGGCATGTCGTAGAAATACTACTGGAATTAACATTCACAACAAATCAAACGGAATCTAAATCTTCCCCTTGGCATAACAAGGTTACTGGACCTCAAATAAAATAAAATAAAAGTTGGGTGTCACGCTCTTGACAGAGTATAATGGTGTGTCCTGTCTGCTGTAAATGTCACCTGTCAAGGCCACAGATATAGGGTAAACAATATAAAACTTGGTTGAGATTGATGAGATTTTGAAACCAACGTTGAGTGGGAAGAGATGAGGTAGATTCCTGTACTCAGCTGTTGTTTTCTTTGCACTGCAAGCATCAAAAACCTTGATGCCCATTATTCAGCATTAGTAACTCGAACAATAAACAATAAGTCATTAGTCATAACACACTCACCTTTTTTCCTATCATCTTTGCATGTCTGGATTCCATAAACACGGCAACGCGCAGCGTTTTGAAATGTTATGCGATACGCATCCTATTATGCAAATCAACCTTGAAGTTCCAGATTTAAGACAATCCCTGCTAACAGTAAAAATGTAACAGTCATAGCTAAATGATGGAAAAAAATACCTTTGCAGGTTACAACTCTGGGCTGATGATATTGCATGGTGAAGAAGTGTGTAATTGTAAGGCGAGATGAAATATCTAATCAAAATGGGCAACTTTAATCAAAATGTGATTTGGGCAAATCATATTGGCTACCAAAGCCTATTATATCCATAACTACTTATTCAATAAGGGTTTAAAGTGTGCCTGTAGGTTATCACAAGATAGGAAAGGTCACAAAGTAGGGGACACCCAGGATGTAATGACAGTCCATCACAAGGCACACACTTTATGGCCAATTTAGAGGCACAAGGTCACTAAGAATCCAAAAAACTCAAAACTCATGTACATAAACCCTACCTACAGGGGTAGGAACTGAACCCACAAGCCTAGCACTGTGAGGCTTTCATGTTAACCACAAAGCCACAATGTCACCCTGGACTTTTCTCTACTATAAACTAAAAATTATGATAGAAAAAGAGGAGTAAATGCAGTGATGTAAAGTAAAGGTCTAAATAGTGACAAATATAAGTGTGCATGTGTATATGTGTGTGTGTGTGTATATATATATATATATGTGTGTGTGTGTATATATATATATATATATGTGTGTGTGTGTGTATATATATATGTGTGTGTGTGTATATATATATATATGTGTGTGTGTGTATATATATATGTGTGTGTGTGTATATATATATATATGTGTGTGTGTGTATATGTATATATGTGTGTGTGTGTATATGTATATATGTGTGTGTGTGTATATGTATATATATATGTGTGTATGTATATATAATTTCAAATTGGTTTCTTGAACATGACTATGAGTTCACTGTACTAAAATGGCCCCCACAGTCACCAGATCTCAACCC
>JABFEA020000029.1:18883980-18902621 GCA_019775915.2 Cyphomyrus plagiostoma | reverse complement strand
GAATTTACACGATAATTCGGGTGTGTCCGGACCTCCGCGGCGGAGGCTCTGCCGAACCCCTGAGACCGACTCACCGATCCCCTAGGGTTCGATCGAACCCAGGTTAAGAACCACTGCTCTAGACATATGAATTCATGGCGGGGACTTGAACCCTGGTCCAATACATGAGAAGCAACAGTGCTAACCTCTATGCCTCCCCCTAGATTAAAACTAACTTCAGATTTCACAGTTTTCTAATTGAAAATATATAAGATATAAGCATTGTCGTGTATGTTGTATTTGGTTCATAACTCACATTGCAACAGATTTGCTGTAATCTTTGTAGGCTGATGTTACTAGAAGGTCAACAGGTGTGGAGCATTGCATGAATACTTGATAACAATGCAATTTTCTTTTTCCCATCAGAGTCTTTGGAAGCCCTTTCCAGCTTACGTGGCAAAACGGCGCAGAAGTTCTTCTTCAATCTCACCACCATCCCCGAAGAGGAACTCGTCACGTCAGCAGAGCTGAGGATTTTCCGAGACCTGGCGAAGGGAGGAGAGAACTCTAGCGGGACCTTTCACCGCATCAACGTCTACGAGGTGCTAAGGACAGACTCGTGCTCTAAGGAGCTCATCACAAGGCTTTTAGACACGAGGCTCCTGCAGCCCGATTCAAGCAAGTGGGAGAGCTTCGACGTCAGCCCAGCTGTCGTGAGGTGGACGAAGGAAGGGCACCCAAACCGCGGCTTCCTCCTGGAGGTGGTCCACCTTAACGGCACCGGTGGGGATGCCAGGAGGCATGTGAGGATCAGCAGGTCCTTACGTGAGGACGAGAATTCCTGGCCTCGCATAAGGCCCCTGTTGGTGACCTTTAGTCATGACGGGCGTGGTGATGTGCTCCATAACAGGGAGAAACGACAAGCTAGAACCAAGCAAAGGAGGAAGCATAAGAGCAGTTGTAGACGGCACTCGCTCTACGTGGACTTTATCAACGTGGGTTGGAATGATTGGATAGTTGCTCCTCCTGGTTACCATGCCTTCTACTGCCATGGGGAGTGTCCGTTCCCACTGGCCGATCACCTTAACTCAACAAATCATGCTATTGTCCAGACTCTAGTCAACTCGGTGAACACAAACATTCCCAGAGCCTGCTGTGTACCGACAGAACTGAGTCCCATATCCCTGCTCTACCTGGATGAGTACGATAAGGTCGTCCTCAAAAACTATCAGGACATGGTGGTTGAAGGCTGTGGTTGTCGTTGAAAAGGTTATGATCGCGTGTCTTTTTTTTTTGCTGAGGAGACGGTCCATCACACGGTTACGAACAGCTGAGAAAGTAAATATTTATAAGAAATATTTCAAGTTAATCATTATGTTTTTCTGATGTACATTTTTTTAGTGGCAAAATCCCACTCATGAAGTTTAATTATCAGATAT
Source organism: Cyphomyrus plagiostoma (assembly GCA_019775915.2). Classification (NCBI taxonomy): domain Eukaryota; kingdom Metazoa; phylum Chordata; class Actinopteri; order Osteoglossiformes; family Mormyridae; genus Cyphomyrus; species Cyphomyrus plagiostoma. Next base: position 18,901,203 of record JABFEA020000029.1, on the reverse strand, counting down.
GTATTTATTTCTATTAAACTTTCTTATCTAGTAAATAATTCATATCTATTTATATGTTATCATGAGGAAAAATATGGATTTTATAATAGTCTCTGAGAATGTGTGTAAGCTATGTCTTTTAAGATGGTAGATTTTATAAAAGAGTGATTGGTTTTTACAGATTAACATAAGACTTTAATATAATTCTAAAAACCATATAGCTAAGGGAAGTACACTTATAAAATGGAAAATAATAACACGACAGTTCCTAAACACGGTATTCCAATAATCTTTGCAGTGATTTTGAATGAAATGGTCCGTTCCTCCAGGAGGAGGTGGCAAAGACATGAGCAGAGCGTGGATTACAGTTATGAGAGTCAATGTAGTCACAGAGAACAGTGAAAGCTTCGTTAATGTGAATGCACTTATCTGGAAGCAATGTGAGATGCAGTCGTCGACACTGAACGCCCGGGATCGTAGCTCGTGGAGCGTGAGGTGTCTGCTTTGTCTCGAACCCATGTATTCTACCTAATGTCTTTATGGCTCTGATGAGTAAGGATTGTATTTATAAATGCGTCTCTTTAAGGCTCATGCATTTAATTGCGCATTTCAGGACATTCTACACTTTCATCTAAACATCCCCCCCCCATGCAGTCTTTGTTGAAAATCCCCCATCTTTAATTAAAATTTCCTCATCCTCATCTACTAACCTCAGTTCTTTAATCGTCGATATCACTTGCAATTATAATTTACATAAACAATAAAACTGGGCTATTCGTTATTATCAGGTAAACCCTTTTAACGTCTCCATCATGTAATTGTATGTAATCATTGGACTTACTTTATGTAGTTGTTGCGTTATTGTGATTAGGTTCCCAAGTAAAAGCTAGATAATCACAGAATCCTCCATAGCTGCATACGTGGCAGGAAAACACAGGTTCTTATACCTAAATACATACTCGTTTAATGAAAACAGATGGTCTTTGATGGAGCAAAATTGTCTTCCAAACTCTCATCTTGAACCTTTTGAGTCAAACGTTTAGCTTGCTCATGTGTAATTTGAGTAGTGAAAAGATGCAGGAAAATGTAAGCTTTGGACAAGCCACCCAGCTGCAAGATAGGTAAAGGTGAAGGATGAGGGTGTAAATCTGAACAAGAATCAGCGACAGTGAGGATGTTTCAAGTCAGAATGAAGGTGTCTGAATTGTGGAGATGATAAAATGTGCTGAATTGACCACTGTTGACACGATATGCGTCTCTCTGTACTAGCCTTTGTTGTATTTTTTCTTTTGCCTTTTTGTAAACTGATTTGACGCAAAATAAAAGGGCTTACTGTCTGAGAGATCGGCAAACTCTAAAGTGAGATCAATAAAAATAACGCATCTGCTGCTTGTTCTGTGTAAACTACAGTAATATGTGAACAAAATATGTGTCCCTCTTTGGTGAAACTGTTGACCCTTCTTCAAGTCAGTGTGTTGTATTTACTTCTTGCCATGTCACTTGAAGTAAAATGTATGTGAACTTCAAGCGACCAAATATAACCACATTTTATGTGTACGAGGTATGTAGCTGCATCTTATATCGTTACAAAGCCTGCACTGTTCAGTTTATTCTCCTTAACCTCTGTTATTGTAAAGTGTTGGTACGACTCTAATGACTTGGAAATAACTGCCATACATACATGAAAGCAGAGTTAAAAAAAAAGCTGGAATTGTGTCAATACTTCTTTAGTTTACTGGTTGTTTTTTATTTAGTGCTACAACACTATCTTTGGCAGAGGCACATTACATGTTTAGACGTTTGTTACTGAAAACAAAGCCAGAACAAAGATCACTTTCTGGTTTATGGTCATATGGAGTATAGTTTGTAGTTTTTATACTGAGGATAATAGTATTTATTATTATGAATAATACAGAAAAGAAAAATCAACATGCCCTCAGGTCTGTTATGGCCTAGAGTTTTCTTCTACTGCACTGCATTAAGTGCCATGATCACTTGCTATAGTCTGTATAGAAACTATGCAGTTTGCCTGACAAATAGGCAAGATTTTTGTTGTTTGAAATATCTTAATATTTCACACATTGTATATGAATATAATGCAGTATGATTTGCAAAACCCTTTTTGCTATTGATGGATAGCTGATCACCATTGTTGACTCATTTGTATGCCATCGTGAGATAGCTCAGATTATTAAATTGCTTTAGATACTTTTAGTATTGTTTATTTTGAAGGGTGTCCACATAGTTTCAATTGAATTTATCGTTATCATTCATAACTGATGATCTTATTAAATAATGATAATATTCTTTCCTTTCCATCAGCTGCCACTGACTCCATTTCTGTCATGTGACCAAGCCATGCCTGTCTATTGGTCCTCAGTTCAGAGTCTGAATATTTGAAAAGACCATGGAGAGACTTTGTCCCCAAGCCTTCCATTTTGCTAATCATCATTACCCGGGATGTCATCTGGTCTGAATTTGCACTATAGGGGCGCGACCACATGGTGCGATGAAAAATACTCTTACAAAATTGCTTTGCTGCGATGCCAATAGCCAATGTCTGAGTCTTTTACTGACTTTGGGAGGCAGCAAATTGCTTAATCCTGACTCAAACCTGCAAGATGTAATGAAAATCAGAAAGGAAGCAGCAGTAAAGCACACACTGCTGCTTCCAGGGCTACCTGGAACAGGGGTTTAACATGCTTGCAAGTTAAATGGTTTGATTTTACTGCTTAAATGTGTAAACTTTACCTTAAGAGGAGGGTGAGTGGAAAATATACTCTCATCCAGGCTTACACATTGCCCTCTCTTGGGAATTTTCCCCTGGGCTTCGGAGGAATCAGGTAATTCCTGTTTCAATGAGTCACCAAGGGCCCCATCTCACCACTGAGTAAGACCATAGAGCAGCTCTCCGTGATTCACCACTGCTCTTTCCCTTCATTGGGCTATAGGGGTGGGTTTTCTCGCCACTTACTTCCGGCTATTATGCTTTTTATGGTTCATCGTTAGCCGTGTATGGTTTCTGTGATGGATTGGTGCCGTCGGAGGAAAAACGTGAAGAATGATCTCGACCACAGTGATCCTCTATATTTTGTAAAGTGTGGGTGCATGTGGGGATTTTGAAGCTATGCAGAGAAGTTACTTACTAGTTTAATTTACTTTAAAAAGAAAACCACAAAAGGTGATCGTTCGGATTTTGAGGGAAAGTCCATGCAAAATATTCCTTTAATTTGCAGTTGGAGTTCATTCTTTTCATGCCTCACATCTTTACAGCATCCATATTATATAGCTGGATATACATTATATGGACAAAAGTATTGGACACACCTCTTAGTTACTGAATTCAGGTGTTTCATTCAGACCCATTGCTACAGGTGTATAAAATCAAGCACCTAACCATGCAGTCAGGTTTACAATCATTTGTGAAAGAATGATTCTGAGGAGCTCCGTGAATTCAGGCGTGGAAATGTCATAGGATGCCACCTTTCTTTTTACATCAGCATTATAAATTATGCTCGCTTAAGGCAAACATATGACCGTTTTCTTTCTCATTAATTTCATGAGGGCAGTGATTTATTCTGAGAAATGTGCCTGCATACTTTCCAGCTTTGAGTGTGTCATCTAACTTTCAGTTCATTATCTCCCCTATTTCCCTCCCTGATGGATGTTTTGTGTTCCCGGGGACTTCCAAAGAAGTATTCAGTGGGTGCGTGTTTACATTCCAGGCGATGTAATGCAGTAGCCTGTTTTGGTAGCGTAGTTCCCAGGTGCGGACAGAGAGAGAGAGAGACTCGGGTAATTACAAAGGAACTCGCGGAACAGTATGACACAACTGTCCATGATAACCTGTTACTTTGCCGTTTATTTATTTTGATATGCAGCCTCTGAAATAACATCCTTAAAGGACACACTATTCATTCACCAAGAAAGACAATGATACATTTCGACAGGCTTTTTTTCACCACAGACTTTTTTTAAGTTCCGTAATTAAGAAGAAAATGTCGTTACCCTCATGCACCTTATTCTTTTTTTTTGTTTTTATTTTTACATTTTAGGACATGCTAACCGAATACATGCTTTTCATCCCTTATAAATAATTATTAGTATATTGTAAGCGTATAGCTAGTGTATTTGTTGTACTACTGTAAAGTTTAGTACAGTATGAGCAAGAAGCACGGTGACTCTTTTACAAAGACGAAGAGAAGATGGAATAGAAGAATACAACCTCACAAGTCTGGGAAAAAATAGTTAATTTGTATTTCCATGCGCAAACCACTAGTAACTCCATCTTGGCACCGTCCTGGATTGAACATTACAGGGATCATAGGCAATACACTCCGGAGCATAAAATGTTCCGATGAGTTGCCAAGCTTTTCATGAATATATACACTATACATAAGCAAACACAGAAAGAATTAGCAGAGCCCTGAATGGTAGATTCCAGCAGTGTATGGTTTAGCTGGTTTCCAGAATGCAAGTCACTGTACACTAATATATTGCAATCAATCATACAGCATGTCTTTATTTATGGAGGAGTCCTTGAAGATAAATATAATAATAATAATAATAACCTGATTTGTAAGTATGACATGGAGGATGTAGCCATTTCCTGTCAGAGGATCTTCTCTGCAGATGGAATTTGCACAATGTTTTAGAATGAAGTTCATGGCAGTGTCTTCTTAACTCACAAACCTGTGTAACATCTGAAGGAATTTGTTCACAATTAGTACAATATTCAAAACTATACTGGGTCTGAGTTTCAACCATTATGAAAAAAAAGTTTCTTTTCTGCCCCATTTTTAAATTGTAGATTAATATGTGAAAATGTCACAGAAAGCTTCATTAGATATAATATTGATGTATCTTTATGGTGCCTACAGTCACATTCCACATCCCTGCAAGTGAGCATTCTGAAATATCTCAGCGTTCTCCATCTTTCTTCAGTTAAATCAAATTGCTTTTAATGTTATTCATACATTCATAGACGTATCACTTTCATTTTCTTCAATTCTGGAAGAGTCAATGAGTATCCAACAAAAATGTGAGTATAATTATTATTTTTTTTTGTAATGTGAAAAATGATGGCTGATGATATGCATTTAGGGGAGATATTGGTATTACGGATATTAAATTATTAATTATAGTTAGTACAAATCTTATATGATGAATTTTGCTTTTATAAATTCGGGTAGGCAGGCTCGAATATTGGGCTTGTGTCTAAATACAATATGCCGGTATAGATATATTATATTATATTATATTATATTATATTATATTATCCAACGATAAAAGCTGTGTGTTTCACTGCCCACCTGTTTAACTGTAAGGATCTTTGACTAAAGCTATCGCCGGAGCACCTAAGAATACTGCATAATTTAGCTACTAAGCATTTGAGGATTATGGAAACCTTTCCCATGACCTTCTCTTTGCGTCACCAATGTTAATTTTGGTTTCTTGAGCATGCCTTCATATGAATATTCCTTATTATTACGCGTACAGCAGCTTCCACCAGCAAGATGGCCTGAAAAGCTCTATATCGTTGCCTTTCAGCTTCTTGGGTGTCTGCGTTTTTCTTTCCCACAGACTGTTTTGTCTGAAGCACCGCCCAGCTTCACCCTCCAGCTTCGTTCCATGGGTCTGTCATTTTCTTCCGCTTCATTTCACCTTTGATGGTATCATATGCAGGTACATGGAACTAGCTTCCTCACCAGGCATACGGATGGGCCTGGTATATTTCTGCAAGCACATGGAACCGTACTGAAGTGCTTTATCTATAAATACGTAAGTAGCATAGGGAAAGATGTATTTACACAATATATATCATATTTAAATAAAAATGTATATATACTTATAGTGACTGGTACTTTTTAAGTACTTATTTTGTATCGATACAGACAAGAGTGAAACTGGATTCTGAATGTCACTTCAAATTGAAAATCAAAATATCCACCCATTTTTTGTACCCGCTTCTATGGCAATTCAAAGCATGGAAAACGGTCCATGTTCACATTCTCCCAAATAACATTCTCACGAGAAACAAGGCAGAATGGCTGGCTGCAAGAGTTACCAGTGGGCATAATGGGCTAAGGTTTTACCCAATAAATGCGTGTCTTTGGAAGGAATCCAAAGTATAACCAGCAGGAAACTGTAACTTTGCAGGCAGAACAAAAAGGCATGACTAACCTAAGCAAGTATCGCAACAAGGCTAAGGGATAAAGAGGCTTGTTTGGTGTTTTTGGATTAACTGCCTGGATGCTGAATAGAGAGGAAACCACCCTTTAAAGACGTAATTTCAATGTAACATTAATTTATGAAAAATAATAATTATAGTTCTTCACAAAAACAACACTGAGTCACCTGCAGTCTCCTCCTATTTCTGATGAGTAGCCCATTAAAACATAATTTTGTTGCCTGTGTCTCACCCCTACAAAAACAACTTGTGTGTACCTGAGTACTGTGTGCTGCTTACCTGACAGTATTAGATTATACAGTCACAAAGAACACTTTCTGTGTGTTACCTCATAACTGACAATGTGTTAATTAGCACAGTTCTAACGACAAGGCTAACTTGTCTGTCCTTATTAGTGGCAATGCCCCAGTTAAACTTGTGGACTTTTATAAGTCAGCTAGCGTCCCCCCCTCCCAAACAAATACGCCCAGCTTCCCTCCTGCTCTGATAGTCAGCTGTCTCTGTTTTAGATACCAAAAGACCTGTTATTTCATGTACTTCTAGCTGTCTCTGCCGTGATTTATTTTGTGTAAATATGTGCTTTATTCCCTGCAGGATCCCACCAGCAGATGGCAACAATTAGTCCATCTCACAATAAACAAAATACACGTTCATATAAATATTCTTCAAACCACTTCCAGCATGTGTGATGATTCTAGCTTCTGTGGCAACAGTAAATTTGCTGCATTTAGTGTGTTGGTGGGGATCACTATACACGATATATGCACCCTAGAATATCAGAAGGCAGAAAAAAAGATACAAGTACGATACAAGTATTCCTTGTAACATGTTAGCAAGTCTGGAATATATTTTCTAGCTCATAGAAATACAGATATAGTTTGGTGGGTCTGCGTGACAGTAACTTACCCATGAATTAAGTATCATTACATCACATCTCACGTCAGAAGATAACTTTTCCTTGCTGAATTTATGCCACAAAAGTTAAAATTTAGAGTGTGTGCTTATAATGTTTTAAAAATTCACCTTTAGTCACTTTTTATTCACATGGGATTCTTAGTAAGAGTCAATGTTCAGGAATTGTGCCGACCCTAGTTAGACTCGGTAACTGGAATGATCTTCTACAACCATCCTTTGTGCATGTTACTACAGCTGGTACCCCTGCTAGTACTGTTGAAATCTAAATACAGATTAAATTTTAGATTGTCTTTGGAACAGGTCACGTGTTATATGCACCAGGCCTGCTGTTTGTTGCTGCAGGAGGTTTGGGCAACAGCTTCTTTATCCTCCTGAGACCCAAGGAAAAAAGTGTCCTTCAGTTTTAGGTTATTTGTCTTTGGAGGAAATAAGACATCTTACAGTTTAGATTTTTTTCAAATTCATTTTTGTTTTTAATTTCACGGCACGTCCTCTTTAGTGTACAACAGGAATAAATATGTTTCCCAACATCAGTGAAAAGATAAATGCAAAAATAAAATGTCCACTGCAATGGACATAAATGAATGGGTGGGGACTCGGTAGGTTATAACTGCAGCTCGCAGATAATAGGCTGAGAATCTACTGGTGCCTTGACGGGAAGAACAGAAACTGAGCCAGATGATCTCTTAACTTTCTACATGTGATCTGCATAGCAACTTCTTGGAATAGTTTGGGGCTCTTACAGAGAAGTGTATCAAGACTTAAATATAACCACAGATATTTCTCACTATATGGGGAGCAGTGGGAGTCGTTCAAATACATGTAATGTCTTAGGTCTTTGTTAAATGTAAACCAATAACAGCAAGCAAAAAATGTACAAAAAATGATAATTACATTAATTACAAATTTTGGCATCTAGGCAACATTATTCTTAATTGATATAAAAGGAGCTGGGTCTTACCCTCTGAGAGGAAATGGGCGGAGACGTAGACCTGCTATTCTAACCCGATGTTCCCCTAGACGTTATTTACGTGACTTTGGAGGTGGTCTTTGTCAAACGCTCACTACGTCTCTGACTCATTATCCAGTGGGTGTTAAGCCATCCATTCTTGTCGACAGCCCAATTAAAAGAGAGCATGATTCCACGGAGATTTAATATTGGTACCCCCCCCGCCGTGGACGGGATGTCAGCTTCCCAGTTGTGGGTCTTTAATTACTGTCAGGCTCCCCCCTGGAAGTATTCCTGGGAAGAATTCCCTAGCCCCGAACTCCCTCTTTATAACTGATTACTGCACAGATGGCCAGATGCTTCAGCCACCACACAGGATCAGTTTCCCGGGGAGGAGTCGCAGAATTTGCCCCCCCCCCCACCAAATTCACTTCAACAATACAACAGGGACGGGTGCCACAAAATATCCCCGGTGGCCCCCAAGTTCTCCTGAAACATACACAATCACACAGCAAACACAGATTTCAATATTTTTCTCATTAGAAATATAGCCTATTCTTATTTGCATTTAAACAAGATAAAAACGTAAAGGTTATTTTTATAAAATCTAAATTATATCTGATTTTTAAATTTTGAATTTCAAAAAATTATTTTGAAAGGAACATGATTCTATATCTATCTATCTATCTATCTATCTATCTATCTATCTATCTATCTATCTATCTATCTAAAGAAATCAGCTTATATTCTAAAAACATGTAAGTGTCCAGCTCATCTACTAAATTGCTGGATAGCTATCAGCTGTGTACTGTCCTGTGGCCGCTCCCATTTTGATGATAAGAGGATGGAATACTGATGTATCCATACAGTGACTCCCGAAAAAGCTACCCATAAATTAAGTATCATTACGAGTCTCTCTACCTTGCACCTCATGTTAGGAGACATTCTGCCTTGTAATATTCATTTTCCTCTTTGAAGTTCCACCATGAAAGTGGATATTTAGAGAGAAATAGGTATTTATTTAAAACACATAGATGTTGTTGCCAAAGGAAAACTGAAGACATTTTCCAAGTGGTGGAATTAAGCTAGGCCACCTTAAATGGATTTGAACAGTGTGCAGTATGCACTGGAGAGCACCGATGTATATGAACAAACTTGCAAAATCACAAGGCAACGAGCTTGACGGAATTACTGAGGATCTTAAGGTTGTTAGATGTTTCTTTGTGAGGTTTTTTTTTCGGTAATACGTTCAAACTCCTTGCAAGTATCATTCTATCATTGTCATTTTCAAGTTGTGTACTACTAAGCAGTTCCACAAATGTCTTGCTTTTGTGCATTTTGCAGTACTCTGTAATGAGTAATAGCAATTCCATCTGGACATACTGTTTTATTACCTTTTGCTTGGCTTATTTAATTGTATTGATTTCATGGGAGCAGCTACATATAGCAATTAGAGAATCCTATTAAGTATTTAGTATTTGTTACAGTTAGTATGGGATAATTAATGGCAGACTTCAAGTTGCTTGTTCATACTACACATCACTTCCTTCGCTGTTTAATAGCACAGCATGCAGGAAAAGTAAGTAGTAAAGCTTGGCTAACTAAATTCAGATATGAGTTTCTTGTATATTAACCTTTGGGTCAATGTAGATGTATGTATTACACATATACCTTTATACATTGCAAGAAAAATGTGACCCACTGTTGCTCATTTTTACAGGTGAATAAGATTGTTTTGTCATTTGCACTAAAATAATTTTCTCTTAGGGATTTGAACATGCAATCAAATGAGGATCACCAAAAAAAAAAAAAATGCAGATTAAGCCTCTTATAATCAAAATCCCTGTCTGAATCTGTTCCGATCTCTGGGTGAAGATGATTGGGATATTTACCATGGTCTTCTCAACAGATAACCACTGCAGAATTTTCTGGTGCCCTAACCCTAAACAATGGCGCAATCAGGCTTATGTTGATTGGATTTGTTCTGCTGCGCTAAAGCCCTTTCCATTTTAATCAATGCACTTACTTCCAAAGCTGCTCAATGTGACACGCCCTTGCGGAATTACTAATAAGGCACTCGTATAAACCTGACAGAGCAACAGGTCAGATTTGGATCACAATCTTCTCAGAGACAATATTCATTTTACAGTTTCGGAATCCTAATAAACTATATGTTACTGACAATAAAATTTAAATGCATCATTCCATACAAGGTGCACTCCTGCCTTGTATCTGTGGAAAAAGATCCATGTTTTCTGTAATGGTGATTGATGGGTGAATTTGGAGTTTGTTCTCCCTTTGTCGTCATAGGGATTCCTCTGGGTTCTCTGGCTTCCACACACAATCCAAAAGCATACTAAGGTAAACTGCCATGTTGTTTGTAACTGTGAATGGTGTGTATAGGCGCCTGGCTACGAGCTGGTTATTCCCTGCCATGCACCCTTAGGTTCCGGGATAGGCTATGGACCCCTGTGACCCAACACAGGACCAGCGGTATAGATGCATAGATAAATGGATGCATGTATAGCTGTATATTTTTAGTACAATCTACATAGGCGACCAGGTCTGAGAAATATATAATAATATACTGTTCATGTCTATATGTAGCCAAATGTATATAACATTTGCAATCCTGGGCTGGATAAGCAGTTTAGGAGGATGGATGGTATAATGTAATACACTATGAGACCTGAAAGAGAAAATGGTATTGATCTTTACCGTAATGAATGTCCTCTTACCATGTCTCATGTCAAAGAGATTGAATGAGTGAATGCATAGATTACACACATTAGTATTAGTCAAATGAAACGTCACTGGATGCTTTCTGTAATATATAGCTTAAAGTTGTGAAATGTCCTTAATTTGATCACAGGGAAACTCAACAGATGCTTCTTGGACAAGAAGAATGTTGCCCATATGTTTACGGTGCTGCTCAGCTGTGGGGATGTGGTTTCATCCACTCAGAGAAGTACAAAGGAGAAGATTATATGTCTTAGAAGCTGATGCCTGACATAACCTTTTTAATTTAGACTATACCAAGGTCAAAGGCATCTTATAATAGTTCAGGACCAGCCAAAGACGAACTGAAACCTTTAATCCAGTTTCTAAAAAGAGCACAGATCAGAGACATGGCCAAGTATGGCTGAGAGACTCTGGTCATATAAAGTTATAACGTAAAGGGACTTAGAAACGACCAAACTTGACGTAGACGGATGACGACGCCTGAGTGTTAGGGACCTACACCTATAAAAATGGCGCTATATTCAAATGCACGAGTTGGGAATAAGGAATAAAAGCAGCCGTCATTTTTCGACGAGGAGGTAGCATAGTTGTTAGCGACGTGGACATGCAATCATGGGGTGACTGGCTCCGGAATCAGGAAGGGTCTTGCTTTTCTATCCTAGACACTCAACCTGACAAAAGTTGCATAACTTGATAAGGAATAAAATTGGCACGATAGATGGTTTCTGTGGTTAAGTTACACTTAAAGCTGACATTAGACAGTGGCATGAATGAGTTTCTGGAGCATTTCGAATGATCCTGTATCATGTTGGCCTAATTGCTTCTGCTATTCTGTTTTTGATACAGTTGTGCGTTTAAAATCGTTGGCATGCATTTTCACTTGAGCTCCAGGCATGTGTCCTAAAATTCCCCTGAGAATTTCCTGGTAAAATCCAGAAGTGGTTGTTCCCAAAGTGACGCTGGGTTATGTAGCTACCCCGCAGCCCCAGTCTCTGGTGTTGATCACCATGCTTCATAGCAATATTTAATTTTCATTAAAACCAATGTTTCTAATTGGCACCAAATTATGTCAGTCTCGTTTGTTGATGTACAATTCCTCAAATATACCTCTGCCTCAACCAGATGGCCTTTAACAAACTCTTAAAGCCAAAACATAATAATTGAATTTTAGTAGAAAATACAGAAAACACTAAACACAATGTTTTTAGTAATTTATAAATACATTCATAACAAATAATGTGTTCATAAAGCATTATAAACATACTCATCATAACACATTATAATCATGTTTACTATGCATAATGACTGCTTTATGAAGCTCTCATCTATAATGCACTATCGATTCATTTATAATGTATTATAATTTTTAGTATAACCGTTAAGGCTGCTTTGTATTGCATTAGATAGATGAGAGCTTCATAAAGCAGTCATTATGCACCATAAACATGGCTATAATTTTATAAATGTTTATTAAATGCATTATAATGCATCATGAATGTGTTTATAAATTATTCAATACATGGTAGATCGGCGGGAGGGAGCAAAAACATGTACTCTCTGTGGGTCCAGACTGGGAAACACTGCTTTATTGTCTTCCTGGATAGAAACACATTATATGCACATGGAATATGTATGTCACTAAAACATTACTTTAAGTCGCAAATTTACCACATGGGTAGGATATGTGAAACATGACCAACCAAAGAGATCAACATTCACAGGAGCTGGGTAGATGGTTATGAAACGCCACTTTATACCTGTTTGGACATCCTGCTTAGTGAAATGTACAGGAATAAAAGAATTACATTTTCCTCAGCTTCAAATCAAGGGTGACATCTGGACACCATTCTCTTCATTTAGCTAGTAGGGACTTTGCGTTGAGAGGAAAAAACGAGTTCATTCGTTTCCTTTCCTCTACATTTGGCCACCGGTAGTTTTGCAGTGAGCTTTCTAATTTATGGCTGCTCACGGTTATAATTTCTCATACCTTTAAAGCCATATCTGACCATTTTGTGCTGCGGAGGCAGTGATTCATGGCGATTTAATGCGGCCGGCACCCGCCCGCTGCTTTGAAAATCCTCAACAAGCTTTTTTGCGTTTAAGCTCTTTTTCGTCCGCAGTTACATTGTTTATGGTAACTGTAGCTATAGTGTATGACAAATGGACTGGAACCAAAAGGATTCTGGTATGGGGAGACTTACACCTCAATCTTATTTTGGATAGTGCAAAATACACACGCACACGCACACACACACACACACACACACACACACAGGTTTATAATTATACCTTTGTGAGGACTCTCCATTCATTTGTATCTCCATTCTATTTCGATTAATTTCTAAATCTCTTATCCCAATCCAGCTCTAACATTAACCATAAGTAACTAAACAAAATATAAGACTTTTGACATTTTTAGTTTTTGGATTGCATTCACAAATCTTTGTGGTGAACTGAAGAATGGTCCCCACAATGTTAAAATAACAGGTCTTTATGACATTGTGGGGAACATTTGGTCCCCACGATGTAATACAAATATTATTTACACACAGCACACACACACAGACACACACACACACACATACACACACATTATGAGGACTTTCCTTTATGGTCATATTTTACAGTATTGAGCAACAGAACCTCCAATCACAGCCATTTACTGTGCTGACTAATTAAAAACAACATACACCTCTACCTGCTGATCTAATATGTCATTACAGCTAATCCTAAAGGGCTCCACTTTTACTCTTAAACTCACAGACTGCTTTTCAGTTTATTTGCTAGCTATTGAAACGTAATCATCTAAAATTCTAAGTAACGGCTAAATATGTTGCGACAATAACGGGTGTGAGACACAAACAGGTATGGGAAGACATTTATGATACAAACTGAGTTGCAATGGGGTCTGGCATCACATCCTGTCTGAGACTACCTCGGACGACTGTCTCATGCTTTTGTGCATGACAACAGGCCGTAGTGGTTTGCGACGGCGCATGACAACGTCGATGAAGGGCCGGTATTTAATCAGTCTCATGCCGGGGCACCTTTTCAATAACTGATGGTGATTTTCTTTGATGATTACCTTCCCATTACAGTACGTGGTCTCATGCCGGGGGTCAGGTTGGGCCCCATTGTCCACGGCTCTCGGAGGCTGACGTCCTTTAAAACTGGCCTCCTTTTGTGGGTCTACCGTCTTGCTGTTGTTTTCCCCTCACCCCATTGTCCTCCTCTCTCAACCCTCTGACTTTATCACACCCCTTCAGCTATCCAAGGAGTAAATGCAGGTGGCAATAAAGTCTCTGGGCAGGGAAAAGCCTACCCAGCCCCCGCAACCCCCAGCCCCCGAATGCTGAATGTGCACCCATTCCCACTCTCTCCTGATCCTAGATTTTAATTTACAGCTTTCTCCTGAGGACAAAGGCTTGTGAGATACTGCTCTGCCTTAGTGTGCCCAAATTAAACCTGTCAAATGCTGAAGTCTTTCTTACAAATTATAATAGAGCGGGGTCAGGCTGTTTAGAAAATGTCCACAGTTTTAATCTCTTCCTGAATTCTGCAGATTCAATATTAATAAATATATTGTGCTTTTGTTGGTGAAATATAGCAAACGTTCCTCTTTCCTACTTTTATGTAGTATTTTTTTTATCACTTCATCAAATGATCGAATCTAATAATCAGGCATACCACTTTTCCTTTTTGTTCATAAAACTGAAGCTTCAATTTCAGTCTAGAATGACAGTTTTTGTCAGTTTGACATGATTATTATAAATTATGTGCACCAAAAGATAAAGCACCAGTGATTATGCAAACGTTTTCCACAATCGGCATGGTCATGGTTACCTTAATTACTTTTTTCAAAATTTAAACTGTCACAAAAAAAACATAAAATAAAATAAGCCAAGTCATTAACATTCAGTTGACAGAAGTTATTTTGGAAGAAGAGAATTTTTTTAAACTCTCCATTTACTTTTGCGTGTTGTTATTTGCGAAAGAAATGGATTTATATAAAAATTTGCTAAAAAGAACTTGATTATGAAATATAATTTGAGAGATGGCTGTAGTCTTTGGTGTGTAGGTACATCACTAAGTTACAATGTTGACTAATGGGAGATCTATCATAGAGTCACACCATGATTTGTGATCAGAAGCCATACTATGCGTGCTTTATAGATTGAAATACACATTTCATGTATAGGATTCAGTAGTAATTCAGTTCAGCTCAGGAAAGAAAAAAGTTACATGTGTTCATAAGGCTATATATGTTTTGAGAGGATTTCCAGTTAAAATATCTTGTTCAGGGGTATTAGAGCAGAGCGGCTTGGGGGACGTTACCCAGCATCCTTTGTTTCTTTTGGTCCATAAAAACTGCATTTATTCTTCCAGGTAACTATGGCAAAGCTGGTAGCACAACAGTAAAGACATTTTGCAACTGGAACATTTGCTGTTTTAACTATTAAGAGAGACCCTGATGTAATACCCATGAGCAATGGTACTTAACCTTAAGCGCTTCAGTAGAAATACCCATCTGTGTGAATGTGCAAGAACTGTATGTGACTTTAGATAAAAAGAGTTCTTTGTATTCTACACAATAAGACAGCCACCCACTTGATACTTCAGTGTACTTTGCCACACCTGCCACTAGAGGGCGGGTTACTCTGACATTTAGGGAATCGATTATGCTTTTCTCCATTTGGACGGTAAAGTGTGCATTTGCAGGGATCATTCAACTGCCTGCTTTGGTTTCCAGAGTAAAGTTACAATCCTGTGCTCCTGCCTGCTGTTAAGGAGAATACATCAGCGTGTGACTGAGGTCTAAAGGCAGCCAAAGGTAGGGGATGCAGAGCGTTACACCCGACGAGGATCTGTGTGCCTCACGGCCGACCCAGCAGATCTGGAACGGCTTGCAGTGCGGTTCGCTCGCTATTTTAAGCTTTGAAGCTGCAATATGAGAAAGGAGACATATGGCATCACCCCCCCCCCCCAAGTTTTTCAATGTTATTCTTACATTTTGTATATGACAAAATTAGAAAGTCACCTTGCTCCTTCGTATGTGGCGTTTTCACTACTAGAAAGTGCCAGAAACAAATAAAAGATATAACATTTAAACCACGCTGAGCATTGTAGGCCTTTACCATAATTGTATCTAACTGTTAAATTAAAAATTTGATCATGAAAATTATGCTATATTGCACCCATTGTAAGGATTTATTGTAAGAACATATTTTAACAAAATTTTAATTAGATATTTAATAAATAGTTCATTATTTAGTGGACAAAAATCTTTATTGTAAAAGTCAGCAAATGTATGTACATTTTCCTATATAACCAATGTAAACACAGAAAGAAAATGCTGAACAAAGATGAACTGGATTCCTTTTTAACTGACGCATACTGTTTTCTAACCAAACAGCGTAAAAAGGCTAAAATATCATATTTGTGAGATATGTGTGACTAACTGAGGTCAGTGAACAGGCACAGTGCAATTTGGTCTTAAGCTAAGCTGGCCTACGAAGAAAAGGTTCACGGAAACCTCCAAGGTCCCAGGAGAACTATCTATAGACCCGACATCGAAATAACAACAAATAACCCAGAAACACTACAAGTGTACTTTTCTGTGGGCTAGGATGTTTGAAGAATTTAATTATTTTATGAATTGTTTCCATGTCTATCCATGGTCTGAGGATTGTAACATATTCTCCATAAGCATTGAAGCACGAGGGGACGGCATGGCAGTGCAGTGGTCAGCACTGTTGCCACATGCCTCTGGGACCTGGGTTCCATGTGTGTGGGGTTTACATGTTCTCCCCGTGTCATGGGGTTTCCTCCAGTCTCGCCTCACAGTCAAAAACACTGTCGGTTATCTAGAGTTAAAAAAAATTGCCCATAGGTGTGAATGGTGTGTGAGTGAACGGTGTGCGAGTGAATGGTGTGCGAGTGAATGGTGTGCGAGTGAATGGTGTGTGAGTGAATGGTGTGTGAGTGTGCCCTGTGTTGTGTTGGCCCCCCATCTATTGTTCCCTACCTTGTACCTTATAGCCACCAGGATAGACTTCAGACCCCCCACAACTCTGAATATGATACATGGTTATAATTTTATTATGATTCCAATTGTAATTCCCTAGATGTTTGGCGTGCTTATAACAAAATAAGAAAAAGGTCAAGATAATAAAACAAAACAAAACAAAAACACAAACAAACAAGTAAAACAAAGGGTGAAAAAGCCAACTGGCTGTGTAACTCCCTGTGAATTACCTTTATATTTAAATAGGAAAGATGCATATTACTATTTTGTAAACAAAATTATATGCAGCCCCTCCTGGAGTCGACACCTTATTATGGTAGAGGGGTTTGCGTGTTCCAATGATTCCAGGCAAACAGGTCCTGGGTGAGGAACCAGACAAAGTGCGGCTCACAAGACCCCCTATGATGAAAAAAATATTGGAAT
>JABFEA020000029.1:18847412-18883880 GCA_019775915.2 Cyphomyrus plagiostoma | reverse complement strand
AATTCCCCCAGAGGAGCTGGAGGAAGCGGCCGGGGAGAGGGAAGTCTGGGTTTCCCTGCTGAGACTGCTGCCCCCGCAACCTGACCTCGGATAAGCGGAAGATGATGGATGGATGGAATTATATGCAGTGTCAGGGCTTCTGGTTGGTGCACATTTTGTTTGACAGTCATGATCATTCAATGTGTGGATCTTGTCTGGTTTCAAAGGCTTGCAGGCCTCACTGTAGGTGTTCTCAAGGGAACGTAAACTGATAGCATGTTGGTATCGATTATTACGAACTTTCAACTTACAACCTTTCAGACATACGAACGGGAGCCCAATGAACATATAAGCTATAAAAAAATTGTTTATTTATATGGTCTTTCTATATCGTGGATTGTCACCTATTGCCGATGAGTCTGGAATGTAACTTCCGGGATAGGCAGGGGATCACTGTATATAAATAAAATCAAAAGGCCTTGAAATTACAGAGTCAAAGGCAAAATATTATTCATGTTGTCCTGGCTCACAGGACTTGAGGGTCTAGAGGCAAATCAATGATTGTGTCCATTTTACTTCAGTGAGGCGGCTTGCTGAGGTGTTCTTTGTTCTGACTAGGAATTCCGGCACCTGTTGTCAGACAGGCCTCTCATTTGGTTGAATTTGTTTTATGATGTTGAACCATAGGCCATTTCCCTGTGATTTCTTCTACATTCGGTTAAACCTGTCAGTTTGTAATTTCTCCTGATCATTCAACTGTCCAGCTCATTTCACATCATCCACCGACCTTGCCCTGACCCATACCTCTTTCACTCTCCCCACTCTGGGAAAAGTTGTGGAAATCTCATCCTTTCCCTCTGAGATAATTAACCTTTGGCTTGTCTCTGGTGCAAGAGTGCTGGTTAGCTTCACACGCACACAAGCACTGGCCCATTAGCAGGCTGACATAAAACAAAAACTGTTTTGATTGGCTGAAATTGCTCCTAAGTGACACTGAACAATGTCCCCGTTATACAGCAGGCCTGCCCGTGCAGTAAAGCCACCCTTGTAGGGTTCACAGCTGATGTTTTCCAGCCAAATATCAGCTCCTGTTTATGCACCTCTGTGCATTTTATCAGTTTTTTTACGACACGATGATGCAAAGAGAGGGTACTTAGCAGAGCAAGATCTGCAAGATAACACATTTCAAATCAGCAATGACCCTTTACCTATTTATGCACTAGTGGCCTTTTGCACTGTGGAAAAGCTAGAAATTTGGCATTGCATTTTAAAAAATTACTACAGGAATATTGGTGGTAATGTTTATAAACAATCAAAGAACGTTACAGATATTATGCACTGGACTGTTAAATAAGTAACTGGAGTAACTGAAAAGTTCTGCAATCTCTAAAAAAATGGAATTATTTCCCCAATTTTAGCCACAGGTGTAGCTACCACAGTTGTCTTCCTGTATAACACATGCTATTTATATGAACTTGAAAAGGTAGAATAACTTGTGTTTTTTTAGGGAAATGTAATAATTTATTAAAGCAGGATTCATGTGTCGCCCTGAGCTGCAGGTGCTACATTTGCTTCATTTGGATGCAGTAGCTATAACACTGAAAAATGGCTTCGACGTTGCAGTTCAGACTAGGGCTGACAAGGCCTGTTTGTTCAGTGCCGCATTCCTGATCGACCATCCATCTCCTTTTGTCACTGATACACTACCTGCTCCGTGCTGTTCATGCATTTCAGCTGGATCGACCAATAAAAGTGCCAGTATGTATCTGGGCTTCAGCTAAGCTGAGCTTCTGGCCTCCGTCACGCAACGGTCTGAAGCAGGAAACGCTGAGCTAGATCACTGCAGTTATAAAACAGATGGCTTGATTGATTTGTTTTCTGCATCTGTGATTTCATGATCTTTCACTCCTTTTGTGTTTTATAGATGCAGAATTATAAACACAGAACATCAGGAAAAAAGGGGCTTTATAGATGGTTAAAACATGAAAAAGACCTGTATTTCTTCACCATATTTTAACCCTTTAAAATGATGCCGTAAGTGTGTGTAACTGGGGTAAGTGTGATTAATTATTGTCTACTCTAAAAAGTTAGCCCTCTTGGCAGTATGTTCTAAATATTACACAACATTTAAATAATTATCAGATACTATCCAGTCATTCTCTAACTGGTTACCCAGCACAGGTTACAGCCTGGAGCTTGGATTCTGGTAGAACAGGGCATAAAGTAGAGGAATATCATGTGATGTATGTATCAGTTTATCACAGGGTGCGCACACACACACACACACACGCACACATTTGTACTCATATCTGTCCATACACTTCAATGGGAAAAACTAAAATCCAGCTATGACGACTGTAACCCCTACCCAGTCCTAACTTTAACCATAAGTAACCAGAAAAATACAAGACTTTTGACATTTTTAGTTTCTTGATTGCAGTCACAGATTGTTATTTAATGGTCCTCACAATGTAAAAATAAGTGGTTTTTAGCACATCATGGGGATCAATCCACACAATGTAATATATAGCTGGGCCACACACATTTTTGGCAATGTCACTTAAAGCCCTGAACTGCAGGAAGGTGTCGAAATCAGAATGTGGAAAAATTTGGGTCTTGAATGGGTAGCAGTTTCAATTCAGTGCAGTTTGGTGGGTTAATCTAGCATCTTAACTCTTTTTCCCAGTTTCACACCCAGTACTGGTACTAACCAGCCAATTTCCACTTTGTTCTCCTGCCTTGTAATTTAATTTATTATTTTTAATTCTAACCTTCTTATTCTACAGTTTTTACCAACCCTGGAGCTGTGAGCCATTGTACCCTGCACTGATCCCACAAATACTTACTTCAAATTGGTCAATCGATTGATTACAAAAATCTTGTTCTCTTTGTTGCTTTGCTATTGTTGGGGCTTGTTTGTGTCCATAGACAGTGTCAAACTGACAATTGTTCTGTTTTTGGATTTACGCATCTGTGTCTAGTGGTGACCCTGTGATTTTTCTTTCTTGTGAATCACTTATGTTATTAGCTTGTTTGCTAAGGCTAAACTTGATCTATAGCTCTGCAGTTTTTCTTAGGTGCATAAGTGCTGCCTTGTGTCTCCCCCTGTTGATATATCGTGGAAATGCGAGTACATCCTGGCTGACCTATGGGTGTCTTTTAATCTATATCCAGAGGTGCTGCTGGAGATTATGGCCCCATGAAAGCATATCATATTGGGCCCCCAGCCCAGACCAATCTAAAAATGTTCCAAAGTGTTTAGGGCCCTTCATAGCGGCCCCTGAAGTCGTCTTAACTTTCCCCCATTTACAGCGCTCTTGTCTATGTCTCTTTTTCTGATATAATGTATGTTTTTAAAGTGTGTGAATATATTATGGCATCCATGAATGATTTTTAAGTAGAATAAGTGATTTTGCTTTTAAAAATTTCCTACGCTTTTAAAATGGAAAGATACACCTCTGACGGACATGATGCCGTTGAGTATCAAACTCTGCGGTTGTCTTGCCTTTCCAAACCGCTCCATGAAATCTGCCTTCGGAAATGGTGCAAATTTCCCCAAAAACAGGAAACAAAAGTTTCCTTGTGTAAAAATCATGGCCAGGCAGTGCTAGTCTGATAATCTTACTTTTCATCGGTGTTTCAGCTTTGACAAAGCAGTGTAGTAGGACGTTTTGTTGGAAATGAGCACCAGCGTTGTGTGTTTTTGACTACTGAGGTACTGTTGCTTGCATGGTCTGGCTCATTACTCCGTATACTCATTAATCTCTATACTCTGTATGCTCATTATTCTGTATACTCTGTATACTCATTACTCTCCATACACTGTATACTTATTATTCTGTTTACTCTAACATTGTGCTTTCTATATAGTATATATCTTTATAGTTATATATCTACTGTATATAGTATATATCTTTATAGTATAAAGGATGTAACGTTAATGAGTGGTACTGTTGTATACTCAAAAGTAAAAGGTCAGTCTAATTTTTGATCTAATACAATATACCAAAACTTTTACATAAATGCTTACCATCTCTGTATTATATACTAAATATGTCCTTTAAATGTTTCAGAAATTTGCAACCTTTTCCATTTAAGACAATGCTAGTATGTTTCTGCCCCCTGCCCATGTGCCTGGGTGGCGAAATGCACCGCAGTTTCCCAAACTGACCGTGGAGTGACACTGGCAAATAACTGACACACAAACACACACATGGATGGCCCGACGTACGAAACACTATAAAATGTAAATGAGCTGCGCTATAATGAGTGTCAGATGTTTCTTACGTTTAAGGAGCATGAACTGTGAATAAACCGCACAAAGCATTCCATTAAAGCTGGCTGCCAGGGCACAAAAAGCCATTTTTTGAGCATAATTATTAGTACAGATGGGATTCATTAGTATGGAATGTGTTACACAGAAATTAAACCCAGTAGCAGTTAATTCTTCAAATCCAACTGGATACCACTCTCGTTTACATCATTGGCTTAAATATTTCTATTCTTTCCCTTTTCTCAGTTTTCCTCGTGGATTACATTTCTCCACTTCTCACTTTAATGTTATACTTAAGAAGAGAGAACAAGATGGTTTGACTATTAACACTGTTATTAAGAGTTTTGATGGTTCAAACGTTGCCATGAATAAAGTAACATGAATGAATTTTATGAACTTTAGTAAAGGAAATATTTCTGCTCCTCACTTTAAGGCAAACAAGATCTCCCATCATTTCTTTTTCATTAAGGTTGAACTATGGTCATCCTGTTTAAAAAATGTACGCTGAAAGATTTTTGGTTATGATCTCTGGTCCCTAATGTGACCTTCCTGAATATATAACTGTCCCTTTAATTTATAAAGAAAATATTTCACTGTGAGTCATTTAATTAGGGGCTCCAATAAATTTATGTTCGGGAAATGAAAGGCTTCCGTGGTTTGTGGCAGAAAAGTTACAGATTGTTTCACTATTTCTAAACCTAACTCTAAAGTCAACAATTTATCTTTCCCTTATAGAAAATATTATTGGCTCATTGATACACGCATCAGAATGGTATTTTGTGATCTGTAAATATTTTGTGTATGTCAGGGGCCTGTATCATGAAGCTGGATTTTTGGGTTTGCAAGATAACTCATTTGTATTTAAAGTTAATTTCATCTGGGGTAGCTGAAATCTGACAAGTTATTTATTTAACCAATAAACCTTACTTCGTGATACAGGCCCCTGGATTGTTGATTCAAGGGGCCAAAAAAGCTTCTGAGCAGTCAGATGGGTCTATTATTAGTATACATGTCAAACACATGTATTGTACACTAACAAAGCATGCTAAGAGGAAAATTAAGTGACTGAATACAGTTTGAGTCAGATAAAAAAGGAAACATTCTTTACAGTTGTTTGTGCACACTTTTCCTTGTCATGCATGTTATAGCATTCATTCTTGTTTACATTCTCATTAGATAATGTTTTTATATTCTGCTGATGCCCATCTGTCCATCTGTCTCACAAAACCTTATTTAGTAAAATACGTGATTAGTATGGTTTTCCTGTTTCCTGTTTCCATGTTCTTCTTTGTGTCTAAGTGGCCACAGGCACAACTTTCCCTGTCGTGGCTTTGGGGAAGGAAAATGACAGAGGATAACCACCGCAAGCTGTTTATTTATTTGTTAGTTTACTTTTTATTTGTTGAGTGGAATCTATTTCCACTCAATTTCTTGATTATGAGTAACATATGAACAGAGTTACAAATTTGCACTAAGGAGATGAAAATAGACTTTTATGGGATATTGGTCTCTGAAAGGCTTTGCGCAGCAGATTTTTTATATGGCTTAATTGATTTTCCACTATGCACGAATTCAAACATACACCACACACATGTAGGTTCTTATAATAGTTTGAAACATCTGCTGGTAAATGAGGAGCAAGAAAAATCCATTTTGTTGCCATACATCTGCTAGCCACAAACCACATTTTGGGTTAAATAGGAAAAACAGTGGTTGTTCTAATCATTCACAAATATTGGTTTTAAATCCATATTGGTCAAAGTCCATTTTTTGTCAAAAAGGCCACAAAAATGTGTTTTGTGTCTTTTATGATCTGAGTAATTTTTGGGTTTCATCTAATGTCAATAAATAGACGATACAAGCAAACAAAATATTTCATACAACAACGGCTCCAGATGTTGGACTGGGCTATACTGGGTGAAATACCACAATGAAAAAAGTCCCTGAGGTTACAAGATCTTTCAAGCAAACAGATGTGCTCCCTCCCATCAACAATTCATTCTCTGATTTACCAGATTTACTCTCCCCATTATTATTTAATGTCTGTCACTTAAAAGTGTTAAACACAAACCATTGCTTTGACTTGACCTAAACAATTATACTCTTGTTTACATATATACAAAGACAAAAAGGAGGGATACTCATTTACAGGTATTAAAGAAACAGAATATTATCACAGATGCACGCTGTCATCTCATTCCAAAAGCCAAGGGCATTGACATGATGTCGGTCCATCTTTTGTTGCTGTAATAACCTCTTTCCACACTACTGGTTGGATTTAGGTTGGATATTGATTCTGGGAGATCGGGTCCCAAGCTTGTATGGGAGACCATTGCACAGCTGAACCTGCTACCAAATGTTTAACACTACAAAATTTCTTGCTGTTGACCTGGGCAGCTCTAGTAGTGCACAAATTTGGTGAAGTGAAAGTGATGATGTCATCCTGTAATGGTGCAAATTCAAAAATTTGATGCAAATATTTGTTGATAGGTAATGCATGGCTGTGTGCTTAACTTTACACGTCTCAGAAATGGGTATGGCCTGATTAGCTAATTCTTCAAATTAATAGGAGTCTCCAAATACTTTTGGCCATACAGTGTCTCTGGTTTGATCAGTACCTTACACATATTAAATGATTCTTACAAGACAGATGTACCAGCTAAACCTGTAACAACTTCATATTTTGTACCAAAATATTACTTATGCATCAAGACAGAACTGCATGTCTCATATTTCTTATGACACTTTAAAGTGAAGACATTTTTATACAAAGGTTGTTTCCATAGCAACAGTAACCATGGTGAAAGGAGCACATTTGATTTTTGCTGTCTGTAAGTCTCCATCAAAATAAGCATTGAAATGAAAACAATCCCATGCACATTAATTGATCAGAAAAAAGAGCCGTTTCTAAATATATTCATAAGTGTTACTCTTTCATAAGAATTCTTCAGTGATATACAGAGAAAATCTGTAAATCATAATATATCAGTAATATGAAAGAATTATTACTAACAAACAAAAAGAAAATATTTTAACTCATTTATATTCATAAGCAACTCAGAATCAACTCACTGTAGTTTTGTATGTCAGTTTAAGAATATAATCATCAGAAATTGAGTGCTTTCAGTAATCCAGGTGAAACCTGGAAGGGTTGTTTCTTAGCTAAACTAATTCCAAATCAGATCAAGCTGAAAAATTACATATTAATGTAAAAATCTATGATTACTATATGCCATTTTCTAATAAATCTGATTTTGTAATTCTTTTACTTAGTAACAGTCTGAGTTTAGGTTAAACTAAAACTTACTGCGGCATATTGAATAACTCATATTGATTTATGTCTTGTACTGATGTACTTTGTATATATATATATGTATAAAATGTATACTGTATATATATATATATATATATATATATATATAGACACACACACACACATTATGGATGTTGAATCCATGAAAAAATGTGTATGTCTGAGGAAATATCAATCGTGGTCTGGCAACATTGCCTTGGACATTTTTCGTTGGTGTGTAAGTGCTGTGGTTAATGTCTCCTTTGGGGCATAGAACAAATAAAGATTTAAGGCAACACTGCCCTCTACAGAAAATGTAGTGCAAATTATTATATATACAGGCCTGTCCAGAAGTGAACCTTCATGATATATAGTACTTGGGTAAGATCATTCCTAAAACTACTAAAACGTAGTTGTCTGAATTATGCAAAATAAGTGCATTTTTAATGGATAGTCACAGATGTTACAACAACTTGTTACATGTTAAATATATATTAAAAATTAAATCTGCATTTAATATTTCTAGCTAGTCTCATCACTTTGATTTTGTCCTGGAAGAATAAAACTTACAATGGAAATCATCCATGTGTTGTCTTTGAAACTTATAAAATATATGAGAATGACTCCTGTCGATGTTTTTATTCTTTGGTCTACCATGCAGAGCCGACAGCAGACAGCCAGATACCTACCACAAGTGCAGCATGCATGCATGGTTTAGATAGAAATAACAAACATGCTTAAAGCGGAAAACCACACCAGAATTACTTCTGAAACTGCTTCACCGCTCACATGGCTTTTGGAGATGGATACATTCCCAATTACTTCTAACCACAGTTTGCAGATAACCTTTAAAAAACTAATAGTAAGACTCTAAAGCATGACAATCAAATCAAAATCCTTCTTTCATTGTTAGTAGCCTGTGCTAAAAGGATTTAGGGCGGTTGCTGGTGACTGTGAAGAGCTTATGTGGAGCTCCGAATGAGGCCATCAGCTGGACTTCCCGGTGTTTATACGCTCCAGTTAATCGTAAAACGCAGTACAATCTCATTCATCGCATACAGTGTTTTTTATTAAGACATGAGTGTCTTAATTGTAGACGTTAAAGAGGAACAGGCGGGGTTGTTTTCAACAGGATCCTAACATATCGTCACACGTGGTGTGCGTTTATTTGGCTTTCCTTTAGGCGAATTTCTATCGTCGAGCACATGGCACTTTTATCCCGGAGCGTCTCCGTGGAAGTCGTTCTGCCCCCTCGGCTTAAACAAAAGCACCCTGTTAAGTAAGACCCCAGCTAGTCATTATGCTTAGCGTGGCTCAGGTCCCATTCGCACAAGCTCAGATGGATTTGAACAACAGCTGCAGGTTGCCAACAGAAAATACGTGGTGGGAAAAAAAGGAACGCGCTTCTGTATATGAGACCTCACAACATTAACTACACACGTTTCAGCGTTAAAACTCACACAACACAAAAAAATGCAAGTTCCTGCTTAACTTTCGGTAGTTATTTAGTTTCGGTAGTTAGAAAAGTAACATCTGCAAAGTTCTCTTGTTTTCCGTGCAACTTTTTCCATTATAAATTCTGGTCTTGGTGGAACATAATGTGAAGGAATTATTATCTGCAAGATGCATCATTTTATAGGTGACTTTGTTGGTTATTTTCAACACATTTAAGCTCTTGAATTTCAGCATTTCAGTGACTAATGGTAGTTTATGGAACTTTATATTGTGTGACGCACATTGAATAAATAGTGAAACTTTACACAATTAACAGGAATTTATTTACTTATTTATTTTACTCTGGCCAGAATTCGTAAACATTTGATTAAGAGCCTTTAGTCTAAGCCCTAACGGGCAAAGTTCAAATGTAGCACGAATGTACCAACTACTAATGAACAGGGTGCTGAAGAAGTTTGTTCACCTGTGCCAAGTTTAGGGGCATAATGGATGCTTTCAGTAGCTGCAACTTCACCATGGAAATTGCTGGTTTAGAAATCCCCCAGAATGTGCATGACCTTACTAACCCCTTTTGCTGCCGTCGACATTTGATGTCACAGAGATAATATAGTTGTTCATTATTCAGCTGATCCTACAAAAAGCACAAATGTAACACAGCCTCAATGAGCGTGATATGAAATAATCTAAGTGGAAGTGCACTTTTATCCATCTTCATTTACTGTTGCATTTTTTACATTTTTATTCTTTACACTCCTTTTATATTTTATTTTATACTCTACTTACTTATTTACCGGTATATTGTTTTCTGTTTATTCTCTTTATATTGTTCATTTTATATTCTATTAATCTCGTTTTTTCTCTCTATTTGTACCCTTCCTGGCTTTTATCTTTTTTGCACCGATAAGCATATAGTCCCCCAATTTCGTTGTACCTTTTGCAGTGAAAATAAAGGCTTTTATTCATTCAGTACTTTTTCTATCAGTAAAATTTCAATATTATGTTTTATTTTCCCATAATTACAAGTTAATCCTACAGAATTTGACCATGAAAGAGAATCACACTATTCTACGTATTTAAGTAGCACGGCAGAGCAGTGCGTACTGCTGTCAGCACCTCTCTATGGATTGGAATCCAACGTGTGGATTGCATACTAGGTCATACCCCGGAGATATATATATATATATATATATATATAGTTATATATAGTTATATATTTATATATATATATATATATATCTCCGGGGTATGACCTAGTATCCCCCTGGGAAGGCGTCCAGCTGCACCCATGACTTTGTGTTGGGCAAGATGTTTAAAGATGGACAGATACGGTATCTGATGCTTGTGTTCTTTCACTGGGGTACAGACATGGTGTTGAAACCTTCAGACCAGGTTCTCCTGCTACAGCACTGTGTCAGAATACAGCTCTTAGAACTGACATGTTTGCAATAATATTCACAAAAAAGCTTAACCCTTTGTTATGCAGGAATACATTTATTGATTCTAAATATCTTTTTGCATTGCAAACAGTAGGAAGAGTATCTTTTTCCATCAGTAAAGCTAAATTGCACATACTCCACATAAATTTGTTAACATTATACTGACATAAATAATTATAACAATTACAAACATATTTCCATATTGATTACAGTGCCTATAAATCAAGAGTGTCAGACTTTTCATTATAAAGGACAAATTAATTTTAATGTTCTTAATAATTGCTTAAATTCTAGAAGAAATCACAGATTTTCTCAAGATAGAACGACTAACTTCCTTCAGTGAACGGCAACCTAAAAAAGAGAAAGAACTTCGCCGTAAAATCATCATCAATTCAATCACATTTATAATCAACCTAAATATAAGGGGCATATTTTTCTTTTTCAGCTGGACCTTTATAGGGCCATAGAGTGGCTGAGCGGGTGCCGCTGCTGCCACAAGCACCACTGGGGGCAGTGGGAGGTCACAGTGGGGATCACAGTGCAGGCTGTTCCCTGTGAGTTTGCACGTTCTCCCCGCGGTGGGTGGGTTTCCTCTGGCCGCGCTGCTTTCCCCCTCAGATATGCAGTTTTGGCTAATCGGCATCTCTAAATTACCCATTGCATATGATTGTGAGTACATGTATATGAGCTGTGATGTACCCCCCCCGGGGGGGGGGCCCTGAAAAGGTAGAGCTGGCCCTGTGCACCCCAGCCATATGCTGCTGCCCCCCATGACCCAGGCTTGGATAAACAGTTAAAAGATGGATGGTTGGACCTTTATACTTTTTTAGAATATGAGGTATGACTTGTACCTGTCAGTGCTACTGCAAGGCGAAGCTCTTCTCGCACCAACCCTAAAATCTCTCTGACGCCTTTTTCACCCTGGGAGAGATAGAGTCGCTTATTTCATTATGGTGCTATTTCCTTCTCGATTACATTCTAGACCCACACTTCAGTCTTAAACAGAGATACATATGAATATTTGATACTGTATATTTACCATGTTGAATCACATTGTATCTGATATGCAGAAATGGTAATTACAAAGATAAAAAGGTCTTTGAAATAAACTAGGGAAAATACAGAGACCCATTTTTAAATATATCAAGCTTAATTATATATTGTATCATGCATTTTCCCATAACAAATTAGCATCTATGTCTTTGACCAGTAACCTCACAGTAGACTAACAATGATGGACACTGGTTTGGTTTCAGCACTGGAGGGAGCAGATTAGCCTCGACCCTTCCTCCATCCACCTGAAGACACACAGTAATCCCACAGTACCCTACCATCCATAGCCACGACTATGCCCATACTAACGATGAGCATATCAGAGCAGTGACAAAGTGTAATTTAGCAATCATGCATAATAAATAAATCAATGCTCTGTTTAATGTCATTCCTTTCTGACCTAATCTAATCTAGCATAACAAAAGAATTAACTGTGTGTAAGGACATCCTTGAAATTAATATCTGATTTGAGGCAATCTGGATGTTAATCGCATGCATTGTATTTATTTGATGCTTATGTCCAAAGCAACGAGAAACAGACAACTGGTTTAGGCAGGCCCTCAAACTCAAGGGCCCAACGGCAGTGGTATTTGGCCAGCCATTGGCCTTCTGAGACACACACATCGCAAACCAACTGCTGTGCAATGTTGGAAACGAGCGGCCTCATACATCACAGCTAAGTCCCCAGAGGATGGGCCGTCCCAGGAACACAGCCCTCGCACCCAAGGCCAGAGCCTTCAGCACATCCGTCCCCCTCCGTACTCCCCCATCCAGGAAAACCTCGACTCTTCCACCCACTGCTTCCACAATCTCTGGGAGGGCGTCAATCTGCGTGGGGATATTCATTAAAGACCCTGAAATGTATTAGCGGTTCGATTGCAAGTACCAGCACGCTGTCCGGGTTTATGATTTCAGAGTACCTACTGAGCATCACGTGAACAAACCAGAAGCAGGAAATGACATCATCAGTCCCTTGTACTCCATGTAGACCAACGTTCAGTGGTAAATTAAGATCCCTAAGTTCCCTAAACGGTAGCTGCTCCATTTGTGTGCTAATACTCACAGTAGCCAAAACACCATCTAGCTGTCGGGCCCCATGGTTGGACACAAGTATTCCATCGATGCCATATTTGAGAGCCTCCTTGGCATCTTCAGCTGGAAAGAACAAAGACTGTGCCAGTTTCAGATACCATGAACTGAATTTCCTTTATATAAATGACATTAATGCCTGACACTGCCATCCTATCTGTGGCACACCTATGTTTCCTGGGACAGGATCCCAGCCACCCTGACCTCTGACCAGGAAAGAGCATAGAAGATGTATGGATGGATGGATGGATAAAACCCTGACAACTGGGGTATTACCAGTCAAAGTAACTTTGCAGGTATGGGATTTTGCAGTAATATTTTGTCGCATAGTGTGCATTTAATCAGGACAACCTACTTGGCAGAAAAAGAAAATGATTTGAAAACTGTCATCAGTATACCATATAATGAAAGTCAATGGGGGAGAAAATTTGAAGGCTCTATTTGATACTCCTGGATCACTCACCAGTCAGAATGCCCTTTAACACCACTGGCAGGGTCGTCATGCTTTTCAGCCAAGCAATATCTTCCCATTTCAGACTTGGATCTATGCTCTGGGCGACATACAGGGCCAAGGCGTTATCCTCTCCGAGATTTTCTTTTGAGGAGAAAGCCAGATCAGGGGACTCGAAATTCACCATGCTGAAATAAAACCAACAGACCTTGATTACAAAATTAAATTAGCCAGAAACTGTTATTGTTTTCATTGGAAGCTGGAAGTCGGGGCTGGCTCCGGAACCCCCGCTCGAAATATTGATTTCCCAGCTCAATGGCACCTTGTTGACTCGTCTCAAGTCTGACTCGCCGTGCCAAGAAAAAGACCCCCGAGAGGTTGAGAAGTTCACACTGTGACATTGTGGTGGAGGGTGTGCCATTACCGAAAATACGAGCCCACATTTGAACCTTTGTCTCTCTGAAATGGTAATAATTCATCTGCTTGCATGGAAGAGGAAGTGAATAATTATACAAGGATGCTTAAAGTACAGGTCTTTTCATTGAACCCATAGGGGGAAAGCCCCTTTACATGAATGACACACTGTATTAAATGCAAGTTATGCAAAGCTTTATAAATCTCACCAGTTTCTCATGGGTAAAAGGTCCCCCAAGACAGTAGAAAATATGTGGTGCATAAATATAGAAAAGAAACAAGCTGGTACCTGATTTGATAACTAAAAATGTGAAAAATATATTATTATCATTTGTGGATTTTTGTTTGATTAACATATGGTCTTTGGTAGTCTTGTACGTGTGACTCCGGTGAATAGGATAGAATAGAGACACTTTTTAAAATCCTTGTGGAGTAAATCTTGCTCTGAGAGTGAGCTTGGGGATCACAGCAAAGGGCCACCTTTACGGCACCCAGGAAGCTGGGGAGGGCTAAAGGCCTCGCTCAAGGGCCCGCAGACGTACGACTGTTCGGCCATTGCCGCGCTCAAACCAGCAACCTTTCCATCACTGCTACAGAGATTTGGTCAGCTGAGCACAACCCCTTCATTAGTGCTCACACTCCACTCGCTACCCCTAAGCTTCTCTTGGGGATAATTAACACGATGCGTTGTGACCAGGCTGTGACGTAAAACGCTCATCAGAATAACAGGCGACGTCATCCTGCACTAACAGGCGACATCATCCTGCACTAACAGGCGACATCATCCTGCGTGCTCCTCTGCATTCAAGTCTGCAGACCGTAACAACCTCTCATACATCTGCATCACATGGCATAGTTGATATACCTGTCTCCAGAAGGCACTTACATCTTCTACTTACAAAATTCAGTTCTCTATCCCTTCATAGCCTAGCCCTGGATTTGCTTAATAAAGACCAGATGTCGGCATTCTCTCTCCTATTTTCTTGTAGCCCACTGACTTGGCTATTCGGACAGCCCGGTTCCTTTGTGGTCGGACTGTCCCCCTCGACGCTGAACGGTTATGGGTCCAGTTCTGGAACCGCCTCATGCCGCAGAATTTAATTGTTGCCATGATGTCTGGACAGGGCCTTTATACTGATGCACGTAAAAGAAACCAACTCTGGACATCTCGCTGTAAACACGTGTCACAGAGCGCAATGAGCAGTCATTTCCAAGAATAAAATCCAAAAAGAAAAGGCAATGTGGGCAGTGAAGCTTGGATGGATTTTATTTGTCGTAGCTTGACAGTCGCGGTGTGCGTGAGGTGTTGCTGCAGACTGGGAAAACTTGGCTGGTGTAATACTATTCAAAAATGGCGAAAAGGGGATTGTGGGAGAGGACAATTTCCTCATTGAAGGAGGTAGCAGAAATCTGGCGAAGCCTTGGACCACCATTTACCAGAATCACAGAGGTACTTTTCACACAATTAATACTCAAGGGTGCAATTTAGCTACTGACAATCGCAAGAAGGCAATGAGTAAGTAAGCTACACAGAAAGTGCGCTTTTACAAGGCATAATCACACTTAAATGCTCTACTTAAACAAGGATTAGTTTATATTATGGATCCAACAATACTTTGAATAGCACTGATGCATTAAAACAAGATTATGTGCTTAATTGAATGTATTAATAGACATCTAACACATTCATATGAGAGGAAGGATTGTAATATATTAGCTTCTTCAGGAAATTTTCTGTTTTTACTATAGTCTATATTTAGAGTTAATGTATGTAATAATATAGAAAGTCTTGTAATATATTAGAAATATATTTTAGTTATATATTTGAAGTTTAGAGAACAACATTTTCTCAGATTTTCAGGAGATTTTCTCTTTTAAATAGATGGACTCTAGAATGTTGTAAAGTGTATCAAACTACATCATGTTACTATATATTTTTTTCCTTTATACTGATGTATACACTGTCATTAGCATTGCATAAAAGCCCCTTTTGCTCCACTTAACAGGAGGTAAATTGAACATGTTTGCGCAGGAAGCTTTAATAGAGGACTGTGTTTTGTTAAGTAGTATTTTGCCAGGTGATTACCTACCTGAGATTAGGGGGGAGTTTAAACTGGTTACGCACATCATTCCGTCGCCTCCCGAGGTACGGAGTGTCTACTGTGACAAAGATGCCCTTGTACCCGGCCTTTTCTGCTCGCCTCACCAGCGACAGGGTCAGATCGCGGTCTTTGTAGATGTATAGCTGCATCCACCGCAACCCCCCCGGAGCTGCTGCGGCCACTTCCTCGATGGTGGACGTCGCCCAGGAGCTGAGCGTCATCCCCGTGCCCTCGGCCTTGCAGGCTGCAAAATCGCAACGATACTGACGTCTCTTAAAACACGCCTGTTATTAAACGCACTTAATAACAAAAACTACTATTAAATGCATGCGCGACTGAATTATGAAAAAAATGTCTGAAACAAAAGAAACGCAAATTCCAGTATTGTGGTGCCATGGCGCCACCAGGTGGAGGAAATGTGTTCAGTGCAGTGCAGGAAGAAACATTCTCCCTTGAACAATGAATTTTATTGTTAAAATGATATACGCTAAATTTACACTGTTGTATCTTTTACACTAGCGTATCAAAGTAACAATGCTGAAGTTAGATACAAACAGCTCACAGATGCCATTTGCCAACATAAGGCAGCTGCCCTATTTGTACTGCTCTGTTCTAGCTGGCTAAAAGGCAGCAGCGCATTTTCACACCTTCAGAGGTGTCTGGTCAGTTTCCTGTGTTCATGTGTGTTTCTGTTGGGCATTTTGGCTTGTACCCACAGTACAAGGTGGAATGGTATTTTTAATCTGCCCTGCATATATCTCTGTGTGTGTGTGTATATGCATGTACACTTTAATAGTCTAAAATGTTCCCCTATATTTCCTCTGGAAGGTTCCAGCCTTACTGTCACCCCTACTGGACCGAACAAGTTTAGCAATGCTTTTTCTATATAAAAAATCATACAAATCATATGTAAGAGTCTTGTGAATGCAGTGTCTATCCGTTATCTGAGCAGTGTTTAAATGTGCGAAATGAATCATCCCAGGCACAAAAAATATCTCAAAAAATGCATCTGACATCGCCTAGGTAGTTTAAACACTGTATGGATGGAAAACGAAGGTGATTCATCGCAAAACAGCATAAAGTTGTTTTTTTTTTTTTTTACCCCATCGTACGAAATCAGAGCATGACCAGTCAGCATTTCTAGCTCAAAGAGAACGTTAAGGGGCAGTGTTTGCAGTGTTTGCACATTATTAATATTAACCAGGACTGAGTTGACCTTCTGGGAGGTTTTCCAGGGCTATTTACCTCGCGCAGTCGCTGTCTCCCCATCTGGATGGGCCATCCTTTGCATAGCAGTTGCCGCCACGCACACAGGCATGTTGATCTGCTGTCCAAGCACTGTCACGGACAGGTCCACCTTGGAGACATCTCGCAGCACACGGGGGCAGAACTTCCACCTTATTGTGTATTTTTGGAAGCATTTATTACAGAAGATGTAGCGTCACTTTGGGCCCTGTTGAATCCCCTGTCGTCCTTTAATGTCATTACCACTGCACTATTGTGGTTTTACACTAATAGATAATTATAATAATGGATCCATAAGCACATAACTAGTTAAGGAATGCAGCAAGCCTGGAGACAGTGCTACACACATGCATACTACGCAAGCTAAAGACATCGATTAGCCTAAAAGCATTTTCTTAGACTGTGGCAGAAAACCCAGTGGAAACATGCAAAGTCCTCTCTCTCTCTCACACACACACACACACACTGGTACTCATATCTTTGTGGGGACCAGTCATTCATTTCTATGGGCAACCCCTAATCCCAACAATGACAACCTTAACCCCTACCTAACTTTGACCATAAAATTTTAATAAATTTGAATTTTGCCGTGTGGCGACTGAAAAAATGGTCTCCATAATGTCAAAATAACAGGATATTATCACATCTGGTCCCCATGATGTAATGCATACCTGGACCACACACACAGATACACACACACACTCCAAAACCTGTATGTGTGACCCTCCATTTCATACACGATAACACATGTTGGATATACTTTGTCATATTGTTATTGCTAATAAATATCACCTGTGCTTATGGAAAGGCAAGTGCCACATGACCTGTGACTTTCAAGCTACTGTTGACAGGAACAGAGGCTCAGCAAACAGCGGTATAATAAAGATTAATGAGTAGGATTACTTAACAGTAACACCAGGAGGATTGAAAGGCATAGAAAAAATCATGCTGATGTTGTTTTGAAATGTTACTCTTGGCTCGCATGTACGACTATTACTTCATACACTTCTATCATGAGGAAAACTTACACAAATCACATCAATAATAACAAGCACACTGCCATTTCTGTATTAACTGGATATGGACCGTAATGCAAAGGCAACATCTTCATTTCCGTACAATTAAGTATACCTAGAGAATGCAGCTACATTGTCGGCTAACGTCTCCTCATCGTCCGCTCCAGAGATGTAGTAATCGAAGACGACTTTCGGAAGGATCCTCTTGGCTTTCGCTTCATAATCGCTGACGCACACTGTCTTCTCTGACATGTTCCCAGCAGATAACACACTGCTCTCTTCCACAATTGATTTCGAGCAAGGCTGAGGGTTCATCTGTGAATGATTGATGTGGTCAGTTTAAGATAGGGCTCGTGGAACTCGATTCCAAATCTGGGCCTTGTTTGCAGTTCTCCCATGGAGTTAGTTTAATTGCTACTGATTCTGATGGGCCACAGAGGCTTCACACCTGGCTCACGGGTAAAGGAAGGATGGAAAATTAGCCTTGCTATGTTAGTAACTTATGTTACTAACCAGCTGAGGTGAATTTTACAAAACAGTGTCAAAGCTAAGTCCAGTGTTGTGGCTCTTTCAAAATCTAAGCAAAAACTTCTGATTCTGTCCATAAAAGTGACAATACAGGTGGGGTCGATGCAACTGGACACACATTATGGAATCAGTGAAGTATATTCCAGGATCATGTGACTCAGAAAAGAAGACTTCACGAGTAACAGGGAAGGCACTTTAATGTAACATGCTTCTACATCAATCAGAATGGACAGGACATCAAAGGATATGGAGATCATGTAGGATAAGAAATGCATACATGCGTAACATTATAAAAGAGATTGAATAATGGTCATATAAAAGTATAGAAATATAAAAGTAATTTTCTGTATAGCATGGCTTCTTGTCTTATACCTACGTCTGTATCTTTTTAAGTGTTACCATCTGCTTTAAGAAAAACCAAAGAAGGAACTACATCCACAAATTTATAACGATTATTGCATAGATATTAGCATTTATTGCTCATAATTTTATTATAATAAGTTAGCAGGAGAAGGGTACATATTTTTTGTTTACTTTAGCAGAGACGACAACTGACACACATTAGTGTTTTTGCTTTTTACCCTAATGTCCACATTAAAAAGGAGCACATACCTAAAGGAGCCTAAGACCACGACCTATGAATAATTAACATCCACAGTTCAGCTGAATAAGCACTGCAGTCTCTGACTTTATAGTGCAATTATTCTTCCATTGCTAGTAACCTTCTATTATCCTGCAACATTTGAAATGACGGGGACACTGACTTTGTTCTTGGTCTATAAGGGCATAAACGAATGAATAGTGCAACACCATCTTATGTAAAGGCAACAGCTGGAACTACTACATAAAGCCAAAATGAAGAGAATTGTGTTGTTAGCTTCCAGTACTATGGATGTGACATTTAGACTGATATTGGCAAACAAAATGCCTTAGAGCAAGGACATGCTTAGTATCAAGAAGTCAATTTGCTTATCTTTTCATGTGACTTCTTGAACTGAATATAGGCAAATCCTGAATATTCTCATGCTAATTCACATTTTATCAACATTACGTATGTGAGAGCAGGCAGGGCCTTTACATGGAATTGCCCTATTAAATTGCCACCACACAGAGAAAAGCAGCTCTTTGATATTTTACACAGTATAAACCCCATTGTCTCTCTCACGGTGACTTTTAAGTTGTCTTGCATAACAATATTATATAAATGAGACATTTTAAACTACAGGACAAGGTATGCTGTTTTTATTACACCGACAAAAACAAGCAATTAAAAAAGTTAAAATGCACGCTATTTTAATGAGCAAAAGTAAACAGAACTTCACAGAATACAGTGGACAGACATACATTCCCAGGGGATAAAACAGAATGTTTGTCTTTTTGATATTTTCCAACTTGTACCAGCTACTGTAGATTAGGGATGTTGCGTATCTTTCCTGCGATACCTTTTTATCGCATGTTCTCCCCCTCAGCTCAGGAAAGCATGCAAATAGCCTCGTTATTGAACAAGGTCTCCCCAAAAAAGGGCATCTGTTCCGCTGAGTGTAGGATGCCGCTTGTCGATATTGATGGGATTACCCACATGATTAGATTTATATAACCATGCTGCACTGCATCTCTCTAACCCGCATGATGTAACAGAAAAACATGGAGCCCATTACGCACCACTGTTCTTCATTGAGTGTACGAGAAGTTTTCAGAGGTTTCGCCATAGACTCACTGTTACAACCCCCTACCAGAACTGGTGTCTAGGGCAGCTGGGTGTTTAGGTACAATGGTATATATTACTCGGTTAGAAAAAAATGGGTACGGCTCTTTCCCCAAAAGTATGAACAACATTAAATAATAAATGCTTTATTTGCCATTTGCACAAGTACAAGTACATTGGAATTCTTCTCTTTGCCTACCCCATCTTGCTCATCATAGCCTGGGGGTCACATCACAGGGCCAGTCAACGCAAAGCACCCCTGGTGCTAGGGGGGTTAGGGGCCATTCTTAAGGGCCCCATGGACATGTGACTGATCTCCCAATGCCGGGGCTCAAACCAGCCACCTTCTGATCACGGGTACTGAGACTCAGCCTGCTCAGCCACACACAAAAATTGTTCCTCATAGACCACTGCTGTAGCTTAATTGATACAAATAATCATATTGTCATAATGAATGGGCGGGGACCTCAACCCCTGCAGTCTTCAATCCAAAGTTACACCCTTGCGTTCCACCCTCAACCGGCAGATCCTATGAACAGAGATGGGGCTCTTAAGAAGCCCTTAAGAGTTATGGGACCATAAGCCAATGGACACGACCCTCCCCCCCCCCCCCCCGCAGAAGAGAATGTGAAGCGGGGTGAGGGGGGGAAAGGAGAATGGCAGAGGGAAAATGTGTGCAGCATCGATAGCGCATGACGACGGCACGCAAACGGCCCAAAGCGAGGAGCGAGGGTCAGGCGTAGTCTTTTCATCAGCTGGATCATCAAGTCAGTCTCAGTCAGATCCACACCTACACCCTCAGAGCAGCTGGCATTGTTATTTCATCCACAGGCTAATTCATGCACAGTCAACAATTACATACCCTGCCATATGGCAGGAGAAGCTGCTGTGTGCAGCCATTGCGCAGGTGAACTGCACTGTGGTAACTTCGTATTCTGTGCCCCAGTGAACGTAACCACTTCACCACCACACTTGGATGGCGGGGCGACTATACATTCTTGCGTGTTAAAATACATTCATCGACTTGAACAGCAGCCGGAGATAATAAGCCCACCTTCGGTTCATTGAGCTATAACCCGATACGACTTGGCAAACTG
Organism: Cyphomyrus plagiostoma; assembly: GCA_019775915.2. Classification (NCBI taxonomy): domain Eukaryota; kingdom Metazoa; phylum Chordata; class Actinopteri; order Osteoglossiformes; family Mormyridae; genus Cyphomyrus; species Cyphomyrus plagiostoma. The sequence continues at coordinate 18,862,745 of JABFEA020000029.1, read as the reverse complement.
TCTTTAAATTCCTCCAAGAGGACGAGCTCATTGAGGGAACGCGAGGCCTGGCACTTTATCGACAGCCGCGCCACTTGCGAATTCGACGAAAGTTTGACCTGCCAGCTTCTTGTGGTTCCTAAAGGCTTCAGGCGCCAACTGACAGGTACACAGTACCGCTGCCTGTCATCCGGCAATAAGAGTGTATTACAAACATTTACAGTGCAGCTGCAAAGGCCAAACAGACTGAGGCCACTGCAGGGAAGATGGAATGAGCTCAAATGCACTGAAATAAGTCAAGCTCAGTTTCCAAAAAAGGTGACACTGGACTAATGTTCTGACTGACTTCAAGCTGAGTCTGGGGAGCGAATGGCAGATGAGGAAGCAGGAGTCCACTGTGCAATGGGAGGAACCTTTCATAGCTTCAAGCTCAGGCCCTCACAGCTGAAATCTCCTTTTCAGCCTCAAACCTCCTGCCTCCAGCTGAACTCAACATGGGTTCCTTTTCCCCAGATGTGAGCTGCAAAGCACGTCAGATGTTCTCTCAAGCAGAGAGCTCCATGTGAAGCGGAGAGGGCACAACGGCCAGTAGCGTGATTTGGGTGGTGTTCCATGTCCGCCTGGGCTTGGTTTACCTCCCGAACCTCAGGCATCTCAGCCATGGCGACCTCACCCACAACAGGCGTACGAAAGTCACACTCCCTGCTCCACCAGACTTGCAGGCATTTAATGTACTTGCTTGACTTGCCTCTTATGCCAAAATGTCCTGCTAACATGAGGAAATGGTAATAACATAAATCTAAACTAAATTTCCAGGAATCATCAATGCTAAACTGGGCCATTATCAAACAACAACAAAAAAACAAACAAAAAAAAGGCAGTTACCAACTCTAGTAACACTTGTCCTTTCTTAGGTGAGTGACAGCACCTAATAACGAGGCTATTTGCGCCACCATCAAAAACGAGGGAAAAATAATTCAAGAAATTAGCTACATAGCCCTTAACTAACTTAATCCTAACTAGTTTCCAAAGGCTACCACGTTCTAGGCAACTTTGAATGCTGAAGTTGACGTGCACAATGAAAATCGAAATGGCCAGAAATCGTACTCCATATGAACCCTGAAAATTCTGAAGGTACTCCCTACCTTCAACACTGCCACAACCCAGCAGGAAGATAGTAACTAACCAGGGCTCACTTCGCATGACGGAGTAGCTTACACTTACCCAAAAACATCAGAAAGTTCAGTTCAGAGCGAACTATCCCCGCTAGACTTAACGAGTTCAGTGGTACTGGGAGGTAAAGAATACATGACAACTGTGTACATGTATGGAGAGAAAGACAGACACACCCATAACACCCATAGTACTTACAAATGGTATGTGATTCAAATATGCTAATTACAAAGTATGTACACAGGCAACCAAACCAGAATAGTCACTGGCGGATCAATTGGCAATTCCATGGTGCTATCTGCGGAACCACTGCATTGCCCCCAATGTATATACATATCAGAAACAAGTACGCTTTGTAGTACCTCAAAACAGTACTTATTACATGCATTTGATTTAAAATAAAATTTCCATTCAGCCCTTTGCTACATACAACAAAAAAAAATCATTATTTGATACAACAGCTGCTGCGGAGATGCATTGCTTTTTATTCTCTGGATTATGTATACAAATGACACCTCAATGCGTGTACAAGTCATGGAAATACCACTAGATGTACCAGGAGGAGTATATTTGCTTTGGAACGATGTTTTTTCTTCTAACAAAAACTGCCTGACTCAGAAGACAAATAATTTACATAAATACAGTATACGTAAACAATTATTGCTGGGGAAAGAAAAAAAAACAATCGATCCATATATATGATATGGCTTAAAGAATTCAAATTTATTTTATGATACTACAGTGTTTAAAAAATATTTTAAAGTCAGAAAGCATTGAATTCAAGATAAGCCCTAAGTACACATACTTTAAATACAAATCTTTTTTTCCCCACCCTACCTGTACAGAACAAACGTTACTATGGCATGGAGAATTTGCAACACAAGATACTATATTGTGTGTTAAGGCAGCTGGCAAAGAATGAAGAACACAAGCAACATACTCCCACAGAATCTCCCAGAAGACACTCGTCGAAGAAACAGAATGCTAAAATCAGAGGGGTTTAACATGAGGGACAAACAGAAAAATACACACAGATCTTTAAAGTAACTCGCTCGTCCAGCCAAAGTGGCAGTATTCTCCGGCGAGACGAGAAAAATTAGATTCATTCTTCTATACAGCAGTGTTTTCTAACCAGGTCCTCAGGGACCCCCAGACAGCCTATGTTTTTTGCTCCCTCCCAGCTCCCTGCCAGACAGTCCACATTTTTGCTCCCCGGAGGGTGCAAAAGGGAGCAGAAACTTGGATTGTTTGTCAGTCCCCAAGGACCAGACTGGGAAATACTGCTATACAGGATTGTGGGAGTCCAGGGCCTGTCCTGGAAACTATGGGCACAAGGCAGGGAATAACCCAGGATGTGGCACTAACCCATCACAGAGCACACATTTAACTTAGTGACATCACACGATTTAGTATTACTCATTAAATGCGTGTCATACTTTCCCTCCTTACTGCTGTTTTTCACAGTTTCACTTCACCTTAAACATAAGTAATATTCTCCCAAAATACCGTTACAAAAGATCTCATACAAAGACAGGATAATAGAAATGCAAATTAACACGATATAATCAAGTACAAGAAACACACAGGCAAAATTATCTTGGAAAATATTATTTCACCAACTTAAAATGCAATAAATTAGAAATTTAAGGCCATGTTACCCAGATCTCAGCCCTTCACTCATATGAAAAATAAAAATAAAGCATAACTGAACTTGCCACAACCAAACTCTCACCAGCGTCACTAAAACACATTGTTTCATAAAGGTACACTTTTATTCATCCTCTCTTCCTTCTCACACACAGAAAACACTCATGATGGTAACAGGCTCCAAACAGATGGCGCCAGTCGGGATTCTTTAAGGTCAATAATGTCACGCCGTGATTCAACCCTGATGGAAGTTCACCTCTTACGGACAAATGGTTATTTTTACTACACGGGATGCTGGTCAGTTACACAGCTGACTGTTACCCCTGTAATATTCAGCAGATGCTAGGCTAAAGTAGCTGATACATGGCGCTTTTTGTTGATCTCGTACTGGGCGGTTTGCAGAAAATCGAATATCATAGTATTAACAGCAAGCAAGGCAAATCTAAGAGTACTCAGTACTCATTCCAGGAAGCTCCTGACAGACTGTACAACAAGCTTTCCATTGGTCGGCCAGTTATTTAAGAAATGATTCTTACATTTTGCTGAAGAATGATGAATATGATAAATTTTCTCGTTCATTTCAATAAAGAAATCCTTAACCTATACCAGGGGTGGGGGACTTGATCCATGGAGAACCAATGCGGGTGCAGGTTCTTGGGATGGCCTCTCAATCAGCCAATAATAAAGCAGTGGTTCCAAACCTGGAGACCCACTGTCACTGGCTGATTGAGGGACCATCCCAAAACCCTGCACCCACACCAGCCCTCTGTGGATGAGGTTCCCTACCCCTGAATTATATAGTATAGCATTTGTCATGGGCTGACGTAAATGGAACTGGCATAGACAGGATATACATCACTTTCCTCAAAAAAAAAATTTAAAAAAATCAATCAACTGTGGTATTGAAGAAATGTATGGTATTGAAGAAACCCAATTGAATTGACTTAATGCACAGCAGCATTCATATTGCCAATAGTTTACTGGGAATATATATATTGATACTTACTAACGGTTATATTGAGACTCATTCTGTATGAAAGGTTACGTTCCTGACGGGGGAGAGGAAGGTTGAGCTTACTAATGGAAGAGCAGTCGCTGATTCCCAGCGAACATCAAGATCTCACTGCTTCTTAATGACATTTAAGCAATCCATAGCAAAAAGGAACACAGGCTGTTTAATCCTGCCTTCAAGCCAAGATTTATTAATTTGCATCTGAGCTCTGGTTTCCTTTGTGCCCTGGCATTAAAAAAGCAGCACAATACCTGTTTTGTTAGAGCATTCAAACGCCATTTAAAATGAAACGATTATAGGATTTTAAGCCAAAAGTACAGTTACTGCCTCGGTTAACGTGCAGTAGTATTATTATAACGCATGCCTTTGATGTCAGGGGTTTTTTTTATGCTGGGGAGAGAAGACAGAGATGAATTATTTCATGGACGAGAATCGCGTACTGAGTAGTAGGTGTGGCCTATAAAACTCACTGTATGAATTGGACACTTTTTCTGCAGTATAAGGTTTCTTGAGTCCTTTGCTTTGTAGCTCTAGGCTTCATACTTCTGACTGGAGAAATGCAGGCTCTTAAGTAGTTAGCTTTCATTTTCCTCCGCCCCTTGTGGTCTCCTCTTCCTCACCATGCTCTCCGACGCCCCCTCTGGCGTCTGCATGTCGGCGGCTCCGACTTCCCCCTCAGAAGGCAAGACCTCCTCCCCTGCAGACTCCTCCTCTCCGGATAACTTTGCGCTCTCATTTTCCGCGTCCGACAACTGCCTTTCCTCCGTAAGAGTATCTTCTATGTCGCCTTCAGATCCATCCTCCTTCACCTCTACCTCTGCGGAAAGGCACAGGGGTTGTTTTACGGTTGGGGTTGGTCACTTTCCATCACAGTCACACCATCGCCTACATAATGACACACTGTGCTTAGCTCATAGATGGAAACTCACCTAACACCCGGTTCTGGGACCGCAGGGGGAAATACAAGCTAAGATCTGGGAGAAAATGCTAATTCCACAGGGAAAGCCAGAGACGGGATACAAAAACATAATCCTAGAGGTGTGAGGAAACACAGCTAACTGTTAAACCACTGTTCCCACTTCGTTTTGTGAATTTAATTTGAAAAGAAACTGGGGCTGTAGTCCAAATATAACCACAGAAATTTCTCCATTATCCCAGCCTCAGTAACAACTACGGGGTCAAAAGATTAAATCAGATACAGAAATAGCCAAGCTGTCACTTTCGATATTCTCAAAGGTAATTTCAACTAACTCCGGCTGCATTGTGCCCATTAGGTGACCTGGCTGCGTTTCAAACGTACCTAAAATGGCTAAAACAAAAATACGAGATTTCCAGGAGTAAAATCAGTTTTTAGGCTTCGGTAGCGAAACTGCTTTTAAAGTGAAATTTCGAAGCACGTTTGCGCAAACACTTGCTTTAGAAATTTTGGTTTCATGAACTTTGTATACTTAGGACCCGTCGATCCATCTTCCAGATTATTATCCAAAGCAGCCTTAGAGTCCATCCCAGGGAGAAAATGATTGTCTGAATTGGGGATCCACCCTACGGCCAATTCCGAGAGCACGGCAAGCGTAACCGTGATGGCGTCCGAGGCTGAAGCGATGCTCTGGCTAAGTGTCACCGCCGGGGACCGATGGCGACTGTGGGGGGAAAACCAGAGCAAACCCCGTTCGAATGTGCAAACCATAAGCACCCAGAGGAGAGGGCAGGGTTCAAACCCCCTGCCCCAGCACCCAAGTCAGCAATCCACGCCGTCTCAGCTCCAGCCAAAAAAACCTACCGTGACCCCAAAGGAAATGTGCTGAAGGTCCAGCTTCCGTCACGGGTCACGATGCTCCGGCACCCCTATCCTGAAGCATTTCACTGGAAGGTGCTACAAGTGGGCCAGGCAAACAGAGGAGCCGCCTGGGATCTGTCTACACGACTGGGGACGAAAACGGGGAACGGCCGAAGCCTGCTTGGGAGTCGTCTGTCAGTCGAAAGGCCTCCGATATTCACGAGGCCAGAGAAGACGAACCCCGCAGCCTGAGTGGAGTATGTCAGCCTCCGTATCCCTCCCCATTACCTCGGCGAGAATGTCAGGGGCACTGCTGCGCATTTAACTTATTTTGCATTATTCTTAACATTCTTTCCGTTGAATACCTTTGAGGTCATATGCTTCAGGATTAAAACATCCATCCATCCATGCCTGCACCGAAAAAAATATGGGTAAAGCACCTGTGACTATTTTTCATGTTATTTGAAGCTAACGTACAGTATGTTAAGAGCCCTCTGACTGTGACCCATCACTGGATAAGGAGTTTGGAAGATGAATGGATGAATGCATGCAATAGTTAATCATTTCTGCTGTATTCCCCCTAATAAGTGAGACTTCCTGAGCTTTTCTGCACGGCTGCCATGCCTGCGGGGACTGACGAATGCGTCCTTGCGTGAGGGCGGCAGATTTGCTCTGGCAGGCCGGGCATCCTGTCACTATTCTTTACCTGATTTCCTCACTCTGCGGCGGGGCCTTGACGGGCAAATGCAGTCTGCGATCAAAACCAGGATCTGGCAAGACAAAGGGGGAATATTCATTTCAAGGTCACAAGTGCTACGCTGAAATCACATCGCTGTCATTTTCATATCCCTTTCAAAAAAAGAACACAAACACAAAATCGCTCTGCATTATACAATGATTTATACAATGCTTTATGCAACAGCGTCGTACGTTTTAAACGGTGCCATTGTTATTTTGTGTATTCTCCTTTCATCAGTTTTTGCATGAAACAAATCACAAAATAATGCATCGCTGAAATGCTTGATCAAGACCAGTCTGTATTGCTCCACTCCACTATCAATAATCGTGCAGAAAAATAATCTGTAGCCCACTGAAGAATAAAGCCCCCCAGAGCACTTTGGAAATGCAATATGGACATATGTGCAGCATAAAACCATCAATATCAGTTTTGTCAGCCACAGCCTACATGGAAAATCATGCGGGCAGTAATGAAAAATGAAGACCATGCATGACAGCACAGGGCTGCTGCAGAATATTACTGGAAAGCAGCGTGTATTTACCAGGCCGAGAAGCAGTCCAGTGATCAGGGTGACAAGAGCAAATATGAGATAGGAACCCCAAACAGGAATACCAAGCGTCTCGGTCAGGTAACTGTGGATTTGCTGCAAAGGTGAAAAGACAAGCAGGTTACAGCTCATTTTTAACTCTCATACCTACCCTGAGGTCAAACTGACATCTCAAGGTAACATAATTATTGTAGGAGCTTGAATATACCTGAGTATAAGATGAATGTAATTAACGCTGATAAAACATCACCTTGTTGAGCATCTATCCCTTTTGTTTAAACCTACCTGGCATTTCCATTTCTAATATAAGCCTTGTTTTTTAGACTTGAATTAAAGGCATGCAGAGTCATACGAGAAAGCTGTGGAGATAGAAATACAGGCAGCGGATGGAGGAGGCCTGAATCATTACGTTTAAAATGTATTTATTTAGCAGAAACCTTTATCCAAAGTAATGCACAATTGAGAAAGCAGAGTCAGCCAGTTCCTGGAGTAACAGGGGATTATGGGCCTTGCTGAAGGGCCCAATGGTGACATCACTCTGCCAACCACCAGAAACTAAAATCCAGGGTAAAAAAAAAAACACTGATGTACATCAGTAAAGAACGTACCCTGATCCACACAGACAGGCGAAAAAGGCCTGCCATCATTGTCATGCTGGGTGGGGGAGACACAAGGGAAAAGGGACAATTAGGGGGCAATGGCAAGACAAGATCTCCCAGCGCGGCCATTATTACGGCCCTCTGCTTCCGCGCTAAAACATCTTTTGCTCTTTGGTACTGGAAAAGGACAGAAAGATGCCGCTACAGTAAAATGGCCAAGACATCCTAAAATATTTACCGATACTGAACACGAAATAATCATTGAACATAATTTAGACTCCTACTATCTGGCAAGCACACCATACACCCTCATAGTCTTTTTTATGTATAAATTACCGTTTGCTACATGAGCATATTTATATCCTACGAGTCTGTACGACTTGAGTCCTTCTCCCATCCACTCACACTGTTGGATAGACAGATATTTAGAAGCACAAAAAGGTTCTACTTTCATCTGCAACAGTACAGAAGAGTGAAACAAAAGGGCAGCTTTAATGTATGCTCGATTCTAAGCCCACGTAATGTGTACTTTTCCAGTATCGACGAGGGTACAATGAGGACACCTAAATGAAAGAAAATGACTAATTCCAGAGGAGTCTTGCGAATTACACAAAAGAGGAAGGTGATTTCCATTCGGGCACGGGTTCAACCGCTTCCCACTTCTTGTCGACAACGTAGCTCTGGAAATCCTCCACTGCACGTGATGACAAGTATCTGCGAAAACTTCCGTCGTTTGCGCTACAGAAAAAAAGAAAAACAAATATAAAAACAATTTTAATCCATCCCTAAAAAAGAAAGGCTGCGAACAGTATTTATCATTTGACAGTAAAAGCTTGGCAGAAATATAATTTAACGATACAAAACTGTGTTATAATTGTTTGGAATATTTACATCATGTTGTATTTTTAAAAATGAAGTCTTAATGATTTTGATGTTTAAATGCAATGTAGCGTTTAAACACGTATAACTAACATTTTTCAAATTTTGGTCACATGTCTTTTGAGAATTTTATTTGGTTTCACAAAAGCATCTTTATATGTTGGCATTTTTCTGGAAAGGAGTCTGCTGCATCGGAAACATCTGATTTACAGCGGCTGAAACGGTTGACATTCCGTTCTTTACTTTAATGGACATCTCATGCCTCGTAAGTTTGGCTACCTGGGTCATGATCCAAAGAGACTGACATTAGGAATTACCGCGTGTCAGTGCCCTCTGTGCCACGCGGCGCGATTCCCTTCCACCTTGTCTACGTTTACTGCAGGGTAATTGACTCTGACGTCGTGATAACTCTTCCCAGTTAATTGTAGACAAAGCTCAGCAATCTTTATAAACCTTTTTGAGGGGAGGGTGGGGAGCAAGACCACAGTGATTAGTTCACCGTGACATGAAAGAGACGGGTGGCTGAAAAATGTCCACAGCTGAGATCAGGAATGAGAATGCTCACAACTACAGCACAAGAGTTTCACTGTCCCCCAAACACGTGTCACTGGAAGCCCGGAACACGAAACCTGACGAAGGAGTTTTTTCGCTCTGAATGCATTTCCGTATAAGATGTAATTTAAACGTACACATATCGGTGGCTTTCTTTACGTAAATGAGACACTAGCCTTCTGTTCCGCTTATGAATATGTATTGCAGCCCTTGACAGTTGCATAATGGGGTTGTTGGTGGCTCCTCTCAGAGTGTGAGGTTTTTACATAACACTGCGGCTATTTGTGTTGAGATAACTGCAAGTAAGGGCAAGAAGAAAATCTGCCAACGCTGTTTTCATCACTGCTACTCTATTATTTCCCAAGTTAGGAAAATCTCAGAGTCAGCAGCTCTGCTTCCAGACTCCCATAAAAATAAAGTAATAATAATAATATTTTTGGGGTTTTTACCCTTGTTCAAATAACAAATGTGTAAGCTCAAGGTAAACAACTTAGAGAAATGTGCTCATTGGCAGGAAATGCATTTGGATATTAGCTAAACCAATCCATTTAAATGTCTTGTTAAAGTGTACATATATTCATAGTTATAGCCCCATGTCCTGAGACACCAAGCATATAATTACTGCACTGTATGAAGGTACGGTATGCAAAAGACAACATCCGCAAAGGGAAAGAGAACCACGTGACAAGGAGAGGAGATGGAGAGCGGGAGTGCCTCGAAAAAAACTAGGGGGGGGGAGGAAACGAAAGCCATTTTGGCACCAGGGAAACAAACAAGAAAACAGCATGATTTGGGCGACCTTTTGTGGACTTGGGGGAGACTGGTGCTCAGTATTACAGAGCTGGCAATAAGATACAGCCCCAGGACACCCCCCCCAAAGCAGACCATGTAATATACATTTATTTATATATAGAGGTAAAGGTTATGTCCTCCTGAGATCCAGCAAATTCATTATTGCCCTCTGTAGAGGACATGATGTTTTTGCTCACATGTCCAACACTATACCTGGCATGCTATTAAATCCTGTTGTTCCTTAAAGAGGGCAATTCCTGGGGGTGGGCTTTTTGTCCTGGCAACATTAAACTTCAATAAAATAAATAAATAAATAAATAAAAACGGAACCCTTTTTTCCCCTGGATCTCAGGAGAACGTATGTTTGTTTTAGCCATTTTCTAAAGGTTTCAGATAGACACATGAAGGACACAGACATGTAACACCCTAGTACAGTTCCAATTTAACTCAGCTCGGTACCAATTCCTCCAGCACCTTATGGGAAAACTTACTGAAATATTGTTGGAAGCGTAGTTACCAGGAACCGCCCACTCAGCCCTGCAAGGGACGGAAGGACAAAGAGGCATTAGCAGCACAGTCAGCTTCACAGGACACGCGAGAGCACAGTCCTGTCGGCGTGGGAGCGCTGGGGCGACGCGCCTCTCCCCACGTTGAGAGCCAGTGTTTCCGCCGGAGGCAGAGGCACTGGGGAGAGGCGTCGGAGGGTAATGCATCATGCAGACACCCGCAGCGGAGGGGCAGAGGGTATAAGCGGCAGTGCTGATATTCCGCAGTGGCCATTAGAGCACAGTTATGCATGTCACACTTTGCGGACCCCTCGTTAGTCAGAAACAAGGGCACAGAGATCTCTGAAAATGTGCAGAACAGAAGCAGACAGCAGTTTTATTACAGGCACAGCAGTTTGTAAATACTGCAAACAGACCGGCCTCAATGTGTCACACCAGAGACTTCCTTTTCATCACACCAAACCCTGAATGGAAACCAAACAATTACAATTTATTTATTTATTCTCCAGCTGCGTTTATCCAAAGCGATATACAACTGTGCACAGGGTAAGGCTGTCCCTGGAGCAACTGTGGATTAAGGGCCTCACTCAAGGGCCCATCGGTGAAATCACCTAGCCGACTCTGGGATTTTAACCGGCAACCTGCCGATCATAGAATCTAACGCACCGAGCCACACATCGCCCCTCAGATAAGGAGAATGACAATTCTATCGAGAATTTTACTCTCCGAATGGTGCCTCTTAGCCATATCAGAGAGTGAAATATTTCATAAAACATTTTTATCCCAGTGCACATAACATAATTTCCATTCAGCATGGAAGATAGATACAATAAGCAAAATGAAATCTCCACATCATTTTTTGAATGATAAAATAGGTGAACCAATGATCTGGTATGAACCATGTAATTACATTCTTAACATATTTTGCAATAATTAAATCACTGATCCCCTAGTGGACGGATTATTTCAGCACCGCTGCAAGTTAACTTTAAGTAAGTGATCTTTGTCAAAATCTTTTATCAGCTTTTGTTTATCAGTAAGGCTTATACACAGAACCAGTACCAGTACCAAGTAAACACACCTTGTGAGTGGAGCTTACATGCTCTCCCAATGTCCTGAAACAGTGTCACGATGGTGCATTCCTTGCTATTTGCACAAGTGTACTAGACTGCTTCTTTTCATTTATCATAGCATACTCTCCATTGGGGCATACACACACAGATATACACAGTCGAGAGAAAAGCCTGGGGTCTGAGAACAGGGTTGGGCTATTTCCTCACCCACCACTGACAGACTGGTCTTTTTGGTGTATCACGTGACAGACACCCGTGTCAGCCAATCGCGGTGATTCCCGCTTCAACGATTCCGATCTCGGTTGGACATTTCAAAGCCGCACAGTCAGGTCAGCTGGTGCCTCTAAATTGACAGCAGTGTGTGTAAGTGTGCGCCTTGCGGTGGACAGGGATCCCACCCAGGGTGCCCCCCTGCCTGGTGCGAAGGACGTCACAGGGGCATGGACACCCTGGCTGATTCGGGGGGGCTCAGCTATAGAGGCAGCGAGTATGCCGAATTCTAAGTTATATACTCCGGAAACATTATACAATAAATGGGAAATTTTACCCTTGGTAATTCCTCCCTCCAGGCTAATTTTGTTGTTTGGGGGTGGCGATCTATATTTCTTCAGGGAAACAGAGTTGCAAAGGGGGCCCAGAATTTCTAGCTACACCTCAGCCAAAATCCCTTTCCTTTCTAAATTAGGATGCAGGTACAATGTAACCATGTAAGGGATAACCAGTTAACCAAACCAAGGAAGACGACCAAAATGCTCACTAACACCAATCTTGGGTAATAAGAACCAAGACACCACGGTATATACATGCCTTGCTGCTGACAGCTTCCAGCACCCACTGCAGCCAGCTCTAGCTGGAATTAAGTATTTCAATTCCAGCAGCTTCCTGCTTGCCAGCTTTTAACGGCGGCTGTGACACCGTGCCAGAGACGCAAGGCTAACGGCAGAGCCGCTCTCGCCAATGCCGCCTAAATCTGAATAAGCAGCACAGTCGGCAACACATTTGCCCCAATAGCGAAAACGCTTCGCATCATTTACCCCTATCTGGGAGGCTAATGCTAATCACCATCTGGTGACAGGCTGCCCGTAACCTACTTTAGTAAGACGGGTGGCATGCAGACAAATGGTATATGAATAAATAAATGTATAATATCCGAGTACAGAAGAAAGCTATATGAATAGAATGGTGTGTGCTACCTTGGCTGAAGGGATACTCCTGTCTGGTAGTACAGACTGCTTGTTCTCAGCGTGTTACGTGTGACTGTGTATGAGTGTGTGCTCTGAGATGGACCGACATCCCTGGGTGCCCCATGCCCTGTGCCCAATGCATGCTGGGATACGCTGCAAGCTCACTGCAACCTGGTAAGCAGAATGGAAAGTGGATGGATGGATGGACGGACAGATGGGTGGCAGCACCTCTGTTTAACAGTTTAGGTTTTTACCCTTAGTGGGGGCTCAGCTCCCTGAAGAAATACAGCATGCCACACCCCAAGTTATCGACGATGAAAGAAAAATACGGGACAAATCACTAAATGGTTCTGGGAAAAATATTTTTCAGGGGGCCTGAGACAAAAAAATAGCGTGATATATGGATAGATGGACATATTCCAGAATATCTGGCATTAGTAAAAACCACTGCGTCGGCTGCTGCATACAAAACCATTCCGATCAACATGTAAAAGATCCTTAGGAAAAATAAAAAGAACTGCATCAAATTCATCAGGTTGAGCTGAACGGGTGCCGTCTGCTGTTTGCTGTGTTTCCGCGAGATTCGCGAGAGCCGCCGCCACTGGGCGCGCGGCGGATTTGTGGTCGCCCATGGCGATGGCTGAGAAGGCGCACGATTGGCTGACCTGTCCTGAGCTGCTCTTCAGCAGCTCAGGAGTCTCTCCTGACTCTCAGGAGAAGCTCATTGATTATTTTAAAGGATAAGCCAGGGAAAGCAGGAAGAGAGGCGGTGGAGAGGTGGGGGGCGGATTATCAGGGATGCCTGAAGAGAGGGTCCTCGTAGTGTTTGATAAACGGGAGGAAAAAGAACACTACAATAAATACCCCTATATCCATTTTTCATAAGGACTTATCCTACGCAGAGTCAGGATGGTCCAGGAAGCACAAGGGACCAAGGCGGGAAAATCCGCGGATGGAATGCCATCCTATCACAGGGCACAGAATCACACACACAACTACACACTAAGGGCAGCTCAGACACCACTGTCAGCGCTGTGTATCTGCAGGTTCCGCATCCAGCGCATTCGACCAATCATGGATTGAAAATATTCAAGAAAGAAAAAAAAAATCCAGAAAGTTCCAAAAAGGAAAACTCGTATTGGCTGCCCACTGGGCACTACGTAGAATCCAAGCCAATGATGTGATGTGGAGGTTTACCCTGCGGTTCTGCCTGACGCATCACCGCTTAACAACAGTGCCACACATCTCGTGGTCTTACTACATCAGCGCTGTAGGTACAGACGTTTTTTCTTGTCGTTATTCCCTAAGCAATACAATATAACAACTATTTACATGGCATTTACATTGTACTAGATATTATAAGTAATTTACAGGTGATGTAAATAGGAGATACTGAGAGCTGACTGTACCCGATACTCCATTCCATTTACCTCGGAGGTTGGAAATCAAAGTTGGGAATGACGGCACACTCGAGTTAACCTCGTTCCCGTCCAACAATGGTCAGAAAGCCATTTAGCCACACCAGTTCTAGCCAGATTCATTGTTAGCCATCGGTAACGATACCAGCTGAAAACAATGCATTACGAGGTATTTTGCATGCACAAATTTAGCACAGCATGTCCACAGATAGAGGTTTGACAGTACTGTGTGCATGACTGATTTAATAAGACACAGACAAGACATAAATACTAATAAATAGTATATAACTAAAGCTTTCACTTCGGTTGATGAAGGGTGCAGCCATCTTGAATTCTGTATAGGTTCCTCCAACTCTGCGAGTCAGAACTCCGAAATTCCGACTTCCAGTTCAAATGGAATATACAATAAGCCGTGGTCTGGAAGCAAACCAGAGCTGTACTTTGAAAATTCCATAATCACAAAGCTAGGGCTTTGATTTAAAGCGTTAAGTGTAAAGGTGTGAGACCACCATGGTCGTATGTTAAACATAAACACCGACGTTCCTGGAGGTGATATGTGCATAGAATCTCCCTTCATCCATCCAGCTACATGTCCTGGGTTTCGTTAAACGAAGTGAACCCAGATCGTTGGCACATAAACAGGGTGTGGTTTGGCAGTTCTGGCGGCTGTGCTGTTTCCCCAGCTGTGTGACAGACTCGCTTGCTCTGGGACGTGCATTACTTATGATTATAAACTGAATTATAGATTCCATCTAATTTCATTTACGGCAGAGAAAGCTCCACTGCAATAGGAAGAGCTCATGATTAGTTACTGAACTATTATTAAATTACACATATAACCAATATTGTTTCATTGTCGTGAAAAATTTTTAAAATGAGTTCTGCTTATAGGAAAGTTAAACTCAAACATAAGTCTGGCATATGAGATGAAACAGAGGCCCAAGTTATTCGGCATGCTTATCGTCTCATCGTGAGGTTTAACATGCATGCTGTCAAACCACAAGTACACGCCAGAGTAGATAAAGTGACAACATCACTTTGCCCCAATAGCGAAACCTAAATAGCGAACTCAGTTGTTGCTTGTTTTTCCGATTCACCTCCGGTTATGCAATTTATTGTTTGCTCAGCAAAAGGTTCAGAGGGTGAAGTATGAGCAAATGTCGTTGTCGTGTTTATGCTGTTTGATATAAGAACCAGAAAATTAATTGACTACATTCACACACTCATATATACATTATACAGAAACACATCTATACATACAGTACCAGTAAATTGTCTGGACAACCTGCTTTCAATGCATTTTTCCCCATTTCACCTACTACCTGGATGCTTCTCCAACAGCCCTGGAGGAGTTTCCACAAGATCTGGGTACCGGTTAACTACCTTCCACTTACACTTCAATCCAATTCATCCCAAACCAGCTCTATATGGTTTCTGTTGGGGAGGTTGGGGGGGG